>CM024755.1:136585509-136887518 GCA_014218235.1 Colocasia esculenta
AACATCATAAATTGAGGGTTTTCATGCAAAAGTTTGAGATCGCGATGCACCCTAGTAAGGGTCGCGACGGGGTCAAGTGAGAATGCGACAGGGCCTTGTATAGATCGCGACGGGTCTATTCGGTCAGGCGGCCAGAACGACGGTAGCCCCAGTCGCATTCAGAACGCATCACGGAGCACTGTCGTGACAGCCTTGAGAATGCGGCCTATCGGGTCATCGCATTCTCAGGTACTGTACCTGAGTTTGAGCGGGAAAAGGACAGTGCATAGGATTGCGGTCCAACATTCCTCGTTTTAACACAGGGATGTTAAAAAATCATAACTAATTGTACCATCTATGAAAAATCATGAAACCACTTGCAAATTAATCTAGACATGCGAGAGTACTTGTAGTAAATAGGAATTTGAAAATCAACATGGTTTCGACATGGTTCAAAGAACTGTATTTATGAAGAACATGAAACCATGTACAGTAGACATCAACAATTTAAGTCGCACAATATGGTGGATGAAAATTAGGGCATTCAGGGACAAAAGACGCCTAACATGCATCAGTATCTCCAATAAAAATTTAGCGCATGAGATCGAGTATTCAAGGACATATGAATTAAAGATGAAGGTTCAGGGTCAAGAGGTTTGCAGGACTTCAAAACACAATAAGAAAGGTTGGGTGCACGAAAATTATGAAACGAAAGGGGTTTTGTGTTGGCCCTTTTGGAACGGCAGCAAGCCAACTAGAGGGGGGGTGAATAGGTTTTTCTGAAATCTGAAATAGAATCTTAAACACAGAAAAATAACACTTGAAAGCTTGGTTAGTTCAGTGTGATAGAGAGTGCAGTGCGGAAGCAAATAAACAATCACACAAGGACACAGGAGATTATCCTGGTTCGGCCCTTCCACATGGAAGTCCTACGTCCAGTCCCCAAGCAAACTCTTGGGATTAACCAAGGGTACAGTCCCCCTTATGGACCTTACAACACCCTGGATCCCCCACCAGGTCTTCTTCTCTTCCCGGGCAAGAAGGCAGCCCACTTCTCTTACAGGTAAAGAAGCCCACCTCCTGGAACAAACCCCAGTGCGGTTTGCTAGACACAAACCCTAGCTGGGTTAACAACTGGTACAAACCCCAGTTAGGTTCTGCTAGACACCAACCCCTAGCTGGGTAACAACTGGTACAAACCCCAGTTAGGTTCTGCTAGACACCAACCCCTAGCTGGGTTAACAACTGGTACAAACCCCAGTTAGGTTCTGCTAGACACCAACCCCTAGCTGGGTTAACAACTGGTACAAACCCCAGTTAGGTTCTGCTAGACACCAACCCCTAGCTGGGTTAACAACTGTATACAGTCCTACAGCTGAACACAGATCTTTCTTAGAAAGATCAGACTGAGAGACCTTACAAGATGAACACTCATGTAAAGCTCACAGTCCCAAACTCTCCCCAGATATACAATAAGCTCGGAGAGAAAACAGAAGAGAGAAAAGAAGGCTCGAATGCTTGAAAGCTTGGAAGCTTGAGAGCTTGAAATGCTTTGAATGCTTCTTCTTGGCTCAGGCTCTTCTCTCTTTCCTTGAGTGTATGTGGCGTGAAGGTGCTTCTCACAGATGTACACTCCTTCAAAGATATTCAAGAAAAGGCTCTTTTGTTCTTCAGCAATGCTCCATTTTATATTGAGCAGCTTTAGAATAGATCCGTTGAAGAGATCCGTTGGAGCTCTTCTAGTCGTTGCTGATCTTTCTCTTCATTTGTCTTAATCAGACTCTGATGGTCTTCGATGTCTGTGAGCATAGAAGAGAGTGTTAGCATAAAAGAGTGTTTATGATAAACGATGCATGGTACTGTGCTTCTGCTAACATACTGAAAATAGTAGGTCATATCTTTTGACAAGATTCTGAAATATGCATGCAGCTTTTTGTCAGAAGATATTTGACTTAATATTTAAGCGCCAAGCATATTTGAAATATAAAGGCAATCTGTGTTTCAACAGAATCCATGAAGAAATCGTTATGAGCAAGACTTATGAAATCGTTATGGGAACGATTTCTTAACAAATCGTTAGGGAACGATTTCTTACCAAATCACTGCGCTCAAAGAAGAAATCGTTGCGAGCACTTATGAAATCGTTATGGCATCGACTTCTTGGAAAATCATTCGGTCACTTAAGGAATCGTTATGGGAACGACTTCTTATCAAATCAATACGCTCAAAGAAGAAATCGTTATGGCCACTTATCAAATCGTTATGGCATCGACTTCTTGGAAAATCATTTCGGTCACTTAAGGAATCGTTATGGGAACGACTTCTTATCAAATCAATACGCTCAAAGAAGAAATCGTTATGGCCACTTATCAAATCGTTATGGCATCGACTTCTTAACAAATCGTTGCGGCGCTTGATACTTTGGCACTTTAAACAGAAATCGATGTATATGATTAAACATCGATTTTATCATTTTAGTGCGCCAATATTGCATCAATGAAAGACTTAGCATTTTGCTATGGGATTGATGCGACACAGATGAAACAAAATATTCAATTTAAGTTACATCATAAATTTTATTATCACCAAAATACAAGAACAAATAGAGAGTGGTTCAACAATCTCCCCCTTTTTGGTGATGACAAAATTTATGTGAATTTTGGTAAAAATGTATATAGCATAGAGGTTAGCATAGAGGTTTCAGAAATTCATACAAACTCTCCCCCTTTTTGTCACTAACAAAAAGGAAGGATCTTACCATGCATTCTCTCCCCTTGAGAAATTTCTTACCATTGAGGGGTTCAACAATAATAGATATCAATGAATAACTTCCCCTTAGTGAAGGCTCCCCCTGAGTATGAGACTCCCCCTTAGTCTGTGCTCCCCCTGAGCATGAGAGACTCCACCTGAATGAAACTTGAAAATAATTATTAGTAATATTTAAAATTTACGAATAAATTAATGACTACTCCCTCTTCAGATATGAGATGGATGAGAGTTGGCAGTCTTCAGTGCCTTGAGCATCCTTTGTTCCTGATGCCCCAAGGCTATCCTGCAAATGAGCTACTCAGAAGTAGGTACCCAAATAATTTTGGGTCCTTGATCGTTAGATGCATAAAAATAGCCTTTAGGTATCCAAACTAGGTGCTTAGTTGTGCAGGTGTTCACAGTGTGTCCTAGTTTATTGCAATGAGAGCAGCATGAGTGATATAATTTGTTTTGCAGTTCTTATTGCCTTTGTGATGCATGGTTGGATCATATAATTTTAGAAACCTTTTTCTTTGATAAAGCTTGGTTGTTTCAGGTTCCTTTTTCTGAGGCATTTTGTTTCTTTTACAAATTTTGGTAAAGGATATTTTCCTGAGTTTATTACTGTTTTCCTTTTTCTGGAGGTGTATAACCAAGCCCTTGTTTGTCATTTCCAGATTTTGATCCTTTTAAGCATAGGGCTAGAGATGTTTTTCCTTTAGTTAATTTACTAACTGATTCTTTTAGATAGAGATTTTCTTCAGTTAGAATTTTTAATTTTTCTTCTAACTCTAACTTTTCATTATTTTTGTTTTTCAAATCTTCATTCAAAAGATAATTGTTTTCTTTACTTTCTTTTAATTGTTCCTCTAATTGTTCCATTTCTGATTTAAGATCAGAATTAGTGTTTTCCAAACAGGTAAGGTTGCTCTTGAGATTTTTTAGTTCTTTTACAACAACTTATGCTTATTATATAGTTCATTAAAGACTTCTTCTAAGTCTTCAGACTCTGACCCTGAATTTGTGCAAGAGTCAAAAGAAGGTTCAGAGAGTACCTCATTTAGCCCCACCATGAGGGCTAGATTTACCTGCTCCTTTTCGGAATCTGAGCTTGATGATTCTGAGCATGTGGTCTCTTCATTTTCCCAAGCAGCCGCCATAGCTTTTCTTTTAAATTTCTTGTGGCTTCTTGAGCTTTTTGGTTTGACCATCTTCTTTAACCTTGGACAATCTGGTCTCAGATGTCCAGGTTTTCTGCATTCATAGCAGACTGGTTCCTTTCTTTCTTTTCTTCTTTGAATCCTTCTTGATCCATTTTTCTTCTTCTTGAGAATTTTCTGAAGCTTGGACAATACTCATCCATATTACAGTCTTCAGAATCTACATCCTGGGAACTAGAAGAAGAGATGGAAGGAGCGGCTACAACTTTAAGAGCGTTAGTGCATTTCATTTTAGATGAACTTTCAGATAATCGCTCCATATTTATTTCATGTGCCATGAGAGAACCTATCAGATTATCAATCGATAATTTGGTCAAGTCATGGGCTTCTTCTATGGCCGTTACCTTAGGTGTCCATGAAATAGTTAAGGACCTAAGTATTTTTCTAACGGTTTCTTCATTTGAAAGAGTTTTACCAAGAGAATTTAGCCTACTATTATGCTTGAAAATCTATTATACATAGTAGTAATGTTTTCGCTTGGAAGCATTTTAAATTGTTCATATTGTGAAACAAGAATATCTATTCTAGTTTGTTTCACTTTATCCGTTCCTTCATAAGTTATCTGCAGTTTATCCCAAATTTCTTTAGCAGATTTGCATGCAGATACTCTACTAAATCCTTTTTGGATAAAGCACAACATAAATAGTTCTTAGCTTTAAAGTTTAAAGATAGTTTATTTTTATCAGCTATTGTAATAGCAGTAGTGCCTGGAACAGGAACAACAACAAAATCACTACCTCTATTACCTGCCACAGATCGAAGTCTGTGCCTCGAATGAAGCATTCCATTCGCATCTTCCAATATTGGTAGTCCTCTCCATCAAAGAATGGAGGTCTGGTGACTGATTGTCCTTCAGCATATCCTTGAGCTGCCATGGATCTTTACTCTAAGATCGTTGGATCTTCTTTGAAAGTTCAGAGACTCTCTGATACCACTTGTTGGCCCTTTTGGTACGGCAGCAAGCCAACTAGAGGGGGGGTGAATAGGTTTTTCTGAAATCTGAAATAGAATCTTAAACACAGAAAAATAACACTTGAAAGCTTGGTTAGTTCAGTGTGATAGAGAGTGCAGTGCGGAAGCAAATAAACAATCACACAAGGACACAGGAGATTTATCCTGGTTCGGCCCTTCCCACATGGAAGTCCTACGTCCAGTCCCCAAGCAAACTCTTGGGATTTCACTAACAAAGGGTACAGTCCCCCTTATGGACCTTACAACACCTGGATCCCCCACCAGGTCTTCTTCTCTTTCCCGGGCAAGAAGGCAGCCCACTTCTCTTACAGTAAAGAGCCAACCTCCTGGAACAAACCCCAGTGCGGTTGCTAGACACAAACCCCTAGCTGGGTTAACAACTGGTACAAACCCCAGTTAGTTCTGCTAGAACCAACCCCTAGCTGGTTAACAACTGGTACAAACCCCAGTTAGGTTCTGCTAGACACCAACCCCTAGCTGGGTTAACACTGGTACAACCCCAGTTGGTTCTGCTAGACACAAACCCTAGCGGGTTAACAACTGGTACAACCCCAGTTAGGTTCTGTAGACACCAACCCCTAGCTGGGTTAAAAACTGTATACAGTCCTACAGCTGGACACAGATCTTTCTTAGAAAGATCAGACTGAGAGACCTTACAAGATGAACACTCATGTAAAGCTCACAGTCCCAAACTCTCCCCAGATATACAATAAGCTCGGAGAGAAAACAGAAGAGAGAAAAGAAGGCTCGAATGCTTGAAAGCTTGGAAGCTTGAGAGCTTGAAATGCTTTGAATGCTTTCTCTTGGCTCAGGCTCTTTCTCTCTTTCCTTGAGTGTATGTGGCGTGAAGGTGCTTCTCACAGATGTACACTCCTTCAAAGATATTCAAGAAAAGGCTCTTTTGTTCTTCAGCAATGCTCCATCTTTTATATTGAGCAGCTTTAGAATAGATCCGTTGAAGAGATCCGTTGGAGCTTTCTAGTCGTTGCTGATCTTTCTCTTCATTTGTCTTAATCAGACTCTGATGGTCTTCGATGTCTGTGAGCATAGAAGAGAGTGTTAGCATAAAAGAGTGTTTATGATAAACGATGCATGGTACTGTGCTTCTGCTAACATACTGAAAATAGTAGGTCATATATTTTTGACAAGATTCTGAAATATGCATGCAGCTTTTTGTCAGAAGATATTTGACTTAATATTTAAGCGCCAAGCATATTTGAAATATAATGGCAATCTGTGTTTCAACAGAATCCATGAAGAAATCGTTATGAGCAAGACTTATGAAATCGTTATGGGAACGATTTCTTAACAAATCGTTATGGGAACGATTTCTTACCAAATCACTGCACTCAAAGAAGAAATCGTTGCGAGCACTTATGAAATCGTTATGGCATCGACTTCTTGGAAAATCATTTCGGTCACTTAAGAATCGTTATGGGAACGACTTCTTATCAAATCAATACGCTCAAAGAAGAAATCGTTATGGCCACTTATCAAATCGTTATGGCATCGACTTCTTGGAAAATCATTTCGGTCACTTAAGAATCGTTATGAGAACGACTTCTTATCAAATCAATACGCTCAAAGAAGAAATCGTTATGGCCACTTATCAAATCGTTAAGGCATCGACTTCTTAGCAAATCGTTGCGGCGCTTGATACTTTGGCACTTTAAACAGAAATCGATGTATATTGATTAAACATCGATTTTATCATTTTAGTGCGCCAAATATTGCATCAATGAAAGACTTAGCATTTTGCTATGGGATTGATGCGACACAGATGAAACAAAATATTCAATTTAAGTTACATCATAAATTTTATTATCACCAAAATACAAGAACAAATAGAGAGTGGTTCAACATTTTGTTCCTGATGCAGGGAACAATCTACATACGAATTATATGATTTATGCTTGTGAGAATACCTACCTTTGGTCGATTTCGTCTTCTAGGGCTAGAACTTCATGAACTCAGGTTGAAGCTTTGATGAAGCCTCCTTCCCATGAATTCTCCTCCTCCTTGGCCTTCTCTCCATGTCCTGAAACCTTGGCTATGAGGTAGGGCCGGCCATGGGCGATAAGAGAGTATTTACGTCTCTTTGGTTTCTATTTCCTAATAGGACTCTAATTACTATTTAAATTTGGGATTTTCTATTTCTCTCAACCTTTCCAAGCTTGAGAACTTCTAATTGGGTTAGGATGGGAGCTAAATTCGTGGCCAAGCAACTAGGGTAGGTTTAGGAATCCAAACCCAACTCAAACTTCCTATTTAATGCATTAATTATCTCTTTTCTATTTAAGTAATAATTAAGTTACAAATTTAAGGTATTTTCCTATTATTCTTCTTTTAAAAATCCCTATTTTGGCCCACAAATTTCTAATGGGTCCATTTAACAAAGCCCATTACTTCTTTTCATTTAATAGGTTTTATATAATTCTCTTTTATTTCATTTTCTAATTGCTTTTATTTTTATTATTATTAAATTTTTATTTTTCAAAAAATTCAGGTTGCTACATTAGATGACTTCCTATTTACTTCTTCCAATTCCTCTCGCTAGGGGCAATTTGACCTTGTACGGCCTTCCATCATGAAAAATATCAAGAATGCTAGAGGCAATCTCCAATATCAACAATATCATGCACGATCCTTGTAACGACCCTGACGCCCGGACCATCGGCTCCCACCAAGAATGCGAACATTAGGACTGCCGCCCATGGGTCCGGAGACCCAGAAGGGCTAACAGATCGGTATAATAAGATATGTAACAGAAATAAATAACAACAACGTACTAAAATGCACCACAAGTGAACAAAAAATGTCCAACACTAGAGAACTGTCTAGTACATTCCCGAAGTAAATAAAGTACAAGTGCTGAAATAAAAGGGAAAGAACACGTCCCTTAGGGGTATACCCCGAGGGTGAAGTACAACTGCTGGGGGAACACTGCCACTAGAGACACCGACTACTGTGGGCCCATCTCCTCTGTCCGCCGCGGAGGGAGCTGCTGTGAAGTCTCACATACAAAACTAGGGAGTGAGCTTCACGAAGAAGCCCAGTAGAGACTACCAATCTCCCACTGGTTCTAACAGTAGAATAGAACTAAGTGCAATAATTATATAAAATAGCAAAGTCTATTCTACTAAACAGAGTCAAGTGCAGAAGCGTGAAAGAAACTACACGGTCGTCGGTCTAGGCTACACAGCGGGACAGGAAAACTCATGTAAACCAAGGCACCAGAAGAACCCATCTGTAAACACAGACAGTGGACACTGCCTGAACAAGCACACTAGCTACAGAATGCTACACTAGTCAGCCGGTCAGGTGTGCCACATGCCTTACCCTTGACCAACAGTCCATGTCTAGCACCTCCCGTCAGAGTGAGACGCGGACTAAGAACAACCACAACTGTCGTAGTCTGGCCGGGCTACGCTCCCACGCCTGACTCCTCTAAATGGTTCCGAAACTACGTAGAGTGAGGCAGTGAGAAAGGACTAGCTGATTTATGCCATACGAGCTACCAACTACCCGGCGTACCAGACTCAACTAAGAGAGCTCTACAAACGACTCACGTCGCTACCCCATCGTTTTCCCCTACTGCTACCAAAGTCAACGACTTGAGCAAACCCCGCCGCCTGGAGCAACCCCCTCTGACAGAGGCACACGAAAACCGGGGGTCCCAAGTAACGGTAACAACTTGTCTCGCGGACAAGCCCTCAAGTGCCTAGCACTGGGCGAAGAGAGTCTAGAGTAGCACTGCACTACGAACTGCACAGGTGCCAAGAAACCAGAGTCGCAGTGGAAATGGAAACATGGCAAGTCGACAGTCAGCTCTCGGTCATAGAGGCGACGTATCGACCTGTCGTGACCAGAACGCGATGGTTCTGCCTGTCGCGACAAGAAAACTGATGGTGACCCTTAAGCGCGTCGTGATAAGGTCGCGGTGGCTAAGAGTACCGCAACAAGTCTGAGTCGACTGATTGCGACACATACCCCGTCGCGATCTCATCACGACGGAGATGGAGGTCACAATTGGGAAGACCACGAACACCTGAACGGCAGCCACGTACCCATCATGTTAGCATGACACGGCGGGTCTGGGGCACGTTCAAGAGAACGCGACGCCCCGATGCGTCGCGACCTGGTCACGACTCGGAAACCCGTCGTGACCACAGCCGAGTGCCCAAATAGGGCAACACCTAACATCCTAAAAACCCCACAAAAGGATACAAATGGGAGGGGAACCATGGAGACATGTAAAACATGATAAATATCATCCAAACCACCCAAACAACCCCATGCATGCCAAGGAAGTTAAAGCTACACTCTAATCCTCACATGCACAACATGAAACCCTCTTCATGAACTGTAGCACCCCACAAATTTTAATTACATAAAAACTCAAATAAATGGAAATAAATAATTTCCATAATACAAGAGTATTTAATCATATGTATCATTATCGTATGTGCTAAAACACATCGGAAAATTTTGTAAAAATTATAAATCAACCCTAAACATTATTACTAAATGTTTAACAAAGAAATTTGTGCCAAGAAAAATTGGATTAGCCAAGTTTAATGTGTTTCGCGACTTCTTATCATAATTCATGAATAAGTCGAAAAATCATTATCACACGTACTCGGTTGAGTCAGAAAATTAAATAAAAATCATATACGAACTTCAAATAATATCCTCTAATGACCCATCAAGAAATTTAGGTCAATAAAAATCATTTAGGCTAGGTTTCAGAGTTATTGTGACCGATTATCCAAATTAGGAAACAAGTCGAAAAACTGTTAACACGGAAATACGATGCAACCATAAATTAAATAAAAATATTGGAGAGACTTCTAACATTATATATTAATGACCCAATATCATATTTGGGCTAATGGACACCATTTGACCCAAAAATCAAATGAAGCAAGAAAATACATAGAAATTCACAACTTTAAATAAGTTGAAATTAGGAAGAGGTAATTAGAGTTGAATTGGGAAGAGATCTTGCATTCTTGGCAACCCAAATTCGTGCTTAACTAGGGTGGTAGGTTTCCTAAAGCCTCACACATTCAAATGGAGGAAGAAATCTTCAAAATAGGAAACTAATATGTCAAAACCGCAACTTAGCTTTCCGTGTCACAATAGGACTCCTAAAACCCATAGATGCTTAAATACTCTCCAAAATGCTTATAATTCAAAATCTACTCATTGGAATTCAATAAAACCAGTGGGAAATAGTTAACTTGATGCTCCACACATTGGTATAGGATATGTTAAGGTTTGGCCCGAGAAAACCTACCTTCTGGGTTGAAGAAGTCCTGTTTTTTCATAAAACCCGTGTTCAGACCACTTGGAGGAAAATGCTTAATACTCTGTGTATACTGCATGGAATTTGGGCATTCCACTTGGGTTAGAACGTAGACTTGACCCTCATTCCAGGGCTATATGACTTGCATGGTTTGGTTAGGGTTTGACTTACCTTTGTTCGACTTCAAGATAACTATCTGTGCAGGTCACAACAAACGCAATGGGGAAGAAGAGGGGCTTGGTGAGGGCAATCCCTTGCATTCTTGGCAACCCAAATTCGTGCTTAACTAGGGTGGGAGGTTTCCTAAAGCCTCACACACTCAAATGGAGGAAGAAATCCTCAAAATAGGAAACTAATATGTCAAAACCACAACTTAGCTTTCCTTGTCACAATAGGACTCCTAAAACCCATAGATGCTAAAATACTCTCCACCAAACCCTTGGGGATGAGTTACATCTTGTTGGGGTCGTGTGGAGGAGTTCTTGGTGGCTGGGGAGCAGGAGATCGCCCACACCAAGCCGTTCTTCTTCACCGTTGCGTCTGCTGCAACCTGCACAAATAGTCATCTTGAAGTCGACCAAAGGTAGGTCAAACCCTAACCAAACCTTGCAAGACATATACCCCTGGAATGAGGGTCAAGTATACGTTCTAACCCAAGTGGAATGCCCAAATTCCATGTAGTATACACGGAGTATTAAGCATTTTCCTCCAAGTGGTCTGATCACAGGTTTTCTGAAAAAATGGGACTTCTTCAACCCAGAAAGGTAGGTTTTCTCGGGCTAAATCTTAACATATCCTATACCAATGTGTGGAGCTTCAAGTTAACCATTTCCCACTGGTTTTATCGAATTCCAATGAGTAGATTTTGAATTATAAACGTTTTCCCCAAGTCACGCACTATCAGGACTTTTCTTGTTCATTATATGTTGCATGCAATTCAAGACCGAATTAGAGCAAACACACAAGATTAAAGTTTTTCTACTAGTTGTCCTCGTCATGTGTTATGTTGAATGTTTTGTCTAAACGTCAATAGTTAGAGAGTTATAAGCGTGGTAAGAGGGTCACTACATGATACTGCATTTTCGGGTTGCACTTGGCTTTTACATTGTGTCGAATTATCATGAATCTCAAGATCATTTAAAATCAGTTAAAAATCATAGTCTGAATCTATTCCATGTTTCCAACATCTTTCATGATGAGACTTTTGTCCTAAAAGCCCTAATTATTTCGGCATCATACCTTGCAAAGTAAATCTTACATTTGACTGTTCTCAGTCATCTATAACTCATGTTAGACTTGATTAAAGCCTATCGAAACCAATAGTGTTTTCTAATTATGATTTACTAGAAGCACCCTTGCTTGTCTAGGTTGGTTTAAAACTAGTTTTGTGATTTTTCATGCACTGTACAATTTGTTCTCTATTTTTGAAGCATCCTGTGTGAATATGTCTTTTCTCTGTCGGATTCAGGCGTAGGCCCTGTGAACGCGATGGCCCGATAGGCCGCGCTCTGAGGTCTTGTCCCGACAGCACACTCGTCGCGTTCTGAACGCGACGAGCGCCTCGTCACTATCTCTCTGCCTGATCTGACTGCCTTGTCGGGTTCTGTACATACCCTTGTTGCGTTCAGTCCCGACCCCGTCACGACCCTTACTGGGGTGTGTCGCGTTCTCAGAATTTTGCGTGAAACACCATTTATTTCTTTTGCAAAACTTACCACTATACCTGAGGTATGTTTAACCTGGTGTTTAATGTGTAAATTGCATGTTTTTGGTCTGGTCATTACATGATGGTTATTTAATGGCTTAAAAGTGGTTAACCCATTTAAAAACTATAATTACATGAATAGTATTCTAATTATCCTCTTAATGACTTGATCATTCATGAAACATGTGATTCGCTCTTTTTACTGTTCTAACATGATTAAAATGATAATTATTATCTTAAAATCTTATAAACCCATGTGTAGTTAAATGCATTGTTCATTACATGCCATCAGGTTAAGTGTTTTCCACGAGTTTGAGACCGATGGATTGTGAATTGACACGCGTACATCAATACACACTTGCACTTCTAGGCAGCCCTTTCTTGGGGATTTGGAAGCTCTCTACCGGTCATTCCGAATCGGTAGACTAGTGACCTTTTCTCTAAGACCTCCGTAAGTCTCCTCTGACCATGGATTCCCACATGACCGACGAGCAGGTTGTACCATTGAAGTACCCAGAAGTTAGCATGCACTTCCTTTCTCTTCTTGTTCTCGTGAGTGTGATTTACAATCCAGACGAAAGCTATTAATGTAAAGATTGAACTAAAGTATAAATTGTACCGTTATGCTGCCAAATTTATCTCTTGACCATTGTTCTCATGAGATCATGTTCAATTCACTTGTTACTTGCTCTCATCATCATCATGAACATGACATTACACATGCGTATATATTGAAACTCTCATTGGCCATTGTTAATGACTATGAGTATCTATATTTAAAAATTGAAATGAGATGCTGACCGGGCACAACAAGTGTCCAAGGGCTCCAGTCTAGCCCCAATGATGGAGAGTCATAAATATATTGTTAACAATGGGGTATAATGATTACTGGCATTGCATATGCGCTTGGAGTCTTGCTTGCTTGTTAAATGATAGATACAATAACCACATACACGTGTCCTAGTGTGCATTCTTGATGGATCTTTCCTTGGTGTACATTAGTGTCTACGTGCCTGATTAGTGTTACTTGGTCGTGCTCATACATTCTTGCTTGCTTGCTTGCGTGATATGGCCATCATGCATTTATTGCAATTAGTGATATATTGCGTTCTTGAAAGCTATTAACATCAAGTGAAATCCTGCGTGCTTGTAGTGATCTATTGCTAGTTCTATCTCGTTATAACCTTCTAGATCTCATTCTATCATGATCTCTCTATCTAACATGTTTCATGTATCATATTTTAATGAGTTTTACTAATACATGCATATCATGACATTCATCGTGCTTACCTAGTTCTAAATTTCTAATCACTTATATCATTGCCCGCACATTGAGATATAAATCCTACTGGGCTAGTTTGCTCATTCCCTACTTTTACCCAATCTAGGTGACTATGAAGTTCAAGAGGAGGAGCAAGTCGAGGATGGAAATGCGTTTGAGTGATGAGCGTTCCAACTATGAGTCTAGTTATAGTAGTTTGCTTTGAGTGTTAGATTCTTGTAGTAGGAAGTGAGGTATTATGTACTTTTGCTTTTATTGAGTCTTAGTCCTGTAATAGTTTCAATTTGGAATACAATGAGTTAAGATTTCAATACAAGATTAGTTGAGTTCAATATTAGGGTTGTATTATGATGATGTATGTTGTTATACATTTAGTGCATGCTAGGTAGAGGCTTATTTGCCGACTGTTCACGTCTCGAGATATCGACTCGAATTATATTCCGCATCATTAATATCCGCTGCAAAATTCTCGACACGTGACAGTTTAGTGGTATTAGAGCCTAGGAAATCTAAATAGGATATATGTCTCAGGATTAGGAGATACCTATGGAACCTAGGTCATGGAAATTAAATACAGTACCTGGTGAGAATGGGTAGACACTGGGAATATGTTAGAAAGAATTAAACACTCCAACTCATTGACTCTTATAATGTATCTAGAGACATTAATTGGTTTCCATCCTTTTCTTAGGAACCCTCATAATTCTTACACTCAACTGCAATGGCTCGCAACCAGTGGCAAGCTATGAAACCATGGCTGGTCTGACCCAGGCATTACAAAATGTGGTTCAGGCTGCAGCTGCAAGGAACGGAGCGAGTGATTTACACCCCAATTTTAGGAGTTTAAACCCTCCTCGTTTCTCTGGATAACCTGACCCAGATGAGGCAGAGAATTGGCAAGAGGAGATAGAAAGAATTTTCCATGTTATGCATTGCACCAATAAGGAGAAGGTGGTACTGACCACTTTCCAATTCACTAAGGATTCCCGAGCATGGTGGAAGGCCACATCGGCCCACCTGCCTAATGTTGGCGAACTGGAATGGGCAGGTTTCTTGGAGATTTTTCGAGGAAAGTACTTCTCTGAAAGAGTCAAGGAGAAGAAGGCAGCAGAGTTTGCCACACTAAAACAGAAAGGAATGTCTGTGGCTGAGTATGAGGCTCAGTTCACGCGTCTGGCTGTGTATGCCTCACACCTGGTGGGAAAGGAAACACTAAAGGCAAATCGGTTCATGGATGAGCTCAGGCCCATGTTCATTGAGATGCTCGGACCTCACATCATTCAAACTTACACCAAGATGGTCTAAAGAGTTCAACTAGTAGAGGACACCATGGCTAAGGTGGAAGGCATAGAGGGGAAAGACATCTCAAAGCCGACCTCCATAAAAAGAGGATCAATCGATATAACTGGAACTTTCCACAACAACAACAATAACAACGACTACAACAACAACAAAAGGCCAACCACTGGGAAGAGTTATGGCATGGAGAAAAAGATCAAAGTAGAAGAAACAATGACGGTGGAATATTGTAACTTTTGCAACAAGCCTGGGCACCAAGCGGACAAGTGCTGGAAGAAGACAGGGCTTGCCTGCGATGTGGGAGTCAGGAACATCGTATACCAAACTGTCCCATGCTATAAGACCAAGTGGATGGAACAAAATGAACAGTACGGGTGGCCATAGGTATAGATGATGAACTAGCATCCATCAGCTAGAATGTTGAAACAAGTTAGAGGAATTAAATCTGAAACCAACTCAAGGATCATAATTATCAAGAGCCAATTAATGATCAATGAATTTGGGGACCAAATTTACTTAAGTGGGGGTGGGTGTAGCACCCCGAAAAGTTTAATTACAAAAAAACTCAAATAAATGGAAATAAATATTTTCCATAATACAAGAGTATTTAATCATACGTATCATTATCGTATGTGCTAAAACACATCAGAAAATTTCGTAAAAATTATAAATCAACACTAAACATTATTATAAATGTTTCACAAAGATATTTGTGCAAAAAAAAATTGGATTATCCATGTTTAAAGTGTTTCGTGACTTATTATCGTAATTCATGAATAAGTCGAAAAATCATTATCACACGTACTCGGTTGAGTCAGAAAATTAAATAAAAATCATATACGAACTTCAACTAATATCCTCTAATGACCCATCAAGAAATTTGGGTCAATAAAAATCATTTAGGCAAGGTTCAAGAGTTATTGTGACCAATTATCCAAATTAGGAAACAAGTCGGAAAACCGTTAACACGGAAATACGACGAAACCATAAATTAAATAAAAATGTTGGAGAGACTTCTAACATTATATATTAATGACCCAATATCATATTTGGGCTAATGGACATCATTTGGCCCAAAAATCAAATGAAGCAAAAAAATACATAGAAATTTGCAACTTAAAATAAGCTGAAATTAGGAAGAGGTAATTAGAGTTGAATTGGGAAGAGATCTTGCATTCTTGGCAACTCAAATTCGTGCTTAACTAGGGTGGGAGGTTTCCTATAGCCTCACACACTCAAATGGAGGAAGAAATCCTCAAAATAGGAAACTAATATATCAAAACCGCAACTTAGCTTTCCTTGTCACAATAGGACTCCTAAAACACATAGATGCTTAAATACTTTCCACCAAACCCTTGGGGACGAGTTTACATATTGTTAGGGTCATGTGGAGGAGTTCTTGGTGGCTGGGGAGTAGGAGATCACCCAGACCAAGCCCTTCTTCATCCCCGTTGCGTCTGCTGCGACCTGTACAGATATTCATCTTGAAGTCAACCAAAGGTAGGTCAAACCCTAACCAAAACTTCCAAGGCATATACCCCTGGACAGAGGGTCCAGTCTACATTCTAACCCAAGTGGAATGCCCAAATTCCATTCAGTATACATGGAGTATTAAGCTTTTTCCTCCAAGTGGTCTGAACACGGGTTTTCTGGAAAAATGGGACTTCATCAACCCAGAAGGTAGGTTTTCTCGGGCCAAACCTTAACATATCCTTTTCAAATGTGTGTAGCATCAAGTTAACTTTCGTTTCTCACTGGTTTCATCGAATTCCAACGAGTTGAGTTTGAATTATAAGCATTTTCCCCAAGTCGCGCACTGCCAGGGCTTTTCCCATTCATTATATGTTGCATGCGATTCAAGACTGAATAAGAGCAAACACACGACATGAAAGTTTTTCTACTTGTTGTCCTCGTCATGTGTTATGTTGAACATTTTGTCTAAATGTCAACAGTTAGAAAGTTATAAGCGTGGAAAGAGGGTCGCTGCATGATACTGCATTTTCGGGTTGCACTTGGCTTTTACGTTGTGTCGAATTATCATGCATCTCAAGGTTGTTTAAAATCATTTAAAAATTATATCTGCATCTATTCCATGTTCCCAACAACTTTTATGATGAGACTTTTGTCCTAAAAGCCGTAATTATTTCGGCATCATACCTTGCAAAGTAAATCTTACATTTGATTGTTCTCAGTCTTCTATACCTCATGTTAGACTTGATCAAAGCCTGTCGAAACCACCAGTGTTTTCTAATTCTGATTTACTGGAAGCACCCTTGCAAGTCTAGGTTGGTTTAAAACTAGGTTCGTGTTTTTCATGCACTATACAATTTGTTCTCTATTTTTTAAGCATCCTATGTCAATATAAGGCAGTTCGGGAACGCAATCCAAGAACATGTTTTTTCTCTGTCGGATTCATGCGTAGACCCTGTGAACGCAACGGCCCGATAGGCCGCGTTCTGAGGTCTTGTCGCGATAGCACACTCGTCGCGATCTGAACGCGACGAGCGCCCCGACGCTATCTCTCTACCTGATCTGAGTGCCTTGTCGCATTCTGTACATACCCTTGTCGCGTTCTGTCCCAACCCCGTCGCGACCCTTACTGGGGTGTGTCGCGTTCTCAGAATTTTGGTTTAAACACCACTTATTTCTTTTGCAAAACTTACCGCTATACCCGAGGTCTATTTAACCTAGTGTTTAATGTCTAAATTGCATATTTTTGGTCTGGTCATTACAAGATGGTTATTTAATGGCTTAAAAGTGGTTAACCCATTTAAAAACTATAATTACATGAATATTATTCTAATTATTCTCTTAATGACTTGATCATTCATGAAACTTGTGATTCACTCTTATTTATGATCTAGCTTGATTAAAATGATAATTATTATCTTAAAATCTTGCAAACCCATATGTAGTTAAATGCATTGTTCATTGCATGCCATCATGTTAAGTGTTTTCCGCGAGTTTGAGACCGATGGATTGTGAATTGACACGCGTACATCACTACACACTTGAACTTCTAGGCAGCCCTTTCATGGGGATTTGGAAGCTCTCTACCGGTCATTCCGAATCGGTATACTAGTGACCTTTTTTCTAAGACCTCCGTAAGTCTCCTCTGACCATGGATTCCCACATGGCCGAGGAGCAGGTTGTACCATTGAAGTACCTAGAAGTTAGCGTGCACTTCCTTTCTCTTCTTATTCTCATGAGTGTGATTTACAATCTAGACTAAAGCCATTAACGTAAAGATTGAACTAAAGTATAAATCGTACCGTTATGCTGCCAAATTTATCTCTTGACCATTGTTCTCATGAAATCATGTTCAATTTACTTGTTACTTGCTCTCATCATCATCATGAACATGACATTACACATGCGTACATATTGAAACTCTCATTGGCCATTGTTAATGACTGTGGGTATCTACATTTAAAAATTGAAATGAGATGATGACCGGGCACGGCGAGTGTCCAAGGGCTCAAGTCTAGCCCCAATGACGGAGAGTTATAAATATACTGTTAACCATGGGGTATAATGATTACTGGCGTTGCATCTGTGCTGGGAGTCTTGCTTGCTTGTTGAATGATAGATACAATAACCGCATACACGTGTCCTAGTGTGCATTCTTGATGGATCTTTGCTTGGTGTACATTAGTGTCTACGTGCCTGACTAGTGTTACTTGATCTTGCTCGTACATTCTTGCTTTCTTGCTTACGTGATATGGCCATCCAGCATTTATTGCAATTAGTGATATCTTGCGTTCTTGAAAGCTATTGACATCAAGTGAAATCCTGCGTGCTTGGACAAAGTGATCTATTGCTAGTTCTATCTCGTTATATCCTTCTACATCTCGTTCTATCATTATCTCTCTATCTAGCTTGTTTCATGTATCATGTTTTAATATTTTTATTCGTACATGCATATCATGACATTCATCGTGCTTACCTAGTTCTAAATTGCTAATCACTTATATCATTGCCCACACATTGAGATATAAATCCTACTTGGCTAGTTTGCTCATTCCCTACTTTTACCCATCTAGGTGACTATGAAGTTCAAGAGGAGGCAAGTCGAGGATGGAATGCGTCCGAGTGATGAGCGTTCCAACTATGAGTCTTGTTATAGTAGTTTGCTTTGAGTGATAGATTCTTGTAGTAGGAATAAGGTATTATGTACATTGCTTTTATGAGTCTTAGTCCTATAATAGTTGTTGCCTAGCTGACGAGCCCAGAGGGGGGGGGGTGAATGGGTCTTTTAAAAAATTACTGAGTCAGTACCTGTACTTAAAACTTATAAACAACAAACACACAAGAAATCAATCACACAACACAAGGATTATCCTGGTTCATAGCTCCTCTCCTTAGGAGTCCTACGTCCAGTCCCTGAGCAACAACTCAGGATTCTACTAACAAGGGTACAGTCCCACTATGGACACTACAACACCCAGCTCAGCTGGTCTTCCTTCACACGAAAGGAAAATACAACACCCTGGATGCCCCACCAGGTCTTCCTTCACAACAGAAGGGAACTACAACACCCTAGATACCCCACCAGACCTTCCTTCACAACAGAAGGGGAACAACCAGCAAACATTAAGCAGGAAAAGTAAGCCCCTAGATCAAGCTTTTGCAAGCAGTGATCTGAAGCTAAAATAGCCCTGAGAGCAAGAGATCTAACAATGCACTCTCTATCAGAACTACACAGGCTCTCTTGAGATTTCTAATACAACATAGAGAGCAGAGAGCTTGAGACAATTTTGAGTGGGATGCTTGGCTCTAGGATTCTCGCCGAAGATCTGAATTGCCCTTCTTTTCCTGGTTTTCTTATGTGTTCTTCTATCTCGTGTTTATATCTCCAATTTGAAATGTATTCGTTGAAGTATCCGTTGTCTCTGGTTTACTCGATGTTAGACTAAATGGTCCTTGGAAGCTTCTAATTCACAGTCTTTTATCCATTTGTGCACGCAAAGAAAGGATTTCTGAACTATCCTTTGGCTGCTCAGGATCCAATCTTGTATGACGAAGGTTGTTAGGGACCTGCATAAATTAAGGCAAACAGTAGACCGCTAAGTTGTCTCTTGTTGTCAGAACATCGTTGGTGTGATATTCACCAAGTAGTCTTATATTTTGCTGTTCTAAAAGAACAAAGAGTAAGCATGATAATGGACGATATCGTCTGCATGCATGCAGAGATACGATCAGTCTTCATGATGCCAGATGTCAGAAGGATATGACGACAACTTTGACTATTCAACGCTGTTAAAATCAAGTCATTATAACATAAAATCGATGCATCCATGAATATGAAATTGTTATGAACTAACCTGTAACGCCCAGAAATTTAAAATATTAAGAAAATAGAAGTAATTTGGTTAAAATACCTTAGGGGTATTAATAAATTATGATAATTAGATGATAGACTTAAATAGTGGTAATGAACGTTATTCAGTATCGTACCTCGAAGTGCGTGCCTCCACAGGGTGATACCGGAAAACGACATCGAAATAAAAATCCGAGAACATCATAATTTCCAGAAAAATGTGGAGAAATTAAATATGCAATTATCTGAATTTTTCGACGTACGGATTTTGAGATTAAGTCGACGCGACCATTTTCCGGGTGATTTTTCACCTACTGTAAACTAAATTCCAAAAATTAATTAAAAATCACCACAATTAGTAAATTATCATATTAGTCTATGGTCAAAATTTCATGACAATCAGGTATTGTTTGGATAGGTTTATCTAAGGAGCAATTGGTCACCTGATTTATGGGTGATTTACGTAATGGATTTTTGTGGGAATCTTACTATGCTTACGTGTGGGGCCCAGAGAGGCCAGCACAATTACTTGTGCAGTAAACATGTTTTGTTACTACGTGTAAACCTTGGAGTGTTGCATGGGATACGTGTTGTGGTAAAACCAATTGGGTTTTCACCACGACACCTCAAGGGCTGATGTGCCGATGCATGGGAAATCCGCTGGGTCTATAAGAACCACTTCACAGCCTTCAAACCCACCTTTCCCCTCCTGTAGGTGGGTGTTGCTACTGAGACCACGTCACTTCCGTGCTTTTGAGCTGAGCTGCCATCTCTACTTGGAGAAGCTTCAACGGCTGATTCTTGGTGTCTCCTTTGCACTGGGAAGA
Organism: Colocasia esculenta; assembly: GCA_014218235.1. Taxonomy (NCBI): domain Eukaryota; kingdom Viridiplantae; phylum Streptophyta; class Magnoliopsida; order Alismatales; family Araceae; genus Colocasia; species Colocasia esculenta. Next base: position 136,606,170 of record CM024755.1, read on the forward strand.
ACTTTGATTGAGGCTATCCTGCGTGCAAGTTGCAGTCCGTTTCTTTCTCTTGTTTTGTGGATCTTCAAGTAAAGGAACTTACACTGTCTCGTAAGGTAGGATTCGATCCTCATCTCCTCTCTTCTAACTCATGTCCTTGAATAAACTTTAGAACCTACTGTTTGGATGTTCCAGTTTCTGTTCTAGTGTCATGAACCCCTCTAAGCACTTTATGTGTGTTTTTGTATTTCTATAGAAGCTACTCCTTGAGTTCACATAATCTCTGTTTGGTAAAGGATATTCCTCCAGTAGCATGTGGTAGTAGGTTCCTAGCTATCCATGTGTAGGATTCATCTCCTTTTCCCTGATCACGTTCTCCACACATGATAAATAACTCGGGTTGAGTAGTCAAGCTAATATACTGTAATTCTATTGTGTTTCCTCTAATTTTGATGACTATTCTTACGTTAGGGAGGAAGTGATCCTTGTTTTACTTCAGATCATCGTCTTCTTCTTAGTCTTCCACCTTTGATCCTTGTTCATGCTATAGAGGTTATAATATATTTAGAACTTGTGAGAACTTGTGTTTATTTGTTAGGTACTCCAAACTATGATTTAGATCTATGGAATACCTTGAGTTTTAGTATCTATCTTGTAGGAATCTTCCAATAAACCATTCTATCAAGACCACATTTCCACCACTAACTACGTCTAGTTTCTAACTAGACAAGCTTGAATTGCAACTTCTTGTTTCACCTCGTTTGTTTCGGTTTATAAACCACTATGAGAACTCCAATTAGACTCTTCCATTTGTATATAAACATGTCTTGGTTTATAGTTCTATAATTAGGATTTTAGATCAGATTTACAAATCATTTATGAAGTTCTGCAGCTACCTGTCGACAGCCAGCCCAAGGCTGTCGACAGGCGCATGTCTTCCAGAACTCCAGATTCTGGACTGTGTGGAATCTGTCGACAGATCCCCTGGTTGCTGTCGACAGATACACACAGTCCAGCAAACCTGAGTTCTGTCTGTAGCCATCTGTCGACAGCCCCTTTCTTACCTGTCGACAGCTATGACCCTGATTCGAATTTCAGCACTTTTTCATGTGCAAATCATTTGCTTAACTTCACCCTATTAGCCTACCAAGTTACCCTCATATTTACTTTGATATTTACTGTCATTCTACTATAAAGATCACCCACTTTGGATACCTTACTCATCATACAATTATCCTTGAAACTGTCAACTCCGAATGGTAACTCCGTTGAGTCCATTCTCCTGTATTCGGCAACTAAGTTCATATTACTTGATGACTTGAGAGTTCAAAGGCTTGAACACCTTGTGAGATATGATAAATTTATGATGATGACATTATTGGTCCTTGGACCCCACCTGACTGATATGCCTGTGCAAATAGGGCTGGTCCAGTCTTGGGAGGAGCACCCGAATTCATTACGGCCGTACGGAGTGATAAGGATACCGGGATGTTTGGCATTGCATCACTATTTCCTGATTATGGTCATCATACTTCCTGTATTTGTGTGAACTGATATATGAACCAATTCGTGAGCTATATACTTGAGCATGACCTGAGTTTTACTATCACTGTATCAAGCTACTATTCTGAGATCTGGTATTGCTCTTTGATATCCGTTCATCCTATTACCTGTCCTGTGTGAATATTTATATGACTCCGAACCTGAGCCTTAATATGAATTTCTGAGTATGCTATGTTTTCATACTACTGTTATTTACATTCACTGACATGTTATCTTGGTTTCTGCCTGTTCTTGATACCATTCATGTTCTTACCTACATTATCATGTGTTCCTGATCCTTTGATTTAGGATTTGAATTCTACTGGGCTAGTTAGCTCACCCATCCTTCCCTTTTCAGTCAGTATTCAAGATAGCGGGGAGAAGTGTAAAATGGGCTGTGTGCAGAGTGGACACCGATGACGAGTCAACCCACCATTTACTGCTTTAGTTGCGTACTTGTAAAGTGTTATGGTATTAGCTACTCATCCTTACTCCTCACTTAGTGTGTAATGAGAGCTTTATGTAATAAGACTTCCGCAGACTGCGTTATAATGAATAAACATAAATGTTATTACTTTGTGCCTGTTTTCTGTCATTTCCCAATAATAGCCTTTTATTAGACGTGACAGATAATTTGGTAATCAGAGCCTTAGGTCGTAAACCTAGGGATAACCTGTGAGGATGGGTAGAAAGCCTGAGGTTAAGCTAGATAAGTATAGTTGGATATAGATTGTAATTGAGTATGAAATGAAAATTTAGAGGATTCCTTCTTTCTTTTATTCTTGCTTCTTATTCGTACACAAGAACTTCATAATTAAAGTGTTTACCATGTATACCACTTGAAACAACCATAGATGTGTTGTTCTATTTCTTGTAACCATGCTTTAGTTAAAGTTTATATTATGACTCAAGCATACTATGAAACTCATCCTATTAGAAGTAAGAAAAATGTGTCAATCATGTAAGATTCAGTAGAACACTTGTAGAATTTCCTATGTAGTTTTTCAAGATTCCTGGAAGTTTAGATCACACCTGTCGACAGCCCGCATTTACCTGTCGACAGTAACATTCTTCCAGAACCCAGAAAGACAAAACTGTCAGTAACTGTCGACAGATAGCCTTGATCTGTCGACAGATGTCCTTCACCTGTCGACAGCCGACTCTGGTCTGTCGACAGATACCCTCAGAACCAGAAAAACCTTGCTCTGTCTGTTGCTATCTGTCGACAGCCACTTTCCAGCTGTCGACAGACACCAGTCTGTGATGACTGGTCCCTCTTCATTCAGTCAGAAGAGTCATCAGCACTCTGTAGAACTGAACTCATACCTTATTTACATTCCATATCATTTAAGTAAATGTTATAATTTGATGTTTCATTTACTTAAGATATTACATGTAATAAGGAAGTACCCCCCATTTGAACCATAAAAATATCAAAATCATATCTCTTACCAATAAAAGTCACTCTCCCACCGAAGAAGAAAAACTAATTTTGCGATTCTATCAAAATAGCGTCTTTCAATTTTCTCACATTTGGCCTACCTAAAATTTCATAATTCAAGTAAACCTAGTAGAATGATAAAAATTCAAGTCCGGTGAAAAATGATAAACACAATATGACTCTCTCAGGGAGCCCTCTCCTACTGAAGAAAAGTCAACCTGTTCATCCCTTAATTTACGTCACAATGACTTTTATATGTTATTATATCCAACTCTAAACAAGAAAGTAATTGATGATTCAATCGATCATATAAATTTCATGACTATCCTCGTGATTTATTCTTCCGTTAACTTTCCAATTTTCTTGGATTTTAAATTATTATACCACTGAGATAGATTATTTAATCATTGTCTACATCCATTCCTTACTAAACCAAGTAAGACTCTTTAATAATTTAAATGTGTTTTACACTCACATAATTGATGAATCAAAATTTCAAGATTGTTTTAAATCTCACGAAGCTTATGGACAAGTAGTGATGTAAAATGTTATATATCTTCTGACGGTTTTAATGGAACTAGGTGTTGTGAATCTAAAGCCTGTGCATGATGAAATTTACATGGTTTGATTATAGAAATTGATGTATGCCTTATTGAATATCTCAGATACTCTTCCAAGTTATCTAGGGATGAAGTGACATTAACTGGAAGAAGATGGAAAATTCAATGCTTGAACTTGACTCGAGTATGAAAACAGTAGCCAAGACAATAGTCCTACTGGAACAAGTTTATTTAGGATTTTCGAAGCCTGGACCCTCCGAGATTGCAGAAGTACGGATCCGATGAAGCTGAGAACTGGTTGAAGGATATTGAGCGAATTTTTAAGATAATGAATGTACAGAAGAAGAAAAGTTTGTTTGACAACATTTCAGTTAGATCGGGATGCCCGAGCGTGGTGGGAAACTGTAGAGGCAACCTTGGCAGATTCAACACACAAGTTAGTTGGGAGGAATTCGTAGAATTATTTAATGACCAGTACTTTTCTGAAGTAATTCAAGAAAGGAAGGCGAATGTTTTGCCAATTTGAAACAATTAATGATGTCGGTATCGGAATATGAGGCACAATTGCTCGATTGTCAAAGTATGCTCCGCATCTTATAGCTACGGAGAAATTAAAAGCCAAGAGGTTTATGAATGGGCTACGTCCCCAATTTATTATGCAGTAACCCCTCACCTATCACTACCTACTCAGAATGGTTAAGAGCCTTACATTAGAGGCTGCAAATGACACTGTGGAAAAGATTAGGGAAATCTAGAGAAGGATCTTCTGATCATAAGAGAAGTTTGAGTTGGATACCCCGAAAGTTTAGCAAATAAATAGAAGCAGGAAAAACTTCTAATGGAAGAAGGGGGTATGCCAGCATTGCCATCTTAGTGGGCATAAGGCTGAGGACTGTTGGCGTAGGTTGGGTGCTTGTCTCCGTTGCGGTAGTACTCAACATCGAATTCGGATTGTCCGATGCCCAAGAATGCACCAAGAATCGAATTCCCGAGGAAAGCAAGGAAGACTAAATGCCATTCAGGATGTGAACCTGAATCTCCGCAGGAAGGCTGACTGATAAAAGGTGCATTGCTAGTAAACTCAAAGCCTGCGTATGTGTTGTGTTGATTCAGGAGCTACGTATTCTGTTTATTAGTTATGAGTTTGCTAAATCTTTAGAAGTAAAATCAGAACTATTGTCTACACAACTTGAGGTAACATTCCTTTGAGTAGGGATAGAAAACTTAAGAATATTACCTTGCTAGTCGGATTTCAGTTAAAGGACAAAATTTACCCATGATTTGATATGCCTAGACAAGTGGGATTATAATTTCAAATTGAATACCATCCAGGAAAAAAAAAATATATATATATAGCGGATGCACTTAGCAGAAATCCTATAGTCAAGTAATCCAATTGTAAGTAAGGGATGGAATTATTGGAGGAATTTTCCGCATTCCGTTTAAAGATTGAATTACAAGAGAAAAAGAATTGTAGTTGATAACTTAACAATTCAGTCAGATATGTTGAAACAAATGGAGAGCATAGGACAATGATCTTGTGTTGAGAGAAATTAGAGAAAAGTTGGCTTTTAGACTTGAATTTATGAAGACATTCATGGAAATCTTCAGTTTCGGAACAAATAATGTGTACCGGATAATTCTGAGATTAAGAAGCGGATCTTAGAGAAGCCCATCGATCACAACATTCAATATCAAGATTTGGAGATACAAGAAAATTTGGTATATGTAGAAAGACTTGCAAATTCTGGATCGAAAAATAAAGCACTATGGAGCAAGGAAGTTCCATTGTTAAAGATTCAATGGAATAAACGAGGACAAGAAGAAGCAACCTGGGATTAGAAAATACCATCAAGAACCAGTGCCCAGAATTATTTCCAGGTGAGTAAACATACTCTCGTTTTATTAAAATTTGGGAGGACCCAATTTCTTTTAGTGGGGGAGAGTTGTAACGCCCCAGAAATTTAAAATTATTAAGAAAATAGAAGTAATTTGGTTAAAATACCTTAGGGTTATTAATAAATTATGATAATTAGATGATAGACTTAATAGTGGTAATGAACGTTATTCCGTATCGTACCTCGAAGTGCGTGCCTCCACAGGGTGATACCGGAAAACGACATCGAAATAAAAATCCGAGAACATCATAATTTCCAGAAAAATGTGGAGAAATTAAATATGCAATTATCTGAATTTTTCGACGTACGGTATTTTGAGATTAAGTCGACGCGACCATTTTCCGGGGTGATTTTTCACCTACTGTAAACTAAATTCCAAAAATTAATTAAAATCACCACATTAGTAAAATTATCATATTAGTCATGGTCAAATTTTCATGGCAATCAGATTGTTTGGATAGGTTTATCTAAGGAGCAATTGGTCACCTGATTTACGGGTGATTTACGTAATGGATTTTTTGGTGGGAATCTTACTATGCTTATGTGGGGCACCAAGAGGCCAGCACAATTACTTGTGCAGTAAACACGTTTGTTACTAACGTGTAAACCTGTGGAGTGTTGCATGGGATACGTTTTGTGGTAAACCCATTGGGTTTTTCACCACGACACCTCAAGGGGCTGATGTGCCGATGCATGGGAAATCCGCTGGGTCTATAAGACCCACTCACAGCCTTCAAACCCACCTTTCCCACTCCTGTAGGTGGGTGTGTTGCTACTGAGACCACTTCACTTCCGTGCTTTTGAGCTGAGCTGCCATCTCTACTTGGAGAAGCTTCAACGGCTGATTCTTGGTGTTCCTTTTGCACTGGGAAGAACTGTTGATTGAGGCTATCCTGCGTGCAAGTTTGCAGTCCTTTCTCTTGTTTTGTGGATCTTCAAGTTAAAGGAACTTACACTGTCTCGTAAGGTAGGATTCGATCCTCATCTCTCCTCTTCTAACTCATGTCCTTGAATAAACTTTAGAACCTACTGTTTGGATGTTCCAGTTTCTGTTCTAGTGTCATGAACCCCTCTAGCACTTTATGTGTGTTTTGTATTTCTATAGAACTACTCCTTGAGTAGGCACATAATCTCTGGTTGGAAAGGAATTCCTCCAGTAGCATGTGGTAGTAGGTTCCCGCTATCCATGTGTAGGATTCATCTCCTTTTCCCTGATCACGTTCTCCACACATGATAAATAACTCGGGTTGAGTAGTCAAGCTGATATATCTGTAATTCTATGGTGTTTCCTCTAATTTGTGATGACTATTCTTACGTTAGGGAGAAGTGATACTTGTTTACTTCCAGATCATCTCTTCTTCTTCTTATTCTTCCACCTTTGATCCTTGTTCATGCTATAGAAGTTATAATATTTTTAGAACTGTGTGAGAACTTGTGTTTTATTTGTTAGTACTACTCCAAACTATGATTTAGATCTATGGAATACCTTGAGTTTTAGTATCTATCTTGTAGGAATCTTCCAATAAACCATTACTATCAAGACCACATTTCCAACACTATACTACGTCTAGTTTCTAACTAGACAAGCTTGAATTGCAAACTTCTTGTTTCACCTCTTTTTCGTTGTTCGGTTATAAACACTATGAGAACTCCAATTAGACTCTTCCATTTGTATAAAACATGTCTTGGTTTATAGGTTCTATAATTAGGATGTTTAGATCAGATTTACAAATCATTTATGAAGTTCTGCAGCTACCTGTCGACAGCCAGCCCAAAGCTGTCGACAGGCGCATGTCCTCCAGAACACCAGGATTCTGGCTGTGTGGATCTGTCGACAGATCCCCTGTTGCTGTCGACAGATACACAAAGTCCAGCAAACCTGAGTTCTGTCTGAGCCATCTGTCGACAGCCCCTTTCTTACCTGTCGACAGCTATGACCCTGATTCGAATTTCAACACTTTTTCAGTGCAAATCATTGCTTAACTTCACCCTAGCCTACCAAGTTACCCTCATAGTTACTTTGATATTTACTGTCATTCTACTATAAAGATCACCCACTTTGGATACCTTACTCATCATACAATTATCCTGAAACTGTCAACTCCGAATGGTACTCCGTTGAGTCCTTCTCCTGTATCGGCAACTAAGTTCATATTACTTGATGACTTGAGAGTTCAAAGGCTTGAACACCTTGTGAGATTGATAAATTTATGATGATGACATTTATTGGGTCCTTGGACCCCACCTGACTGATATGCCTGTGCAAATAGGGCTGGTCCAGTCTTGGGAGGAGCACCCGAATTCATTACGGGCCGTACGGGAGTGATAAGATACCGGGATGTTTGGCATTGCATCACTATTTCCTGATTATGGTCATCATACTTCCTGTATTGTGTGAACTGATATATGAACCAATTCGTGAGCTAATACTTGAGCATGACCTGAGTTTTACTATCACTGATCAAGCTACTATTCTGAGATCTGGTATTGCTCTTTGATATCCGTTCATCCTATTACCTTCCTGTGTGAATATTTATATGACTCCGAACCTGAGCCTTAATATGAATTTCTGAGTATGCCTATGTTTTCATACTACTGTTATACATTCACTGACATGTTATCTTGGTTATCTGCCTGTTCTTGATACCATTCATGTTCTTACCTAAATTATCATGTGTTCCTGATCCTTGGATTAAGGATTTGAATTCTCTGGGCTAGTTAGCTCACCCATCCTTCCCTTTTCAGGTAATCAAGATGAGGGAGAAGTGTAAAATGGGCTGTGTGCAGAGTGGACACCGATGACGAGTCAACCAACCCATTTGCTGTTTAGTTGCGTACTTGTAAGTGTTATGAGTAGTAGGTACTCATCCTACTCCTAACTTAGTGTGTAATGAGGAGCTTTAATGTAATAAACTTCCGCAGACTGCGTTATAATGAATAAACATAAATGTAGTTACTTTGTGCCTGTTTCTGTCATTTCCCATAAATAGCCTTTTATTGGAACGTGACATAACCACCAAATCATTGTAACTTAGCATCAAATCGTTGTGTTTCTAGAAAAGAATCGTCGTGATCAAGACGATATAATGAAATCGTTATGAGTTACAAGAAAATCTTTGTGATCGATAAAGAAATCGTTGTAGAAGGCAAATTGTTGTGTTCATTAGGAAATCATTATGAACACTTAAGAAATCGTTGCACAAAGCAAATCGTTATGATTACTAAAGGAGTCAATGTGAAGCAAATCGTTATAACGTTTTAAGGAATCGTTGTGATGACCAAGTCGTTATGACAACTTAAGAAGTCGTTACGATGAGCAAATCGTTATGACAACATAAGAAATCATTGCGATGAGCAAATCGTTATGATGACTTAAGGAATCAATGCGATGAGCAAATCATTATGATGACTTAAGAAATCTATGCGATGAGCAAATCGTTACAATGACTAAAGGAATCGTTGCGATGAGTAAATCGTTATGATGATTTAAGAAATCGTTGCGATGAGTAAATCGTTATGATGATTTAAGAAATCGTTGCGATGAGTAAATCGTTATGATGTCTTAAGAAATCGTTGCGATGAGCAAATCGTTATGATGACTTAAGAAATCATTGCGATGAGCAAATCGTTATGATGACTTAAGAAATCATTGCGATGAGCAAATCGTTATGATGACTAAAGGAATCGTTGCGATGAGCAAATCGTTATGATGACTTAAGAAATCATTAGGATAAGCAAATCGTTATGATGACTTAGGAAATCGTTGTGATGATCAAATCGTTATGATGCCTAAAGGAATCGTTGCGATGAGCAAATCGTTATGATGACTTAAGAAATCGTTGCGATATTCAATAGAAGTCGATGTGGACTTAGAGAAATATCATACTGAACTTGACATGCTATAGATGTACTAATACTTACCAAATGGGCTTGATTTTCCTTGAGATTTTTCTTGTACTCACCAGCTAATGAATGTTATAAAGCTTGAGAAGGTTTTGTTATTTAACATAATCAATATGTAATTAATTAGAATTACATGAGAATAGACTGATCATCAAACATACTGATCATCAATCTCCCCCTTTTTGGTGATGACAAAACTTAACAAAAGTATGAGTGAAATGCGAAATGTATTTCAGAAATGCTAAATATTTTTCTCCCCATTTTTGTCAGTAAGAAAAAAAAAAGTGGAGACAAAGAAGAAGAGAAAAAATTGAAGGGCACCCAAACAAAATGTATTGATTAATTCTGAGGAGGTACAGTAGATAATAAGCAGGAGACAAATGAGAGGCAAAGTGTCTGATGACAGGGAATGATTGGCATACCTGCTCTTCAAAAGTAGCTTGAAAGGCCCCAAGCTCAATTTGATAGGAGGGTCCCATGGTGGGAGCCATCCTCTTGATATGAATTTGTCTTTGATCTGAAATGAAATCCCCATACTTAGCACTGCCGAGGGCTATCTTATAGGATAAGAAAGACCCAAAACTGGCAAACCGAAGAAAGGCATCAATCTTGAGTGGATAGAAAATCTGATGTGAGCTAAGCTCCATCTTTAACGCAAAGAAGACTTTGTATCTTTCGACCCAAGTCAGATAGAAATCCCGGATGAGGTGTAGAGAGTTGGCATCCAAAAATTCACCGGGAGTCAAAAAAGGTTGATTTGAACTGGCCTGAGAAGCATTAAGGTCTTCTAGCTGCTGAGCAGACAAGGGATAGAACTTCGTCCAATCAGTAGGAGACAACCTGTCACATTCAGAGAGAAGAGGGGCAAGGATATCTTCCTTGATATACCCCTGAAGATATTGCTTGAAGACAAATCTTGGACAAGACAGATCACAGCCTTCTAGCATAAATAACCTAGCCATGACCCTTGCAGCTCGCTCAAAAATAAGTGTTCCCACAGATGAACCCATAATCAAGGCATGGAGAGGGGGAAGGAACACTACATCAGGAATGTCTAAGGTAGCAAAATCAACCTGAAGGGATTCAGAATGAGTTGTGCTTGAACTGAGATCCCTGATGGCTTCACAGAATTGACCCAACTGAGGTTCAGGAATGCAGTTAATATAGCAGTAATCACAGTACATCTGATACTGCCGAATGAACTTGATTTCCTTTTGAATAAAGGGTCCAAAAAGATGTTTATGATGAATTTGGAACCATTCAGAGAGAGGGAGAGGAGCTTCTCTGGGTGGATACCTGGCGGCTTGAGCCTGACGATATTTATTGTACATATCTTTGTTGCTCCGAGCCCACTGTTCTTCAGGTTTGGCTTCAGTCATGGAGAAAATTTTTGACTGTTGAGCCTTAGAGAAAGAGGTGTAAGGAAAAATGGTGGTAAGATGATCAGAAAGATTTTGGAAGGGAAGGCCAAAAATGTGGGCAAAAACTACTTTTTGAAGATATTCTTCATAGTTAAGTTTCTGCTTATTTGAGATAGAAATGGAAAACCAAAGGGGAGGATAACAAGTTTCAGAGGAGACAGGATGGGTGGAAGTGAGTCTCCTCTTTTTAGAGACAGGGCTAGAAGAGCCTGTCCTGTGGATATGGGTCCCAACGGCCAGGACTGAACAAAGTATTGCTACCTCAAATTCATCCTTGATATCCTGGATTTCAACCTGAGTGACTTGGGCACCCTCAGGAATAATGGTAATAAATGGAGGAGGTGTAGGTGGATTGAAGATTGAGGCAGGAGTTATGGTAGGGAGAGAAGAGAGTCCTGAGGAGGAAGGACCATAAGAGGAAGAAGGCCCAACAGAAGATGATGTTGGACGAATAATGGTGGAAGAAACACGAGATGAAGCAGATTGAGAAAGAAATGGTGTAGGAGAGGATATAGGTCTTGGACGGGGTCGTTTAAAGGTGGTTGGAGCTGGAGGGGCAGTGGATGAGGTAGGTGGAGAAGGACGGGCTGGAGTGGGAAGAGTAGAAGTGGCAGGGGGCTCATGAGCTACAGCCTGTTCTGCTCTTTCGGCCACAGGTTCCACTGGGATAAAAGCCTCCTCGCCCGGTCCTGATGGCCCAGTCCCCTTACTGATATCAGAATCTTCAATAGGCATACTCTCAGATAGTTGTACTGCAATACTTGGCCCTGATGGCCCTGTTGGTGCATCAACTGAAGGCCCTGAAGGCTGCTCCACTTGATCAATATCAATTGGCCCGGATGGCATTGCATGACCTTCACTTTGCCCTGAAGGCCCACACTCTTGAGGGGTAGGATATTTGGGTCCTACTGCCTTCAAAATTTCTGACACCATCGTTTTCATTGTGCTTATTTCCTTATTGAACCATTTCATGGCATTTCTTATCTGAGATATATCATTGGAAATTGATTCCTGGCGATCAATAATAGAACTCACATTTGACAGCACTGAGGATAAAATCTCATCTTGTGCTTCCAACTTATCCATGACAGGCTTCAAATTTATCTTCTTTATTTTCCTTAGCCTTCTGTGAGCAATCCTCTTGCGTCTCTTTACCACCTGATCCTGATCTTCAGTATGAACTGAATTTGGCTTTCATGCACGGGGACATTTCAGTGTGCTCCCCTGTGATGCTGCTTCCTGCTCATTCTCTTGCTCCCCGTGAATGGGGCATCTTCCATCATTGAGTCATGTTGGACAAAAGATTGCTCCTTCTCAATGGGAGCATCATCCATAGCTACTTCCTCAGTGTGGCCCACTGCCACAGATTCAGGTACATGAGACTCACTACCAATTTGCTCCCCTTGGCTGGGAGCATATTTGGAAACAATGTCTGCAATGTGGCCGGATACCACAGCTGCTACTGCTGAACTACCATCACCTTCTGTACTGCTTTGAATAGAATTGAGAACATCTCGAAGCACTGAAGCTACCCTGGAAGAGTAGAGGATCATCTGACATTGTTCCAACAGGAACAATGGTCTCAGGAGAAATGTCCTCAGTTCGACTTCTAGATTCTTCCATTACTGCCTCTGCTAGAGCTAGTGACGCTTCCACTGTACCTTCCTTCTCCATTGCTCCTACAGGAGATGTTGATGTTACTGCTGGCTCTTCTGCTGGTTCTACTAAATCTGTTGTTGCCTCTTGTTGAGCATCTTGGGCTTTGCCGATTATGGCTTCACCCTCAGCCACAGATGTCTTGGTCCATACTCCTCTGACTACTGAGAAACCACTTTTTCTCAGATTCCTGGACCTAATGGCTTGGCCCATCTTCTCAACTATTGCCCCAGACAAATTTATGCCAAAATGACTGAAAACCTTGGTGAGCAAATGGGCGTAGGGCAGTGATACGTTCAGCTTGCTCTTAGTATCCCAAATCTGATCACGAGCAAACTTCATCCTCTCTATCATAACTTCGACCATATTTATCTGTTTGATCTGAATGGCCCAATACATCACATCAGAGTCTGCCTTGGTGCAGGTTGAGAAAGTGGCACTTCTAGGGACTAATATATGACAGACTATGAAGTGCAGAAGACGATTAAAGGCATTCAACTGGTTTATATCTAGTTCCCATCTTTTAACTTTTATTCTAGACAAACAATCCCAAGTCCCTTAACTAGGGTATCCTCTGTGTGGATCCCACTGTGCTCAGATATGGACACACCAAACAAGGACTTCAACAAATCATAATTTATTCTGATTTGGGTACCTTTGACAGAAGATGTAAGGACCCATCTGCTTCTGACTTCAGACAGACATAAAATGCCTTTACATGATCGGGTAGCTTACCTCTGAAAGGGGCAATCCCAGCTTCATCATCCTGTCCATAGCTTCCACTATACTGTACATCTGATTGTTCTCAAGATCTGCTACATCCACTGCCTTATTGCCACACAACTTGGTCTTCACAAACGTGAACCTCTCCTGCTGCTCGACCGTTAGAAACTCAGCACTGTAGCCCCCAAGACTGCCGGAAACAGCTAGTGCGGCCATGGATTTGGGTGGAAAAGTTTTAGGAGGGATGAGACAGTGGCAGAAGTGAAAGCCCTCAAGAAATGAAAGCCATCAAGAAATTCTTCGCAAGAAGAAGTGAGAGGCTTCAAATTTTGTGGAGAGTTGATGTCGGAATCATTAGGGCATCGGCTCAGGCAACCAGACGAAAGAGGGAAAAAGGTAAAAGATAGGAGATGAAACGTTCCCACATTGATTTTGGAGTAAATAAATGAATACTTTATCGAAAAGTGAGGCGCCAAAAGGTGCGAGGAAACGACAAACAAGTTTGACTTTTCAAAAGGAATTTTCCAAGAGAGACCAAAAAAAATAGTTGAGTATGTCTTTTGCGTAACGCCATGGAGAGAAAGATACCTTAAATTCTGAAAATTTATATATCAGTGTAAACATAGACCTTTTTTCACAAATTACACATGCCCAATTCCCTTCTAAGAGATGTGGATCTCTCTTCGGGTAAGGTTTTTGTGAAGATATCTGCTAACTGACCATTTGTATCAATAAAAGATATTTCTAAATTACCATTAGCTACTTGATCTCGAATGAAATGGTATCTAATCTCAATGTGCTTGGTCCATGAATGTTGTAGTGGGTTTTTCGTGACATTTATAGCACTTGTGTTGTCACATAGCAGAGGAATGTTTTGATTTGAAGCCCATAGTCCTCAAGTTGTTGCTTGATCCACAGGAGTTGTGTGCAGTAGCTCCCGACAGCAACATCCTCAGCTTCAGCAGTTGATAGTGCCACTGAATTTTGCTTCTTGGAGGCCCATGATATCAAACATCCTGCAAGGATTTGACAACAACCACTAGTGCTTTTTCTATCTACCTTGCATCCAGCGTAGTCAGCATCAGAGTATCCTACCAAGTTAATTTCACATGCTTTTGGATACCAAAGACCTAAGTCATGAGTTCTAGATAAGTATCTAAAAATTCTTTTTACTGAGATTAGATGTGATTCTCTAGAATCTGCCTGATATCTAGCACACATGCATACACTGAATAAAATATCAGGTCTGCTAGCTATTAGATAAAGTAATGAACCTATCATACCTCTGTAGATCTTTTGATCTACTTTCTTACCATCCCTGTCACTGTCTATCCTCGTTGATGTACTCATGGTTGTTGACAGTGGCTTTGCGTTCTCGAAACCAAATTTCTTCAGGAGTTCCTTTGAGTACTTTGCTTGGCAGATGTGAGTGCCTTCCTTTCCTTGTTTGATTTGTAATCTAAGGAAGTAGTTGAGCTCTCCCATCATGCTCATTTTGAATTCTCCCTGCATGAGCTTCTAAAAGTACTTGCATAGAGATTCATCAGTAGAACCAAAAATTATGTCATCTACATAAATTTGAACAAGCAATATATTTTTAATCTTTGTCTTCATAAAAGAGTGCTATCTACTTGACCTCTACTGAAACCATGGTTTAAAAGAAAAGAACTAAGCCTTTCATACCAGGCTCTAGGTGCTTGCTTTAAACCATACAATGTCTTGTGAAGTTTAAAGACATGATTCGGAAATTCTGTATCATCAAAACCCGGGGGTTGTTCCACATAAACTTCCTCCTTGATAAAGCCATTTAAAAAGACTGGCATAACATCCATTTGAAATAGTTTTAAATCTAATACTGATGCATATTAAAGTAAAATTCTAATAGCCTCAAGTCTAGCTATAGGTGCATAGGTTGCATCGAAATCTATGCCTTCCTCTTGGGAATAGCCTTGAGCTACCAGTCTGGCCTTGTTTCTTTTTATCACACCAGTCTCATCCAATTTGTTTCTGAACACCCATTTGGTGCAAATAACTGGATGGTCTGATGGTCTGGGAACAAGTGACCATGCTCGATTTCTCTTGAACTGGTTTAGTTCATCTTGCATGGCTTTAATCCAAGATTCATCAGTTAGAGCTTCATTGACTGTCCTAGGCTCAATCTGAGAAACAAATGCTAGGTAATCACAGGGTATTACATTACCTCTCGTTCTTACCCCTATAGATGGATCACCAATAATGTTCTCAGGTTGGTGATCTTTCTTGTATCTCCACTCCTTTGGAAGATTATCATGTGTAATGTCCTTTTGTTGCAGGTCTTCCAGAGGTGGATCATCCTTGTCTTCAATTGATGTATCCTTTAATTTCTTAGACAATTCATCTGTATCATCAATGTCACTATCTTCTTCCTTTCTCAAGGAAGGGTTAGTTTCATCAAAAATGATATGAATAAATTGTTCAATTAATAAAGAGCGCTTGTTAAATACTCTATAGCCTTTAGGTTTAGAGGTGTACCCCATGAAGATGCCTTCATCTGACATGGCATGTAACTTACCAATATCTCTTTTTCTTTTATTGTGGATGAAGCAATGACATCCAAATGTCCTGAAGTGACTGATCTTTGGCTTCTTTCCCTTGAATAATTCGTACGCTGTCTTCTTCAGGATTGGCCTAATCATCAGTCTGTTGATGATGTAACTTGCCGTGTTCACTACTTCAGCCAAGAAATACCTTGGCAAGTCATATTCTGACAGCATGGTTCTTGCCATGTCCAATAAGGTTCTGTTCTTCCTCTCAGCAACTCCATTTTGCTGTGGTGTCCTTGGTGCTGAGAAATTGTGCTCAATTCCTTCATTTTCACATAATTTTACAAACTTCTCGTTCTGAAATTAACCTCCATGATCTGATCGAATACTAATAATGTTGAATTTCTTGTCTTTCTGAACCTTCTTGCTGAAACTGACAAAGCTTTCAAATGAGTCATCTTTATGTTCTAAGAATGATACCCATGTAAATCTGGAGTAGTCATCAACTATGACAAATCTAAAGTTCTTTCCTCCAAGACTAGTAGTCCTCATTGGCCCAAACAAATCCATATGAAGGAGTTCTAAGGGTTTTGAGGTGGTTACCACGGTCTTTGACTTGAAGGAGCTCGTAGTGTGCTTTCCTTTTGCACATGGTCTACAAATACCTTCCATTTTCGTCATGACCTTTGGTAGACCATCCACTAAGCTTTTCTTTAATAATTTCCTTATACTATCTAAGCTAAAATGTCCTAATCTTCTGTGCCATAATTCAGTTGATTGATCTCTATTTGCTGCCAAACAGACATCTTGTCTTTTCAGTTCTTCGAGATACAGAACATACAAATTCTTTTCTTTATTTGCTTCAAAGATAACTGCTCCATCCTTCATAATACACTTGGATTCTTGAAACTTTATTTGGTGACCCTTGCCACATAGTTGGCTTATGCTTATGAGGTTATGCTTCAAACCCTTTACACAAAGAACATCTTCAATTATAGGTTTTTCTTTACTGCCAATTGATCTAGTACCAATAACTGTGCCTTTCCCATTGTCTCCATAAGTAACTGTTCCTTCTTCGGCTTTTAGTTTAGAGAAAATTTTTCTGTTCCCTGACATATGCCTTGAGCACCCGCTGTCCTGGTACCATTTTGATGCTCTAAGGCCTCCCTTTTCTTCTGTATTTGCCATAAAATCCAAGTTGGCTTCTTCTTCATCACTGCTCAAGTTTGACTCACTGTCTGAGTTGATGTTGTTCTCCCATGTGGATGGCATTGCCTTCTTTTTCTACTGCTTGAATTTTCTGAGGTTATCCTTCGTCTTGTTTTCACCTTTCTTAAGCATTAGACATTCTGCTTTGATATGTCCAGGCTTCTTGCACTCATAGCAATTGGTTCTCCTTTCTTCAGATCCTTTCCTTCTGGCTTCCTAATGGGGTGTTTGGGAACACTTAAAAAAAAAAACTATTTCTATCTAAAAATTAATGATGTCTCCGTTTCTACTAAAATTTAAAATTGTAAAAAATATTTTTATCTGTTTGGAAAGAAGTGTTTTTTTTTTAAGTTTGAAGGCCTTGTGGGGTAGGTGGGGGAGGGGCCGGCGGGGGGTGGGGAGGGGGAGGGTGCGCAGGGGGCATGGAGGGCGCCGGCAGGGGTGGGGGAGGCACCGGCGGGTGGGAGGGGAGGGGGGAGGAGGAGGGCGCACAGGGGGGGGGGAGGGCACCGGCGGGGGGGGTGGGGGAGGGGGCCGACGGGGGGCGCGGAGGGCACCGAGTGTGCAGGGGGCTGGGAGGGTGCCGGCAGAGGGTGGGGAGGGCGCCGGGTGCAGGGGGTGGGGGAGGGGGAGGGTGCACAAGGGGCTGGGAGGGCGCCGGCAGGGGTGGGGGAGGGCGCCGGTGCGTAGGGGGTGGGGGAGGGGGACGGTGCGCAGGGGGCGGGTGGGAGGGGAGGGAGGAGGAGGAGGGCGCACAGGGGGGCGGGGAGGGCACGGGGTGCGCAGGGGGTGGGGGAGGGGGAGGTTGCACAGGGGGCGTGGAGGGCACCGACGAGGGTGGGTGGAGGGCGCCGACGGTTCGGGGTGGGGGGGGGGGGTGGGGGGCTCGCCGGTGGGTGGGGGGGGGGTAGAGGAGGAGATAATGTGTTTTTAAAAATAAACTAGGTGGGACTTTGTTTTTTTTATTAGAGTGATTTACATAGGGAAAAAATTTCTTTCCCTAAAAAAAAAACTACTTACCAAACAGTCTTTGTGGCTGTCTTCTCTCTTTTTTAAAATTTAGAGAAACAAAAGAGTAACAAAATGTAATCAACACCCTATAAATTCTTTATTTCTCTTGAGAAACTTCTTTGCCAGACTGAAACAATCTTCTTTCATACCTAGAATCGTTGCAGCTTCTTGATAGCATTGCTTCTTTCATTTTCACGATCCTCAATGCCTTCACTGTCATCTGAGCTTGCTTCTGATGATTCCTTCAACTTTCAAGCATTGGGTGCTTTTTCTTGCTTGAGGTGAAGGGTTATGCGGAAATACACAATACGGTAATCTAGAAGGGGGGGGGGGTTGAATAGATTACGGCAATTTTAAACTATTGATGGCTTCTTTTCGATGCTACAGCGATCTTAATGAAATTTGATTAGAATTCGATTAAGTATGAGACCGCTTGAGTTGATCTAAATGAGAACAGGGAATGAAACGTGCGTATGAACACCGTGCCTACCAATCATCTATTGCAAAACACGAACAAACCATAGAACACAATGATTTAAGGTGGTTCGGAGTACACAACTCGTGTATCCTACATCCACCGTCCACACACACACGCAGAAACGACTGCTTATGAGCGAGTTCAACACAACAACTCAACCACACACACGTTTTGATGAAACACGATCAGAACAACCACAAATACGTGAATCAAGCACAAGGGATGCTCGAAACACAACCACACACACACACGATGGAATGGAAATTATGAGATGGAGAAGAATTAGGAATTAGGGAACAAATCCGGTTGGAATTCTTCTCGTGGATCGTCCAAACGCTCTTCAAACTTCTATTGGATGTAGATTGATCGATGTAGAAGGTTGAATTGACGACGATCCAGCTTCAGCTCCGCATAGATGGTGATTCCACGACGATCTGGGCGGAAAGTTGAAGCAGAGCAGCAATTTGGGGCTTTTCCTCTTGATCCCTTGGAGGCTCTTGGATGGGAGGCTGCTCTCTGCGAATTTGGCTCCAAAAGGATGCTTATATAGTGTTAGGTAAAGGTGGGGGTCGTGGAGGAAGGAAACACCCAAGTGGGGGCCGGATTTGGAAACTCAAAATCTCATGTTTCCGTCGTCTGTCGATAGGTGCACTTGCATCTGTCGACAGGCGCACTCAGGCTGAGAACTGGGTTTCAGGAAATTGAGTTTTTGAGTGTATCTGTCGACAGGCAGTTTGCATCTGTTGACAGATGCACTCAGGAATTGAAAACCTGAGCTCTGTCCTAGGTTGACTGTGTGAATCTGTCGACAGATACACTCAGAGATGCAAACCTGAGTTCTGTCTTGGAATGACTGTATGAATCTGTCGACGGGTACATTGCATCTGTCGACAGACACACCTCTTTGACAGATATTTGTGCTTTTTGCTCATTTCTTCAATGCCTCTTCAATGCTTCATCTTTCATGCTTGTGCACCTACATGCAAATACATTGTTAGTGATGTACATTGTATGATTTAGCAATGTTTAACTCAATCACTTTCATGGTGTTTTTCATGTTAGTTAGCACATCAATTTTGCATTAAATCAATATTCAAGGATGTTAATGTGATCATCAAAAACATGATATATGGAAAACCCAACAATCTCCCCCTTTTTGATGATGACAAAAACATTCAATTGATGCATATATTGATGTTCTCCCCCTTTTTGACAACATACAAAAGGTCAAGTCATGCACATATGGAGACAAATAAACATGAACTGAGTTTTCATTGATTGATCATTGAAATTTCACAGTACATTTGATAATCATTACATGACTCAATAGAAATCAAAAGAAAGGGAAATAACATGAACAAGCAAAAGATGACTAGAAAGTGAGACTAATTCCCAGCTAGACTCTTAGTGACCTCTAATGACCCTGAGACCCTCTATTCATTGTCATGTCCAGCAGAAGAGGGTGACGGGATCCATCTCTCTCGGAGTAGAGGTGGTCAAGCCGGTCATCCAGAGTGTTGAGGCGAGCATCCACTTGATCAAATCTTGAAGTCATCTGAGCAAATCCTGAGATCATTTCTTGATGGATTTGTGCCAAGTAATCACGAATGGATTGTTCTTGAGGCACAAGTACATCATCAAATTCTTGAGCTTGGTCAGGCATTTGCTCATCCTGAGGTTCTTCATCACTGCCTTCATTTGCTTCATCGCTTCATTGTCTTCTTCATCTGTTGAGTCTTCAGCTCCTTGTGGTTCCTTTCCCTTGAGAGTCCTTGTGACTACTCCGTCTACAATCTTGTAGCCCATGCGGTTGGCAGCAGTGAGATCAAAAGCACTTCGGGACTTTAATGAGATGAGCTCACTTGGAGGATAGGAATGCCAAGGAAAATAAGAAGAGAAGTGATGGGGCAAGCATATGGCATTGATCTTTTGGTGTTAGAGAAACACCGACGGATGAGGCTTATCATGAGTTCAGGCAGATTGATTTCTTGACACTTGAGGAAAAATATGAACAAGGATTTATGGACCTCGGTGACTAACTCTCGACTTCCATCCTTCGGGACGATCAAGGTAGTGAAGATGTGATGGATCATCCGGATTAGAGGAGGAAACGAGTTGGCGTTGAGACGAGCAATCTCCTTGGTAGAGTCATAAGGTTCCAACGTGAGAAGCTCATAGTACTCAGAAGCAGAGGGAGTGTAGTTGAAGAGTTCAACTCCTGAGTTTGGAATTTCGAGGGCTGTGGAGAGAAGATTGGTGGTGAGGCAAAAACGAGAATGGTGAGTGAAGGGAGAGTGGAGGGATCCCAGACGAGGAGCAGCAGGATCGTCGGAGACGGAGCCCTGAAGGGGGAATGATAGGGGGTTTGGAGAGGAGGAGGAGGGAACGAGAGAGGAGGGGTGAGAATGGGTCGTGGGCGGCCTTAGAATGGATTTAGAAGGTTTTAAAAGAGAGGCCCCACAAAAAGGAGGTGAACCGGCGCGAGGGTTTTCTGCAAAAATGGACCTGGGCCGTCGTCTGTCGACAGATGACAGTCTATCTGTCGACAGATAACTCCTTTTTGATTAAAAATTAATTTTTGACAATGCTTTTCAAAGGGACAAGTGTTCATTTGTTTTTTTAAGGCAAAATGAGTGTATGTGCAAGATAAAAATTCATATCCATTATAATGAAGACATGACACAAATCTAAAATGATTTTGAATTAAAACCGATAAATTCTTTAATTAGATCATGAAGAACACATTTCACAATAGCCAGTGAAAATTAAATAACTCTTTTGATTAAGGCCGTTGAAGAAAAACATGCATCTTAATAGAGATGATAGTCAGATGACAATTGAACTAGATGGCCACAAGAACGTCTTACCGAAGAAGCACATTGGACTTGACATAAAAAGTTTTCGGAGGCTTCACTCTATTTCTGGTATGATTTTAGGATCTTTAAACAATGAAGATGGAAAAGAGTGGCAATGAGGAGCACTTTCACTTTTTCATGTGAAGGTAGACATTTGTGATGCCAATACCCCCAGTTACTCAATGTGAGTGTCCGTCAAGCCATTGTATAGAGATAATGAAACAACCTTTTGACGCGAAGACCGACATTGGTGATGCCCATGTCCCCGGTTACTTAGTGATTTTCATCATTGCTCTACCTCCATCCCACAAATGAAAGATAAATTTGTTGATTGAACCGAAGAAATAGGTAGCTTTTCTCCTTTTTTTTTATTATTTTTGCTTTTTGTCAAGTACATGAGATTTCTTTAGGCAAGATGTAATGTAGAACATTAAATTCAAGAGCTTTCTGATTTTTCAAATCATTTTAGATTCATGTTTAACGACAAGGGAGTTATTCAAAGGAGATGTTTAAAAATCATTTGGTTTGCTCATTGTGTTCAAAATGATCTAAAAAGACCTCAATCAGTGTTCAAGTGTTGCTCAAACAATTTAGACTTGGTTCGTACGACGTTTTTGCAAACAACATTTAGACTTGGTTCATGACTTTGACATGAAGTGGATATGAAGGTTATATTGCACACAAACAAACCAAGGTTTACCTTTAAATCAAGTAAGGAACACTTTCTTGAAAAGTATGAAGAAGGAATTGAAAAATAAGGAAGAATGTGTGTATCTGTCGACAGAAGGAATCTGTCTGTCGACAGATGCACACAGACTGATGAATTGAAGTTTCTGTCAGAACAAGACTGAGTGTACCTGTCGACAGATGGAATGAGTCTGTCGACAGATATGAACAGATTGGATTTTTCTGGTTTTAGATTGATTGCACATTGAGTTCAAGGAAGTGAGAATTCAACAAGAAGATGTAGGAAGAGTTTCCTCAAGAAAATACTCATCTATCCTTAACTCACTCCCCCATAGTGTGTGCACGTGTTGACACAACATCCAAGCAAGGATTCACACAAGCATTTGATACAAGACAAACATGTTCATGAAAGGAAAGTCATACACAAGCACATGGTCACAGAAAAAGCATTGTTTCATGGAGTTAACATGATAAAATGTAAGGAAACTAAAAATCCTATGTGAAGTACAGGGCCTTTATATGAAATGGGACTATTGATACTTGGCGGAGAATATTTCTCACGCATGATGATAGTTTCCAAACAAGCCGAACTTGTTCTTCCACAGTTCACCATTTGATATACCACATAGTCATTCACACATAAAGAGCATGTACTCCAATATGGATAGTTAGTTTCATTGCATTTTACACAAACCCAATTCTCTTCTTAAGGATGTGAATCTATCTTCAGACAAGGGTTTGGTGAAAATATCAGCCAATTGTTTTTCTGTGGGAATGAAAATAAGTTCCAAGGTTTTATTGGCAACTTCATCTCTCAAGAAATGATGACGGATTTCAATGTGTTTAGTCCGTGAGTGTTGGACAGGGTTTTTTGAAAGGTTGATAGCACTTGTGTTGTCACATAGGATAGGTGTGCATCCAATTTGAACATTATAGTCAGCTAACTGACTTTTGATCCACAACACTTGAGCTGCACAACTTCCTGCAGCGACATATTCTGCCTCTGCAGTGGAGAGTGCAACCGAGTGTTGTTTCTTGGATGCCCACGAAACCATGCAACCGCCAAGGAATTGGCAATATCCACTAGTGCTTTTTCTATCAAGTTTACATCCAGCATAATCAGCATCAGAATATGAGATCAAATCAAAACTACTGCCTGCTGGGTACCAAAACCCAAATTGCATGTGCCAGAGAGATATCGGAAAATTCTCTTGACTGCAATTAAATGGCTTTCCTTTGGACTAGATTGGTATCTAGCACAAAGGCAAACACTATATTGAATATCCGGTCTACTTGCAGTAAGATAAAGGAGTGAGCCAATCATACCTCGGAAGTGCTTTGCATCTACCGGTTTACCTTTCTCATCATTTTCCAATTTGATGCTTGTGCTCATTGGGGTGGAGGCCGGTTTAGCTTGCTCAAA
The DNA here is from genome assembly GCA_014218235.1 of Colocasia esculenta. Lineage (NCBI taxonomy): Eukaryota > Viridiplantae > Streptophyta > Magnoliopsida > Alismatales > Araceae > Colocasia > Colocasia esculenta. Next base: position 136,629,478 of record CM024755.1, read on the forward strand.
TTGAAATCGTTTGAGAAGCTCTTTGACATATTTTTCTTGATTTATGAAGAATCCGTCTTTATGTTGTTTCACCTGCAAACCAAGAAAGAATTGAAGCTCCCCCATTAGACTCATCTCAAATTCACTGTGCATGTGTTTAGAAAATTCTTCACACAGTGAAGGGTTAGTAGAACCAAATATGATATCGTCCACATAAACTTGAACAACAATTATGTGATTGCGAACTTTCTTAGTGAAGAGTGTTTGGTCTACTTTACCTCTTGAGTAGTTCTTGCTTACCAGAAAATTGCTTAGTCTATCATACCAAGCTCGAGGTGCCTGTTTCAAACCATAAAGAGCTTTGTGCAATTTATACACATGGTTAGGCATTTCAGAATTTTCAAAACCTGGTGGTTGAGAGACATAGACTTCTTCTTTGATATAGCCATTTAAGAAAGCAGTTTTAACATCCATTTGATAAAGTTTGAACTTATGGGAGCATGCATATGCCAATAAAATTCTGACTGCTTCTAACCTGGCTACAGGAGCAAAGGACTCTTCAAAGTCTACACCAAACTCTTGACTATATCCTTTTGCTACGAGTCTTGCTTTATTTCTGACCACTTTTCCTTCTTCATTAAGTTTATTCCTAAACACCCATCTAGTTCCTATGATAGAAATTTCAGGGGTTCTAGGAACTAAACTCCATACATTATTTCTTTGAAATTGACCAAGTTCCTCATGCATAGCATCAATCCATGAGTTATCTTTTAAGGCTTCTTCAACATTTTTGGGTTCCACTTGAGAAACAAAAGCAAAAAGATCATGTTCAATTATTTTCTTACTTGAGACCTCGTTTGAACAGAATCATTTAAACTACCTATCACATCATCAAGTGGGTGATCTTTGGAATACCTCACATTTGTGATTTTTGAAGGGCCGGGAGTATCTTGTCCTTGAGGAATTTGATCTTGTGAGTGTAGTTCTTCAGGAGGTTCACTTTCTGGTGGATTCTCTTCAAGTGTTTCATCTTTTTTTCTGAATGCAATTTCATCATCTTCATCGTAGTCCCTGTGAAGATATCCACCTTTGGTCTTGGAATCTTCTTCAGATTTGTCTTTTGCTTTGACTTGTAGATCCTTGAGCGATGTCCCTTCATCCTCTTTTCCAGTCCTGTTAACATTCAAGCTGTTAGATTTGGCATAAGTCTCATCAAAAATACATTTGGAGTTTCTTCCACAGTGCGTGTTTTATTGTTAAACACCCTATATGCCCTAGAGTGTTCTGAGTAGCCTAGAAAAACACCATCATCACTTTTGGCTTCAAAATTATCTAAATCAGATTTATCATTGTTATGAATAAATACCTTTGAGCCAAAAACTCGGAAGTACCCAAGGTTGGGTTTATTACCTTTCAACAACTGGTAGTGGGTTTTCTTTATCACAGGTCTTACCATGGCTCTGTTTAGAATGTAGCACGAAGTGTTCACCGCTTCTGCCCAAAAGCTTTTGGAGAGTTGGCCTTCAACTAGAAGAGTGCGAGCCATTTCCACCAATGTTCTGTTTTTCCTCTCCACTACTCCATTTTGTTCTGGAGTCCTTGGGTAAGAGAACAGATGTTCAATCCCTTGGTGCCTGCAAAAATCAGAAAATGCATTGTTATCAAATTCTCCCCCGTGATCGGTGTGGATTGAGCATATTTTATTCACATTGCCATGCTCAATCTTGTTAAAGAATTCTTGGAAGATTGTAAGTGTTTCACTTTTGTGTGCCAAGAATTTGACCCATGTGAACCTAGAAAAATCATCTACAATGACAAAACCAAAACGTTTGCCATTGAGACTTAGAGTTCTAGTTGGTCCAAAAAGGTCCATGTGCAACAGTTCATATGGTTTAGATGTGCTTACCGGTGCTTTAGATTTGAAAGACTTCCGGGTCTGTTTTCCCTATGCACATGCATCACAAAAACTTTCATTGTTGTTAAAAGAAATGTCAGGAAGTCCACTTACCAATTTGAGCTTCATGATCTTGTGCAACACGTTGTAGCTCGCATGGCCAAGCCTACGATGCCACAGGGTCAATTCATCTGTCTATTTGCAACAAGACACAAGTTGTCATTTTCTGGATCATCTAAGTCAACTAAGTAAATGTTATTCACTCTTTTTCCAGAAAATTTTACACTTCCTGTTTCTTTATCAACAATTTGACATGAATTTGATTCAAACATGATGTTGTGACCTCTATCATACAATTGACTTATGCTAAGCAAGTTGTGATTAAGGCCATCAACCAACAGTACATTTTCAATTGAATTGGAGGTACACTTACCAACATTACCTGTGCCAATGATTTGGCCTTTGTTGTTACCTCCAAAAAATGACTTGTCCTCCGTCTTTCTCCACTAGGAAACAGAATTTACCTTTGTCGCCCGTCATGTGCCTCGAGCAGCCGCTATCCAAGTACCATTTGTTTTGATGTTGGGCTGCTAGGCATTCCTGCAAATGTGGATCAGACAAGAGGTTTTGGTACCCAAATTACTTTGGGTCCCAAAATTTCATTCATGCAACAAAGTAGATGTTTAGGAATCCAAACTTGTTTAAATTTTTGTTTCTTTGGATTATTCCAGCATTGTTTTTCATCATGACCAATCGTTTTGCATACATTGCATGAAGGAATTTTCTTTTCAATTTTTTGTTGCTTGTTAGACTGTTTATTAGTTGAAACTGTTCTTGTCTGTCGACAGGCACCATTGCATCTGTCGACAGGTGGCTTTTTCTTTTGTTTGTTGGGAACATTTTGTTTAAGTTGCATTGCCTTGGTCTGAGACTGTCTTGAGTTATGCTTTGTGGGAACATGCTTGCTTGTGCTTGGGCTAGGATCAACAAATGAAGTGATCAATGACTCTCCTATTTTCTTTTGTTTGACAGGTTGATATCCTAACCCATGCTTGGTTACATGTATTTTGGCGCCCAAAACCGCATCTAGATTTTGCTTCCCTTTTACAAATTTCATTAAGTCCTCAGATTTTTCTTTCAATTCCTTTTCAGTTTGTTCCAACTTTTTATTTGTTTCTAATTGTTCTTCTTGAAGGAATTCAATAGAATGGCTTAAACAGTTTTTTCTTTTTGTGTTTCTTGCAATTTCATTTTCAAGCAATCCATTTCTTCATTACGAGTCTTTTCATCAACTTTCATCATTCCCAATTCTTTTGTCAGGAATGCAATTCGTTCATCATTGTTCTTATCATGCACAAGGGAGTTGCATTTCTTTTTTAATGCTTTATTTTCAGATCTATATTCACAAAAATTTTCAAATAAAGTAGTTATGCTTCCTCCCATTCACTTGCAGTGAAATCATCAAATGAGAAATTTACCTCGCTGGAGTCATCACTCCTAGCCATCAAGCATTTCACTTCTTCATCATCAGATGTTTCTTGTGCATCTTCATCTTCATCACTCCAGGTGGCCAACATTGCTTTGGCCTTTTTCGAGGTGAGTTTTTCCTTCTTCAGCTTCTTCTTGAGTTCCGGGCATTCTCCTCTCATGTGCCCTTGTTTCTTGCATTCATAACAAACAATGGTAGAATTTTTGTTGGACTCATATTTCTGTGAAAAAATTCTCTTTTGAAAGGGTTTAGAGTTCCCTGTATCTCTCCTTTTGAACTTCAGAAATTTCTTGAATTGTCTAGTGAGCATTGCCATTTCACCATCATCACTCTCACTAGATGTTTCTTGCTCATCACTATCTTGTTGAATGGATTTCATGGAGCTTGTTGATGTTTTGTTGGATGCTTTTAGAGCAATTAACTTCATAGGATTTTCTTCTAATTCTTTTCTTTTGATGTTGATTTCATATGTCATTAAGGAGCCAATTAGTTCATCCAATTTCATTTTAGAAAGGTCTTTGGAATCCTCAATGACAGTGGCCTTAGTATTCCAAGATGAAGTAAGAGATCGAAGGATCTTTCTTACTAAGTCACTTTCAGAGTATTCCTTCTTAAGACCTTTTAGCCCATTAACTATTATCATGAATCTTGCAAACATGTCTGATATGGTTTCATCAGTTTTCATCTTGAACATTTCATATTCAGACACTAACATGCTAACTTTAGTTTCCCTTACCTCGAACGTACCTTCGTAAATGAGTTCAAGTTTGTCCCACATCTCTTTTGCTGTTGAGCATGTGGAGACTCTTGAAAATTCCTTTCGATGCGTCGCACATTGCATCATGTTTAGTGCGCTCCAGTTGAGAGTTCCTTTAGCTATTTGGTCTTTCGTCCAGGTGTCTTCGTCCTCGGGCAACACATATGGTCCCTTGCTGACTATCTTCCACAACTCGTAATTTTGAGCTCTCAAAAATACCTGCATACGGTTTTTCCAATAAGGATAGTCAGTGCCATCAAAATAGGGTGGCCTGGTCACTGAATGTCCCTTGGCCATATACCCTTTGCTAGAATCCATAAGATCGAAAATCTCCTGATCGCTAGATCAAATGACGAAATATAGTAAATCGGAGAAACCCGCTCTGATACCAATTGAAGGGTTATGCCGAAATACACAATACGGTAATCTAGAAGGGGGGGAGGGGGGTTGAATAGATTATGGAAATTTTAAACTATTGATGGCTTCTTTTCGATGCTTCAGCGATCTTAATGAAATTTGATTAGAATTCGATTAAGTATGAGACCGCTTGAGTTGATCTAAATGAGAACAGGGAATCAAACGTACGTATGAACACCGTGCCTACCAATCATCTATCGCAAAACGCGAACAAACCATAGAACACGATGATTTAAGGTGGTTCGGAGTACACAACTCGTGTATCCTACATCCACCGTCCACACACACACGTAGAAACGACTGCTTATGAGCGAGTTCAACACAACAACTCAACCACACACACGTTGTCTGATGAAACACAATCAGAACAACCACAAATACGTGAATCAAGCACAAGGGATGCTCGAAACACAACCACACACACACACGATGGAATGGAAATTATGAGATGGAGAAGAATTAGGAATTAGGGAACAAATCCAGTTGGAATTCTTCTCGTGGATCGTCCAAACGCTCTTCAAGCTTCGATTGGATGTAGATTGATCGATGTAGAAGGTTGAATTGACGACGATCCGGCTTCAGCTCCGCATAGATGGTGATTCCACGACGATCTGGGCGGAAAGTTGAAGCAGAGCAGCAATTTGGGGCTTTTCCTCTTGATCCCTTGGAGGCTCTTGGATGGGAGGCTGCTCTCTGCGAATTTGGCTCCAAAAGGATGCTTATATAGTGTTAGGTAAAGGTGGTGGTCGTGGAGGAAGGAAACACCCAAGTGGGGGCCGGATTTGGAAACTCAAAATCTCATGTTTCGTCGTCTGTCGACAGGTGCACTTGCATCTGTCGACAGGCGCACTCAGGCTGAGAACTGGGTTTCAGGAAATTGAGTTTCTGAGTGTATCTGTCGACAGGCAGTTTGCATCTATCGACAGATGCACTCAGGAATTGAAAACCTTAGCTCTGTCCTGGGTTGACTGTGTGAATCTGTCGACAGGTACATTGCATCTGTCGACAGATACACTCAGAGATGCAAACCTGAGTTCTGTCTTGGAATGACTGTATGAATCTGTCGACAGGTACATTGCATCTGTCGACAGATACACCTCTATGACAGATATTTGTGCTTTTTGCTCATTTCTTCAATGCCTCTTCAATGCTCCATCTTTCATGCTTGTGCACCTACATGCAAATACATTGTTAGTGATGTACATTGTATGATTTAGCAATGTTTAACTCAATCACTTTCATGGTGTTTTTCATGTTAGTTAGCACATCAATTTTGCATTAAATCAATATTCAAGAATGTTAATGTGATCATCAAAAACATGATATATGGAAAACCCAACAAAGGACTCTCCTAGTCTCTCCATATTTATTTCGTGGTCCATAAGGGACCCGACGAGTTTTTCCAAGGACATCCTTTTTAGATCATTGGCTTCCTCAATGGCCGTTAACATTGGGGTCCGTGAGGATGGTAGGGATCTGATAATTTTCCTTACCATGTCTCCAATCTCATAAGTTTTTCCTAGACCAGCTAACCCATTTGTAATATCAGTAAATCTACTGAACATTTGAGTTATGGACTCACCTGATTGCATCGAAAATCTCTCATATTATGTAACAAGAATGTCAACTCTTGTCTCCTTCACCTTGTCTGTGCCTTCATAGATTATTCTGAGCTTTCCCAACATTTCCATTGCGGATTTGTAGGCTGACACTCTATTGAACTCATTTTTGCTGAGGGCACAGCATAGAATGCTTTTAGCTTTACAGTTCAAGGAAATCTTTTTCCTGCCATCATCTGTCCACTGAGCCTTCTCATTTGTGACTAGGAGATCGCCTTCGTCTACTATGGACCAGATTTGATAATTGAAACCTTGCAGGAAATACTCCATCCTGGTTTTCCAATAAGCATAATATTCACCATCGAAGGGAGGGGGTCGGTTGACAGACTGACCTTCAATGTTGCCTTGGGCTGCCATGGATCATTACTCTTCAGATCGTTAGATCTTCTTCTTTTTCGAAGAGACTCGCTCTAATACCACTTGTTGCCCAGTTGACGAGCCAAGAGGGGGGGGGGTGAATGGGTCTTTTAAAAAATTACTTAGTCAGCACATGTACTTAAAACATACACACAAAGATGTTCTTCAATGAAGGTTAGTATAAACAACAAACAAAAAAGAAATCAATCACACAACACAAGGATTTATCCAGGTTCAGACCTCCTCTCCTTAGGAGTCCTACGTCTAGTCCTGAGCAACAACTCAGGATTCTACTAACAAGGGTACAGTCTCCCTATGGACACTACAACACCCAGCTCAGCTGATCTTCCTTCACACGAAGGGAAAATACAACACCCTGGATGCCCCACCAGGTCTTCCTTCACAACAGAAGGGACTACAACACCCTGGATACCCCACTAGGCCTTCATTCACAACAGAAGGGAAATAACCAGCAAACATTAAGTAGGAAAAGTAAGCCCCTAGATCAAGCTTTTGCAAGCAGTGATCTGAAGCTAAAATAGCCCTGAGAGCAAGAGATCTAACAGTGCACTCTTTCTCAGAACTACACAGTCTCTCTTGGGATTTCTAATACAGCATAGAGAGCAGAGAGCTTGAGACAATTTCGAGTGGGATGGTTGGCTCTAGGATTCTCACCGAAGATCTGAATTGCCCTTGTTTTCCTGGTTTTCTTATGTGTTCTTCAATCTCGTGTTTATATCTCTAATTTGAAATGTATTCGTTGATGTATCTGTTGTCTCTGGTTTACTGGACGTTAGACTGAATGGTCCTTGGAAGCTTCCAGTCAACAGTCTTTTATCCATTTGTGCACGCAAAGAGATAGGATCTTCTGAACTGTCCTTTGGCTGCTACAGGATCCAATCGTTGCATGACGAATGGTTGTCAAGGACCTGCATAAATTAAAGGCTAAAACAGTAGACAGCTAAGCTGCCTCTTGTTTTCAGACATCGTTGGTGTGAGTATTCACCAAAGTAGTAATGCTATTTTACTGTTCTAAAAGATACATAAAGAGTAAGCACGATAATGGACGATATCGTCTGCATGCATGTAGAGATACAATCAGTCTTCATTAAATGCACAGATGTCAGAAAGATATGAGCGACGACTTTGACTATTCAACGTTGTTAAAAATCAAGTCGTTATAAACATAAAATCGATGCATCCATGACTTATGAAATTGTTATGCAGTAACCTCCAAATCGTTGTAACTTAGCGTCAAATCGTTGTGTTTCTACAAAAGAATCGTTGTGATCAAGACGATATAATCAAATCGTTATGAGTTACAAGAAAACGTTGTGATCGATAAAGAAATCGTTGTAGAAGGCAAATCGTTGTGTTCATTAAGGAAATCGTTATGAACACTTAAGAAATCGTTGCGCAAAGCAAATCGTTATGATTACTAAAGGAGTCGATGTGAAGCAAATCGTTATAACGTCTTAAGGAATCGTTGCGGTGACCAAATCATTATGACAACTTAAGAAGTCGTTGTGATGAGAAAATCGTTATGACGACTTAAGAAATCATTGTGATGAGCAAATCGTTATGATGACTTATGGAATCGTTGCGATGAGCAAATCCTTATGATGACTTAAGAAATCATTGTGATGAGCAAATCATTACGATGACTAAAGGAATCGTTGCGATGAGTAAATCGTTATGATGGCTTAAGAAATCGTTGCGATGAGCAAATCGTTATGATGACTTAAGAAATTGGTGCGATGAGCAAATCGTTATGATGACTTAAGAAATCGTTGCGATGAGCAAATCGTTATGATGACTTAAGAAATTGTTGCGATGAGCAAATCATTACGATGACTAAAGGAATCGTTGCGATGAGCAAATCGTTATGATGACTTAAGAAATCGTTGCGAAAAGAAAATCGTTATGATGACTTAAGAAATCGCTGCGATGATCAAATCGTTACGATGACTAAAGGAATCGTTGCGATGAGCAAATTGTTATGATGACATAAGAAATTGTTGCGATATTCAATAGAAGTTGATGTGGACTTAGAGTAATATCATACTGAACTTGACATGCTATAGATGTACTAATACTTACCAAATGGGCTTGATTTTCCTTGAGATTTTTCTTGTACTCACAAGCTTATGAATGTTAGAAAGCTTGAGAAGGTTTTGTTAATCACGTTTTGTTATTTACCAAAATCAATATGTAATTAATTAGAATTACATGAGAATAGACTGATCATCAAACATACTGATCATTAATAGTTTCCATTTGGAATACAATGAGTTGAGATTTTAATACATGATTAGTTGAGTTCAATATTGGGGCCCTATTATGATGATGTATGTTGTTATACATTTAGTGCGTGCTAGTTAGAGGCTTATTTGCCGACTATTCACGTCTCGAGATATCGACTCGAATTATATTCCACATCATTAATATCCGTTGCTAAATTCTTGGGACGTGACATGAACACCCCAACCCAAGCATGAATCCAACCAAACCAAGATCATGTAATCAACACACAAGGATCATGAAGCACATTACACATCCTAAACAAGGATTCTAGGCTCGGAGAAGGGGTTTGGCCCTATAATGTTAGAGCTAGAGGAAGGATTGGGTTCCCTACCTCAATATGAAGATCCACCCAAGATGGGCCTTCTCGTAGGCTAGCACCCCTCCACCTCCGAGCTCCAACGCTCAAAATGCCGCCCACGAACCGAGCTCCACCTCCTCCTTCATGCACCAAGAGAAGAAGAACCACCATGCAAGAAAAAGGAGAGGGAGATGAGGAAGAAGCACAACCACACACACAACCATAGAATAGATCCATGCACTTACCTACACCATGCAAACACACCCCACAAGGGCTTCCCAAACACTCCACGGAGCCACCAGCCTTTGGAAACACCGGAGGGAAGAAACACCAAAGGAAAGGCCTAAGGGGGTTTCTGCTCTCGGCCAGAGCAACTTAAACATAGACGTTGGGAACGCGATGGACTTGGCCGTCGCGTTACCAACGCTAACGCGACACCCACCTACGTCGCGATCTGGAACAGTCAACCACCCAATCGACGTGCATGCAAAACTGACAGCAAGATTGCGACGGCCAACCATGTCATGTTCATGCATGCACTTCGACATGTGGTGCAACTTTCCTGACAGAAAGATGACAAGGAGACAGTCGCTGTCGGGGTCCTGTCGCAATAGTGGCGGTCGGCGCATTCTGAAACATAACGCGACGGTCACCTATGTCATGTTCAGAACGCGACTGGCCACCAGGCCGCAGCCACAGTCGGGAAGGCAACCCCTAAAGGAAACGGGATGTTACAATCCTCCTTACTCATGGCCTCTGTGGTTAAGTAGATTATGAGGACCCTATACCTTGATGTGTGATGAATATGTGTCTTAGAGTCGAAAAATCAAAAAAAAAATGAAAAATGAAAAAGACAAAAAGAGTGTCTCTTGATGTTTATAATTTCTCCATGTACATATTTTCCTTCTTATTTGAATTAAAAAAAAATCAAATAATCAAAATCCAAAAAAAATAATAGTCGTATCATGTACATATGCTAACATTATTTTCCTTTTTTTCTTATTAAAAAACAAAAAAATACATGTACATATTTCCCTTCAGTATTTTATTCCTATCTTTAATTAGACATTAACCCCTTGACCAGGTCCCAAGAAAGGTACATTTTTTGGGCAATGGGCTAAAACAGATCTACACTAACTTTTTCCTTTAAGTGTTGTGGATGCAGGAATCAAAGTGACATTGGCAAACCATTCAATCTATTCAACACATTGAACTCAAAGCTACTTATTGCTTATTCATCAAACTTGTGTTACACTTATTGGAATTGAAGAGATACATCACTTTGCTCTGAGAGCCATGATGAAATCACATGAAATGGGGTAAATTTTGGTAATATACTCTTCATAAACTTGGACTTCTCTCCAGTTCTCTTGGACAGCCTGTCCCACCTTCTAGCTCACTGTGTATCTATCCCAAGTCTTCTTAGCCTTCTTCATCAGCTTCTCATTTCTCCCTGATATGATCATGGTAGTACAGTGGGATGAAATTGGGATCTCCCATGGTATTCCAAGCTGACACTAGCACCGGTGTGGCTGGTACACCACCATTTGATCAGGTCCAGTCAGCCACAAGTCTATGTCCTCCCTAGTGCGAACTCTAAACTCGATTGTCCACATGAACATTGGCCTCACAATGAAATCCTCCACTGGGAGGTAGCCTAGGTAGTCTCGCCAGGCATCTCTGCTCTTCAAGTGTGATGTCACACACTTGATCTCATCCTCTAGCTCATACCATGCTTTCCTGCAATGAACTGAACTCCGAAGGAAGATTCTGGAGGGGGTAGGTTGTTTTTCAGCAAAATCAAACATCAAATGAACTTCCATCCATAACTGAAAGCAAGAACAAGCTCCCGCATGTGCGTTCACCTAAGTTCATCATGGTGAGGGAGCTGTAAATGTGTGCTAGCACTGCAAGGGCTAGTGACTGCCCATGCCATAGCATAGACAAGATCCCCACATGTTCGTATAAGAGGAAGTCGCCACTGGTGGGGAACAAGAACACACCAGTCAGGCAGAGCGTTAATCCCCGGGCCGCCCTCTCACCGCCGATCTCCTTTGCATGTTGGATTAGCAACCAGGCCAGCCGGTCCAGGAAGATCCCATGCTTGTTCGTCATCCTTAGCGCCTCTTTCTTGTCCCGTACGAGGTCCGCCAGGATCTCTTCCCATGGGAGAAGAGGGGTTGTCACATCATAATCCAGGCATCATCTCCACCCCAATAACAGCTACACCTCCTCCAGTAGCACGCTCGCCTCGAACCTCTGGAACACAAACGTGTGCGTGTGTCGGTGCCAACGCTCTACGATTGCTCCCAAGGCATCAAACCTCCACCACATATCCTTCATGTTTTTGGCCAGAACCACCATGAAGCTCAGATTCCACGCCCCGATGTAGCTTCTTAGGTCGATGGTGATTGCGTTCATAAGGTTGGCCATCCAGGAGATGGCCCACACCTGGTCCTGGCTTGGGAAGGCAGGCACCTCCTGCACACCCAGGATGCTCCATGAGAGGAGGTTGGGGGCATTTTCAACATAAGGAGAAGCAGAAATTGAGCCGTACTTACCTCCCCATTGGCCAGTCGGGTGTTTAGATGCCCTGGAACCTTGCTCAGAACTCCCGGGTTCATGCTCGTGGATGTTCCGGTCGACGTGGAGGCCATGGCTACAGTTGAAGTTCATTCCAAAGTCCTCTGGTTCAGAGTTGAGGAAGGAGAGGATGGAGGAAGAAGATAGAAGAGTCCCTATGGCCTTCGAATAGCTATTTTATCGGTCTAATCCATTGGCATGTTAACGTCCACATCGTTTGACGTTTGTTCACTATTGACGACAACATGGGTGGACGCCGACTCTTGTAGACGGCATGCTATGTTGACGTCAACTGTAGGTTGACGGCAATTGATCTGGACATTAACCTTTCGGAATCTTCAAAGCTTTAGTGTTTATATGGCCATTATCTTTCAACTTGTGCTTCAAGTTATTTTTGTAGATAGCACAAGTGGCGCTTCAAATTTAGAAACACTCATGCGACCTTGAGTGTTACACAGGTATGTCTAACATAGGTTTAGTCACCAGAGGTGAATAACTTGGCGATCGTAAACCCAGAGTTCCCCTTTACTAAAAACTATGACGTGTTTACAATCTCTCAGTTATTCGTATGGCCTTAGATTTTTTCCTCTGTTTCTAACTTGCATTTTAGAAAGGGAACCCACACCAACATGCATTTAGGTCTTCACTTCTAACATTCTCTTACTAACTAAAAAAAAAATGGAGATTTTGCTCAATCACTCTATGGCGCATTCTCCAAGCTCAAGTGGCCAATCAGGTTAGCACCACCTTCTTGAATATCCGAGCTGTTATCGGGTCTTTGTTGCCCATTCTCCAATAGTCCCACCATGCAAATCACAGATAATCATTCTAGTCTTGTTGAGTTCATGTAAACCATTCGCCAGTCATGAGCTTAATTATGGACATCTGGTTTTCCAAACAATGATTCTAATTAGAATCTTTTGATAATCCTTTGAGAGTACAATCAATCCCCTTGTCTCCACAATCCCCTGATTGGACAAACATCCTGATTATGTCATTGGGTCCCGACGGACTTCGGTTGTGAGATTTCTTTGATTCAACCATCATATTACAACTCCTTTGACTCAGACAACACCAGAAACTAGTCAAAGTCCTACTTGGCAAGGCCAGGGACCCTACCGTTGGGTTGCAGTTGTAGTTACACGTGTAGATCACCCTTCCATCTTTTTCACATTTTGTCTCTCAGATGATTCGTCGCTTGTTTCTAGCCTAACTCGTTTGTATGGCTTGCTAGAATTCCTATCTCCGGAGATGGTCCCTTTCATAAAATATCTACGTCCTTCGTTTACCGAGACACCAACCTTTCAGTTCGCTCTGCTCCCTTGCAAGATCGGATGTCTCAGAGGGGCATTTTTAGACGCGAGATTTGGCCCATCACCGCATCGTTCATGGCCCAATAAGGCTTGTTTGACCGCTTGTTTACTTGCCTCGGATCCCATGTAAATGGAAACATCGATTGCTGCTGACACCTCGTTAATGGCACCCTCCCTGGTCGTCGACTCTAGTTGACATCCACACATGTTGACGTCGGCATGGGATTGGCGGCAGCATCGCTTGAAGTCAACCTAGGTTTACTTGGTCTATGCAACTGCCTGAAATTCTAGCCCACTTGTGCCATTCCCTCGCCCATATAACGCATGGGACAATTCCCAACGGGAAAATGGCCCACCATAGCACTGCCTTGACTCAGTAAAAATCCTACATGGCCCCCTGTCATTGGTTCAAGTCTTAATACATGGATTGCCACATGTTTAAGTGTGTTACTTCACACTTGAGCATAGGTCCTATGCTCCCTAGCCCCGCCCCCACTGCCGATATATGGTACTCCTTGGCCTTCCAAGTGAGGGGGGGCATGCTGGGCGAGCCCATGCTTTGATGCCTTGAGAGAAGAAAAAGAAAACTCACTTGAGCCTTGAGAGCTTCCACCCTTGTTTCCTCTCTGTTACTCAACCCTTGGAGCATCCAGGAGGATTCACCACGAGCTGGAGGAGCCCATAAAGGAGTCATCCACACCAACATAAGAGGATCATCTCCCTCTTCTCCTTCTGTTTCCTTTCTCTCTCTCTTAGTCTTGCATGCTATTCACTTCACACATACACACTCTAGGCAAGTAGTGCACTTCCCTACACATCTAAAAGGGGTTTTCCAAACCAAAAACGGAGGGAAGAAGGGTGGTCATAACATTTGGCCACCCCTCTTCTCAAGCCTGCAACCAGTACGGGCCTCTCCTTTTGGGTTTCTTATTTACGTTTTGAACGTTTACTACACTGCATCTAAGTCTAATAGAGCTTCTTTCATTGCAGGAACACTTCAAACAAGACCGTGGAGCTTCCTTTCTGTGGCCAGCCGAGGATAGGAAAGTCGGAGTTCCACCATCTACCGCTGCGAGAGGCAACGTCATCGATGCAATCATAATACCTCCTTGGGCACAGGTAAGGCCCTAGCGATCACCTCCCATTCATTTTCTTGCTATCTTCATTATTTTCCTCTTGGTCAACCCGGTCCAACGGAAGTCAAAGGAGTTAGCAAGGGTCAACCAGCATCCATCCAATGCCAACGAGGGAGCAGTCAGTGTTCGGGAGACCTCCGGAGTTTCAACCTATGGGGATACGGAACGGGACGTCCACAGTGTCGAGGTTCTGCGATCTATTCTGACGCTTCCCAGATAGGCCTTGGTTGCATTTTGATGCAGCATGGTAAGGTAGTTGCCTATGCTTCTTGCTAATTAAAGGAGCATGAGTGTAACGATCCAACCCATGATTTGGAGTTGAGGACTACGGTCCATGCACTAATGATCTGGAGAGACTGTCTTTATGATGTGAAGTTTGAGGTGTTCACTGACCACAAGAGTTTGAGGTGCCTTTTCTCTCAAATGGAGTTGAACCTGTGGCAGAGAAGGTGGATAGAGTTTCTTAAGGACTACGACTTTGAGCTTAGTACCATCCAGGCAAGGCGAATGTCGTGGTAGATACGCTCAGCAAGAAGAGGTCCCTACTTCGGCAGGATTGGAAGATGCTAGAGGATGCGCCATGTGCTATGACCGAGATAGAATCACAATTCTGTCAGGCTTTCATGGCACAATTGTCTATCCGATCCACTCTGTTGGACGAGGTGATTCAGTAGCAGGGAGCGGATCTTAGACTTCAGGAGATGGTGGGCAAGGCAGGCATTGCTCGGGATGAGGATGGTGTCATTAGATATCAGCACAGAGTATGTGTACCAGATATAGTGGATGTTCATGAGCGAGTACTTGCTGAAGCTCAAAGGTCTCGGTTCTCCATTCATCCAGGCAACACCAAGATGTACCAGATTTTGAAGAGATCCTTCTGGTGGTCAGGCATGAAGAAGGATGTGGCAGAGTTTGTATCAAGGTGTGTGGTGTGTCAATAGGTTAAGGTCGAGGGTCAAAGACCATCAGGCCTTATGCAGAAGATGGAGATATCTATATGGAAGTGGGAAGCAATCACCATGGATTTTGTGACGGGTTCGCCCAGATCAGCTATGGGCAATGACTCGATTTAGGTGGTTGTAGACCGTTTCTCAAAGACTACTCACTTCTTGCCCATGAGGAAGAAATAGTCTGTGGAGATCTTGGTGAGGCTGTATGTTGGCAATATTGTGAGACTGCATGTTGTGCCAAAGTCTATTATCTCTGACAGAGACCCGTGGTTTACATCGAGTATATGGCAAGGTCTTCAGGAGGCTTTGGGTTCTCAGTTGAAGCTTAGTTCGGCATTTCACCCTCAGACAGACGGCCAGTCCGAGAGGATGATTCAGACGCTCGAGGACATGTTGAGAGCATGCGTGCTTGACTGGAAGGGTGACTGTGAACGTCATCTACCCCTTGTGGAGTTTGCCTACAACACCAGTTTTCAAGCGAGTATCGACATGGCTCCATTCAAGGTTTTGTACGATCGGCTTTGTAGATCTCCTTTGTGCTGGAAGGAGACAAACAATAGGTAGTTGGTTGGTCCTGAGATGGTGCAAGAAACTTTAGATAAGATTCAGCTCATCAGGCAGAGATTGGTTGCAGCGCAGGATAGGCAAAAGAGCTACGCCGACAACAGAAGGAAGAACTTAGAGTTTGAGGTTGGCGAGCATGTTTTCCTCGTGGTTTCACCTACTAGAGGCGTGGTCAGGTTTGGCAGGCATAGCAAGTTGAGTCTGAGATTCATTGGCCCATTTAAGATTCTCAGGCGGATGGGCAGTGTGGTGTATGAGCTAGCCTTACTCCCAGCACTAGCTAGTGTGCACCCGGTCGTCCACGTGTCCATGCTCAGGAGATACGTGGGGAATCCTTCACATGTCATTAGTCATGAGCTAGTGGAGCTTCAGCCAGACTTGTCTTATGCAGAGCGACCAGTAGGTATCCAATTATATCGGAAGGTTCAGTACCTCAGGAACAAGGCTATTGCATTCGTGAAGGTGTTGTGGAGAAACTTTTCACGAGAGGAGGCTACATGGGAGATTAAGGAGGCCATGAAGAAGAAATTTCCCCATCTGTTTGGTTAGTATTTCTACTCTAACTTCGAGGAGGAAGTTACTTTTAGGGGGAGAGGGTGTAAGGCTCTTAATTTTTGTGCATGTTTTGATGCTTTAATTGTTCCACACAAAACTCTACTTAATGTCAACATCCCTTGATGTTAAGAGCTTGTTGACGGCAACTTTTATGTCATTAACTGTGTGGCCAGAAGAGATAGACGTCCACATCGATTGACGCCTATTTCGGGTTGACGGTAGCTATGTGGCCGTTTACTTCTCTGGCTGCGTTTGGGACTCCAGATCTGAAACTGTCCCATTTTCTCTAGAGTCTGATTAGGAAACCTATCCCCAACGGTCAGGACTATTATGACCGAGGTTGCCTACAACTCTAAACCCTATTTATTTGGGTCATCTCTGCAAAGTGAGGGCTTTCCTCACCTAAGGCTATTTAGGTTTTGGGGAGAGAGAAAAGGGAGTTTGAGAGGCTTGATCCGGCAATCTGAATGCTTCATCGGCGATCTTCTGCGTTTGGGAGATTCTTCTGAAGGTGGAGGAGCTCTCCTAACGCTGTGCGATCAACTGCTCAAGCTTGGAGGTCAGATAAAAGCGAAGAACATCACCTCTTTGGCTTGGCTGAGGAGAGCTTCATCGCCAAAAATTTGATCTTCAGAGGTTCTTAGTGAAGCAAGTAACTTAGTGGTTTTGTCCCTAGACCAATCACCTAGAGTTTAGGTATTTTTTCAGAATTTTTAATTCGTGTCTTAGACCCCCAAGTTCATCAATTTTCTGTGTTCGGTCTACACCTTCTGCAGACAGGAGGTTGACGGCAACTTTATTGCCGCCATGTTCCTGAGTTAACGATAATCGATTGTGCCGTTAACCCACCCTGATGGCAACCCATTGCCGTCAAGTTTATCTAGATTTTATAGAACTATGAATTTAATCTGTGAGATGTGATTTTCAGGGATTTCTGAAAGTTTTCATATGTTATAAAATTTTTGGTTGGTCAGGTATGAAATTAGGTCAAACCATGAAATCCTATAAGATTTTTGATAATAATTAAAAATTATAGAATTTCTGTTAAGGGGAAAAATACATGTTTTGATAAGTCTAATCTCAGATTAAATAGATATGATGTACGATATTGTTACAGGAAATTTTCATGAACTTAGGGTTACTGTATACATCCTTTGAGACTGTTAGATCTATGTGTTCACTGTCTATCATGCTTAATTGAAATATCTTGTTAAATTGCATGAGAACTTTGTTAAATGTTAAAAATAAATATACTATCATGAAAATTCTAAAAAATTATCCATGTGATATGTTCCATTGTTAGAGTTTATGGTTAAAATTTGGGACTATTCTGATATCTATAAGTACTGTTTTTAATTATAAAGGTATTAAAAGCCATATTAAGTATGACTATCCACGAAATAGTATTTTTAGTTATTAGTAGCATGTTTAGGTACTATTATACATGTTTTAATACTGTTAGACAGCCATGATAGGTTCTATATACTGAAATATATGTGTTTGAATGGTATGCATGTGAATGGACTAATAAGTGCATATAAAATGATGTTAATCATCTGATTAATTGAGATAATGTGATTAAGTGAATGTGTGCCGAAATTGACACTGCTACCATAGAAGGCTGTGGAGCCGTACTGTAGGAAAGTCCCTATGGGAAGGCTCAATGTGTATGTGATATCCTGTGGGCATCAGGATGAAATCCTAGAGGTGGACCAGTACCACTAGTTAGGGTGGAGAGGACTTCTCCAGATTTTGCGCAGTTACCAAAATTCATAACTATAATGCCTCGGTGACGGGTATGTGTTATGTGATATGTGTGTCCTTCTTTATGGTGGTTCGGACTATGTGTCACGACAAAAGAAAGATAATATGTAAAAATGTGAAATGTGTGTGAATGCGCAAAGTGTTCATGTGAAAGTGATGTGCTAATCTGTTACAATGTTAAATAATGTGAAACCATGTGATCATGTTATATTTATGTTAAAACAGCAAGAAAAAATTGTGATTATGTGATATCAAAGCATGTGAAAAGTGATTGATATCATGCTAGGTTTGTTAGTAACCATGTGTTTAATTCCATGATCAAGTTAATTGGAGAAATGTTCTGAATGAGTTGGATTTGATATTGATTTACGCTAAGACCATGTGTAGATAGCATGTTATAGGTTATTTATTTATACTTGTTTGTTATGGCATGTGTTGTGTTTGAAAAGATTATCTAGTGGGGGGTGAATAGAGAATCTTCTGAAATTTGAACACAAATTCAGATTTAAGGATCTAATTTTGATTCAATGACTTAGATGATTAACACACAATGCGAGGCTAGCACAAACCATAAAAGAGACAGAGGAATTTTAAGGTGGTTCGGCTCCAATGAGGAGACCTACATCCACCACTCACTAAATTAGTGAGGTATCACTAACAGAACCACTAACAGATGTTCTCAATCATCTGTTGATTCACAGCTTCTTCACAACCACTGCCTTACAACTTGAAAGCACAGCTGATACACAGCTTCAATACACTGCTGATACATAGCTTCAACTCAATTGATCCACCCACAACTCAAGAATGATCAATTCAAACTACTTCACCAAGGAGCAAATAGCACACAGTCCAAATGCTCAGAAGAAATTCAAGGGAATGAAAAGGAAAATTGCTATAGTATATAGAGAATTCATCAAACTCCCTTCTCTAGATATGAATTCGTATTGCAGCTCGTCTGGATTTCAGATTTGATTTCCCATTCGATGAATTCCTTTGAGAATTGCCTCAAATGGTTCACAGGAATTAGGATTGGAGAAGCTTTTCGATCCTCTGTTCACGAAGACTCAGCACCAGCTTTTTAGACTTCAGATCATACATGATTTAGCATTGCTTCTATCTGATCATAGTTCTAATTCGAAAATTACATCATCGTACTGCTTTAGAACCTCTGAATTTTTTCTTATGCTCTGCTCAACTCCTCCTTTTTTACCGCATTACGCAAGCCCCTTTTTTCTTGTTAAGAACTGGAGCTTCTTCTCCCTTTTTACCTAATTGCGTAGGATTCAGTGTCGTGGGCCCCTCAACAGATTCACCCAAAAGTGGAGGAATCTTTTTGGGGCCAAGGATCGGCACCTTCCAGAACAGGTGATGTGTACAGAAAAAAGTTCCAGTCACTTCGCCTTGGATCACGTGCTCACATGATAGCATCTGCACACTTACAAAAAATCTAAGTGGAATAGAGTCGACACTGCCAGGGACTAGTGTCGACACACACACTTCACTTTGAAGAGAAGAACACTTCTCAGACTCTATATACAATAGTCAAACTTGAGAACTCCTGGATATTCACTTGTACATCCTTTTGAGTTGGCCTGATAGTCTGTTAGTGTCGACCTTAGATACAATTAGTGTCGACTTTAGCTTCAATTGTCTCCAAGGTGAACTCTGCCTTTGCTTATTGTCGACCATATCACCACAGAGTGTCGAGCTTATCAGAGTTATAATTCCTTGAATTAACTTGAAGACAACTATGATGTTAACATGCTCTCTGAGTAGTGTTGATCTGATTTGATCTCAACCTGTCATTACATCATTTATGGACAACTAGTGTCAACCTAAGTACCAGATAGTGTCGACCTTATCTGATAACTTCTCACTTTTTTTATTCCAGTTGAGTTGTACCTACAAAAAAAATGACGTGTGTCAATTGTCTACACATTTTCACATGTTGATATGACATCATCAAAACCAGGGACACAACAATCCCCCCCTTTTTGATGATGGCAACAAATGATGTTTGATCTTTGAAGGTTGAGAAACATTACACTAACCAAACATTCCACCTTAGTTACAACTCATTTACATCACACAGGTAAACAGTCCATTGAAGCAATTGAAACAACAACCATATTATTTTCATTCAAAAGAGACACTAATATTTTCATTCATTCAACATACGCTTTACAAAAAGATATCAACTTCAGTCTTAAAAAAAATCAACAGTAGATCAACCATCAACAAAAACCCTCTTCCCCTTTGACATAATAATAATAAAAAAAAACTCAAGGAGAAGGAGGTGTTGGCTGCCTTGGAAATAGCCTATTCTCAATCCTTGAAAGGCGAAAATTCAGATCCTCATAGTTGTCAGAAAGATATATTTGAACGGCATTGAATCGGACATTCAGAAAATCTGTCAACTTGTTGATCTGAGTTTCCATGACCACTGGCACATTGTCAACACCATGAGGCATAGTAGGTGCAACTGCAGAAGAAGTAGCATGATTGCTATTATTATACTCATTAATGTCATGTAATCTCCAAACTTTGTTAAATTCATCTCTCATCAGCTGTAACTCTTTATAGATATCTTCATTGTTGGATCTCAGAAAGTTCATTCGACGAAGAATCAATCTAACAGATTGAGCCAAACCAGGAATGGCATTGAAGTTTTCTGAACTCTGTTGAAGTTCTTAAGCAATAGATTCAATCTTGTCAAAAATCTTGGCCTGAGTAAAAGCTGCTTTATCAAAAACATATCCAGTAGTATGAACCAACTGATCAGACCTGACTTTTGTAAACCTATGGATCTGTTCTTGCATGTCTACATTTGTTTGCAGATGGTTCTCAATCATTTCCAATCAATTGTCAAACTGTAATGCTTGCTCCTCCATCTTGGTATTCAGAAGATCAAGACTTTTGTGGGACAGAAGCAAACTGCTCTTATAGAAATGAAATAAGAGAAGGAGGAATTTGAGCTGCTAAAGTGGATGATGATGGAATATCATGCACAGATGGAGCAAATTGAGAATGAGTAATATGAGGAGAAGAGATATGAGGTGGATCATGTTTAGGAGTGTTAAAAATAGGAACAAATGGAGGAGAAGGGATAGGAAGAGACTGTTATGGTAAAATCTCCTAAGGAGCAACATAATCCTGACCTTGGTGATCTTCCTCAACAAGATGTGCATGTTCCTACTCCAAGACAACATTGTCATCCTCTTGTTGACCCCAGCTGAGCTTCATAAATTTCACAATGTGACTCAAATCATACATATGAAATTTGGCAATCTTTTGAACCTTTGCACCAGCAAAAGAAGCACCCAACAACTGAAAGATTGAGGTTACATGAGTTGCATATGGCAAGCTTCTTCTCAACTTCGGAATAGTCACTTCATGAATCAGCTGACAGAAGATAGTAGCCAAATTGATTCTCACCTTCTTTATCAGATGGAACATAATGCATCTTTGTAAACTTGTTACTCTCTGCCTCCCTCCTCCTTGAGGGGTTAAGATGGTAGTACACCAATGTTCTAAAAGCCGATGTGTAGGTGGAAATCTGTTGGCATTCAAAAGTTACACTTTTGCTTGATTTTCATCAAGCACATTATGTGGCTGGCCTGTTAGAGCTGAAAAAGCCTCATGTGCACTGAACTGAAGATCCTGTGGGTTATAACCCTCATTGGGTATACCCAGCAATTGACTTACAATATTATTTATGAGTACAACATTAACTCCTCTTACACTGGACTTAATAGAATGTTTCTTATTGACTAAGTTGCGGAAAAACTCTTTAACGAATAGAGGATAGTGTGTCCTGTGTACACTCACAAAATCTATCCATCCTTGAAATTCGAGCAACTCAAGAAGATCTGGTACCAAATTGGACATACCTTCATCATGAATGTTGATGATTCTTGGATGTAGGATAGATTTGTTTCCAATGATCATCCTTTTTTATCTTGAGGGTGTCTGAACCTCTTCTTCATCTTCATGATTAGCAGAATCATTCTCGTATTCTTCTTCTTCCTGTTCTTCATTGTGCTCTGTGTTTGCATTTTCTTCATTTTCCTCGACTAACAGTCGGTCATAGTTATCAGCTTTAGTTTCTTCTGAGGACTCTGACTCATTTTCACTGGATTTTTGTAACGGATTTAACATCTATTCCTGCTCATGCTGATGATCAGAGCCATTTCCCGTTTCATGGGAATTAGGGCTTCCTCCAAGAACATCCCGAGACCCTTGCTGGCTAGATGCATTCTCCTCAGAACTACTTAAATCAACAAATTCCAACTTTTTCTTACCCTTTGAGAAGTTCTTTTCCTTAGCAGTGCGAGGATGGGAGAATCTACGGCTTGAATAACCAGGAGTAGTAGCCTTCTTCTCACGAAACACAATCCCCTTTGCAACTTTGGCTTGCCTTTCTGAATCAAGAGACTCATTTTTCTTCCTCTTCCCATCGCGATGAGGCTGCAGCTTAGGAGCCATGACAAGAAGGGCAGTGTAGCAAGAAGGAATAGAAGCGAGGATGCTGTTGTATGAGAGACAAATCTCCTGAAGAGAGTTGAGGAAGAAGAAGGGTTTTTCGAAAACACCTTTAAAGAATGGAGGCATCCGAAGAGACGTGAATGAAAATGTGTCGAGCAGCTTTGGGAGTAACATGATCGTGCGGAACAGTAAAAGGTTATTGTGTTCCAGACCGAAATGGTAAAGTAGTGTTGACTCTGTGGTGAATAGTGTCAACACTAAGGAATTTTAGATTAAAAGTCAGACTTCAAAAGGTTTGATGAAGTGACATTTCACTATGATACACTAAATTCCTTGAAGATCCTTGAGAAGTTAACAACGATTACGCACTTTTTACACTCTTTCTCATTGTATCTCAGATCTATGGTTCCAAAATTATAAATTTTAACATTAACCATAGAAAAAATATTGAGGAACACATATGAATTAATAACAGATTGGAAGAAAATTATTTTGATAATGAATTGGCATCAGTATTAATCCATTTACTCATTTCATGGAACGAGGTGTCCTTGAGAGATTATTCTAGCAAACTGAAATATGTTTAAGAGATTACCAAGCAGTCGTGACTTTTCAGAAACATGAATTTCTTCAATACCATTTTTTTTTTAAATTACAAATGAACAATCTGATCTCTTTCATTTTTCATGCAAGAACCCATGTTTTGTGCACATTAGAGCTCCTAATTACTCATTTTGGAAAAAAAATTGCTTTAGGAATAAGGAAGATGTACCTTTTCATGTGAGGAAACATGTTTATCCAACACCAGGATCCCCAATTACTCAGATTACATCGTATTCATTTTGAGATCCTGAGTAGAAATAACTAGCTCATCATGACATGCAATGATATTCTGATTTTACTAGAAATTTGCAGTTTCTCAGAGCATAGACATTGTTCTGCCATTTGTAGAAGAAGCTTTTATCAACTATTTTGTTTCTTCATTAAGAAGATATATTTTTCTTAAACAATATATTTCATAAAGCTTGAAAATCTGACCAAGAAAGTCAAGTTACATAAATTTTCAAGGTTTAATAAAAATGCCCTTCTTACCAAAAGAACGTATTTCTGCACTGTTAGTTAATTGATTTGAATTCTTCAAAGAGTTTTCTAACAGTTCATTAAAGAATTTATAACTCTTAAACCACAATCTTTCAAACTCTAAGATAAAGGAGTTTTCAAAAATGTGTAATTGAAATCAACTCCCCCAAAATAAATGCTTAGAATTTCGCTTGTCATAATGAAATTGCTTCTTTGCAGGGAAAATGATTTTTGAATCAAGAAGAATAGTTAACCAGAGAAGAGCTCCCCCTCAATGAGTGCACAACGACCTTTGGTACTTGGCGGAGGCATATAGTCACGCATAGTGAAAGAATTTAGACAGGCTTGATCTGTCCTTTTTCAACTCACTATTTCATATACCATATAGGCCAATGCAACGACTGAATTAAGGATTTTATTTGCTAGAAGAAAGAGGAATTTATTTACAGAACAGAATCAAGGATGTGTGAATTTATAGGACTGACAGGAATTTTGTTGTGAAAGAAAGTAGTGTCAACACTATTATTGAAAGAGTCGACCTAACGAACTGTACAAGCACTGATTGCACTTCAACCATTACAACTGACACGCTGATCCATCAACGAATGACCTTCATGCAAATATCTTCTTTCTTTCATGACAAGATTCACATAGAAATGTAGCAGCAACCAATACGAACTTAATTCAGCACTATCATCCATCCAAACACATTATCACAACAATTTCAAACACAGTCATTCATGGATCAAACAAACACAGCCCATGTTCTCTTCTTAAACAGGAAAATCTTTCATTGCATAAGGGTTTTGTAAAAATATCAGCAACTTGTTTTGAGGTTTCAACAAAGTGCAATTCAACAGAAATTTTGCTAACTCCATCACTTAGGAAATGATGCCTGATTTCTATATGCTTGGTCCTAGAATGCTGGATTGAATTTTTACTAAGCAAATTGCACTTGTATTATCACACAATATTGGGACACATCCAAGATCTACTTGGTAGCCTTGGAGTTTATGTTTAATACATAAACTTTGTGTGCCACAACTCCCTGCAGCAACATATTCTGCTTCTGCAGTAGAGAGAGCAACAAAATGTTGTTTCTTAGAAGCCTATGAAACTAAACATCCTCCCAAAAAATGGCAATAGCCACTAGTGCTCTTCCTATCTAACTTAGAACCAGCAAAATCTGCATCAGAGTAAGATATTAAATTAAAATCACTAAATGCAGGAAACCACAATCCCAATTCCTGAGTTCCTGCAAGATATCTGAAAATTCTCTTTGAAGCACTCATATGGGATTCTTTAGGACAAGCCTGAAAATGAGCACACATGCATACTGAGAATTGGATGTCTGGTCTAGATGTTGTGAAATAGAGTAAGGAGCCAATCATACCTCTGTAAATTTTTTGATCTACAGGGTTACCTTTCAGATCTGCATCTAGACTCACAGTAGTTCTCATGGGAGTTGACATTGCTTTAGTATTTTCCATCGTGTATTTTTTCAGCAAGTCTTGAATGTATTTGGATTGGTTTATGAGTATTCCTTCATTTGATTGAACAAATTGTAGTCCAAGAACGAATTTGAGTTCTCCCATTAGACTCATTTCAAATTCATTTGTCATTATTTCTGAAAATTCCTTACACAGGGAGACCTTTGTTGATCCAAAAATAATGTCATCGACATATATTTGGACCACTAAAATATATTTTTCTTGAATATTTGTAAAGAGTGTTTGATCAACTTTACCTCTTGTATACCCTTTACATGTAAGGAATGAGCTCAAACGATCATACCATGCTCGGGGAGCCAGTTTCAGACCATATAAAGCTTTGTCTAATTTAAATACATGGTTAGGAAGGTTAGTGCATTCAAAACCAAGAGGTTGTTCAACAAAAACTTCCTCCTTAATTAAACCATTAAGAAAAGCACTCTTCACATCCATCTGTTGCAATTTGATACCATGAGCACAAGCAAAGGCAAGCAAGATTCTAATTGCTCCAAGCCTAGCTACTGGAGCAAAAGACTCTTCAAAATCTATACCAAATTCTTGATTATAGCCTTTTGCTACAAGTCTAGCCTTATTTCTTATTACTTTCCCATCTTCATTGGTTTTATTTCTTAAAACCCATTTAGTTCCAATGACTCCTTCATCAGAAGGTCTTGGAACTAAATGCCACACTTTATTTCTCTCAAATTGATTATGTTCTTCATGCATTGCATTTACCCAAGACACATCTTTTAAGGCATCATCTATGTTCTTAGGTTCAAGTTGAGACACTAAGGCCATTTGATAAAGTTTAGAAATTACTTTAAAATGAGACCTTGTCCTAGGGGGGTCAAGAAAGTTACCAATGATGCTCTCCTGTGGCTGATCTCTCAGCATCCTTATGTTTATTTGATCTTTTTTCCTGACTTCATTTGCTGAGCTCTGTACTTCACTGTGGTCTGCACTCCTTTTGATTGGTTCTTTTTTTCTTCTTGTACTTTAGAGGTTTCTCCATCTAGAAACTCCCCATCTTGCTTTTTTCTGCATAAGCCAACATTAAATTCATCAAATGTAATATGAGGAGATTCTTCCACAAATTGATCTTTAACATTAAAGAACCTCTAGGCTCTAGAATGATCAAAGTAGCCAAGGAAAATTCCTAAGTCACTTTTGGCCTCAAATTTGTCCAGGTCATGTTTATTGTTTAATAAAATAAAACATTTGGTTCCAAACACCTTAAAATGTGCAATTGATGGTTTCTTACCTTTCAGAATTTCATAAGGAGTCTTTTTTCAAGATGGTCTTACCATTGCACGATTTATAATATAACAAGAGGTGTTGACTGCTTCAGCCCAGAATTTCCTTGGCAGACCACTCTCAATCAACATGGTTCTTGCCATTTCAACAAGGGTTCAATTTCTCCTTTCAACAACTCCATTTGTTCAGGAGTTCTTGGTGATGAAAACTTGTGGATGGTTCCTTCTTTCCTGCAGAAATTTTCAAAGTCAGTGTTCTCAAATTCACCACCATAATCGGATATGATTGAAATGATTTTGAACTTTCCTTCCTTTGCAACTCTTTTGTAAAATTCATGAAATTCAGTGAATGCATAATTTTTTTGAGGAAGAAAGAAAGCCCAAGTGAATCCAGAAAAGTCATCAACAAGAACATATCCAAATCTTTTTCCATTCAGACTGTTTGTCCTTGTGGGACCAAACAAGTCCATGTGGATAAGTTCGGAAGCTTTGGTGGATTGACTTTCTGATCTACTTTTGAAGGATTTTCTGGTTTGCTTACCTTGAGAACATGCTTCACACACTTTCATGTTATGTTTGAAGAAGATATTAGGCAAACCTTTAACCATGTTGAACTTGACCAATTTACGAAGTACACTGTAGCTAGAATGACCTAGTCTACGATGCCATAAACATGCTAAGTCATTTTTATTTGCAGTTAAACATAGATTGGTTTTTTCAGATTCATCAAGATCTACCATATACACATTATTTGCTCTTTTTCCAGTAATGTTAACAACATCAAAATCAGGTTCAAAGATAGTGCACCCCAGAGAATCAAACATTACCTTGTGACCTTTGTCACACAATTGGCTTATGCTCAGAAGGTTATACTCCAGACCTTCCACTAGAAGAACTCCATCAATCGAGTTGGTTAGATTCCTACCAACCTTACCTGAGCAAATCATCTTACCTTTTTTGTTACCTCCAAATGTAACATGTCTAGCCTTCTTTTCAGATAAAAAATAGAATTTATCTATCCCCATGTCATATGTCTTGAACAGCCACTATCTAAGTACCACATGTTCTTCTTGGCTGTAAGACATACCTGCACATGCACAATCAAAAAAGATTCTTTGGAACCCATGTACATTTGGGTCCCACAATGCCTTCAAAATCAAGAATAAGGGAAAGTAGGTCTTTTGGAATCCATTTTTGTTAATTCACCTTTATGTTATTCTTATTCATGAAAGTATGTTGTTTTTCATTTTGTTTCCTGTTTACATAGTGTTTTGAAGCATTTCCTTTTGTGTTTCTTCTATTAAGCTTTTTCTCCACATTTCCAAGTACGATCTAAACTTGCTTTGATTCCCCAGCCTTTCAAGATGTTGAGTTTCATTTCTTCTATCGAAACCATAGGCATGTGTCGACACTCTGAACGGATAGTGTCGACTTGAATGATTCCATTTAGACCATTTCTAATGATTGATGTAAGTGGATCTTGATTTCTCATGAGCCCATCTGGTTGGAGGCCAATTCTGAAATGATGTTGACCTTCTATTTGTCCATTTTTCCAAATTTTGTGATTATCTATATGATGGTGTCGACCCATCAAAGGTATAGTGTCGACCTTGTCAGACAGGTGATTTCAGCCTTTTGTTCTTTTGAAATACTTGTTCATTTTCAGCTTTTGTTGTCTTTCTTCTATTTGTTTCTTTGTTGTAAACGAACTTTGCTTTTCCATCCTCTTTTGTATCCTTTCCAATTTTCACATTTCTCTGTCCTGTTGAAGTGGAAGCTTCAGATGTTTTTGAAGAAATGACTGTTATAGTTTTCAGTCCTACTTCTTTCTTCTTTGTGGGATTAAAACCTAACCCTTCTTTGTTAAAGTTTACTCTTGTGCCTAGAAGAGCTTCAAGATTGTTCTTGCCACTCACAAAATTTTCAAGAACTTCCTAGCTTTCGTTTATTTCATTTTGCAAAACTTCAATTTCCTTTTGTAGTTCAATGTTAACACTTTGTAAGGTTGCATTCTTTTCAGAGACAAGAGCTATTTCATCAAGAATTTGAATATTTTGAATTTTCAATTCACTTACAACTTCTTTTGGAGCATTTATATATTGTGAACACTCTTTTTCTTTTTCTTTTTCTTCTGTTAAGATGTTCTGAGAGGAATGTTTTAGTTTCTTTTTGAGCATTTTGTTTTCCTGTTTAAGAGCATCATACTAGTCCATAAGTTCGAAGTAAACATGCTCCCAATCTCCCAAACTGAAATCCTTAAGTAGGGAACTTACCTCTTCTTCTTCTTCTTTAGTTTCTATAGCCATCAAACAAAACTTTGATTGAGTGTCCTCAGCATCTGAGCTTTCCTCCTCTTCATCTTCTTCTTCTTCACTCCAGGCACCAACCATAGCCTTTTGCTTGTTTTTATTCCATCTGGGCTGAGTTTTGTTGTGAACCTCAGGACATTCAGACTTGACATGTCCTTGTTTCTTGCAATTGTAACAAACAATTCTATCAGTCTTTTTACTTGCATTTGCTTTAGGTTTTGACATAATATTGTTGTATGGTTTCTTTTTCAAAAAACCTTTGCCTTCTTTTCTCAGAAATTTCCTGAACTTCCTTGTCATCAAAGCAAACTGACCTAAGTCATCTTCAGAGGTGGTTGATTCACTGTCTTTGGTAGCCTCCTTGGGGCTAGGACTTGCCTTCAGAGCAAGAGGTTTCTTCTTCCTTAGATCATCCTCAGTTCTAATTAAACCCAACTCATATGTCATTAAAGAACCTATCAACTCATCTACAGTAGTTGTGGATAAGTTTCTAGATTCTTCAATAACAGTTGCTTTAGTGTGCCAAATGGGTGTTAATGATCTAAGAATTTTTCTAACTAATTCCTTATCTGTGTAAACTTTACCCAAGTTTTTCAACCCATTAGTTAGCAAGGTTAATCTACCATACATTTTAGAGATAGTTTTATCATGCTTCATGTGAAATGCCTCATATTCAGAAACTAACATGTTGGCATTAGTTTCTTTTACCTCAGATGTGCCTTCATATATTACCATAAGGCGATCCCAGATCTCTTTAACACCTGAGCATGATTTTTTTATTTTTTTTGGCAAAACCGGTCCTCAAGTAAGTAAGGCTAGGAGAGTGCACCCTCTCCTAGAGGGGGAGAATGTTCCCACTCTACCAGCATTAACTTGAGCCGAAAATATATATTTAAAGAAATGAAGAGATAGAAAAACGGGGCGAGCCCCTACAAAGTCAGACTAGCCTAACCGAACATAAGGGAGGCCAGTTTTATCCAAAGTAGTTGGACCCCTACAGGCCAGGGGCAGCGAAGAAGAAGAAGTGAAAATCTTGTTTTCTTCGCTGGAGCTCGCATGGAATGCAAGGGCATCGGCCACCTTATTAGCTTCCCGAAACACATGGCAAAAGCTAATATGAAGGGAAAGGAAACTGGCAGAAGCTGGGCCCCACCATCTAACACACTCCCAAGAGGCTAAGGAGTTGTTGTGAAAAGACTGAACAAGCGTGGAAGAGTCACAATAAATCAAACTAATGCGAAGACCAAACTCTGCAGCTAGCATGAGACCATCATGAAGAGCTCTCACTTCAGCTTGGAGGCTATTTCCAAATCCATAGTGAAACGCAAAAGCCAAACATATGTCACCATTGCAATCTGTAATGCAACCACCACCACCACTTAGACCAGGATTTCCTTTAGAGGCACCATCAACGTTTAGGCAAAGACCATTTATTGGAGGGATCCATCGAGCCAACTTGAGCTTGATACATCTGACAGAAGGCATATAACCAAAGGATGATAAGACACTAAGCTGATTGGCAGATGGAGCTATCTTGAACATAGCCTGATGGATAGCATGAGAAATCTGGTTTCTAATTTGTTCAATAATGACCTTACTGGAAGTGAACTTCTTATCGTAATGCCGTTTACATCTCTCCTTCCAAATTTCCCATGTAATGAGAATCATACCATATAAGGAAGAAAACCAAAAGGGGAACGAACATTAGAGCCCTGAATGGTTCTCCAGCACCAATAAGTGAAATGATCATTATTACTGTGAGGGGGAGGCAATATAGGAGAGAACCAGTGCCATAAAGCATTAGCTATATCACTGTTAATGAACAAGTAATCAATATCTTCATAGTGACCAGTGCTGCAGCAAGAACATTTGGAAGGGAGACAAACACCATGATCAGAAATTCTTGAGTCAACGGTGATCACCCTATGAATTACTTTCCAACAGAACAGAGAAGCATTCCGAAGGAAAAGGCGGTGCCAAATCTTAGACAAAGCAGGTCTATAAATGCCCCGAGGGTGCAGGATGTTATAGGCCAATCTGGTATTAAAAGAACCATCAGAAGAATGGGACCATATACAAATATCATTATCTTCTAATAGGTGAACATTACTCAGGTTTTGTATATGCGGAACCAACAACCAGGAAGGGTGGGAAGGGTCCTACAGCATCTCCTTGATAGTTACATGAGGGGCATTATTCGGGTCAGGAAGCAGAAGCCATAATGGTGAGTTACCCGCCCAGCGGTCATGGAAGAAATCCACCGATTCCCCATTATCCAAAATCCATCTTGAGTTGTCCTCAACAGTAGCTTTAGCAATAGAAAAGACATTCTTAGGGAGACCAAAAGTAGGATGAGAGATCAATCGAGCATAACGTGCCCAGATAGAAGAGCCATAATGGATATTCCAGAGGTATTTAGTGGCCATAGACAATTGGACATGCCATAAACTGCGAATGCCAAGACCCCCTTCAACAGTAGGGCGCTGAATAGTGTGCCAGGTTAACTAGTGACGCCTTTGGATCCCATCAAGCCCACTCCAGAAAAATGAAGCGCATGCTTTGTCCAACATTCTGATGACACCTTTGGGAAGAACCAGAGCAGAAGCAGTGTAAATGGGAATAGAAGATAGCACCGAGTTAATGAGAGTGACCCTCCCGGCCTGTGAAAGGAATTTAGACTTCCAGGTGGGAGCTTTTTATTGATCTTATCAAAAAGGTACTTGAAATCAGAAATTTTAAGCCTTCCTTCTTTCAATGGAACACCCAGGTAAGTAAGAGAGCTCTGTTGTTGTTTGAAACCAGTGATGGCTTTGATGCTGGAAGCAATGGTTGCAAGAGCTTTCCTGGAAACAATAATATGGCTTTTGCGGCTATTTGTCAACTGACCCGAAGAGACCTCATAAGATTTGATAAATTGGAGAAGTCTTCTGAAATTGTTGGCATGACCATTAGTAAAAATAAGGGTGTCATCTGCATACAAGAGATGTGAGATAGCAGGACAGGTGTGAGGTCTTGCAAAAGGCTTAATAGAACCAGAAGATAACAGCTGTCGAAGACCTCTGCTAAGAACCTCCTCCATAATTATAAATAACGTCGGTGATAAAGGATCACCCTGTCTTAATCCCCTGGAAGATTAAAAATAACCAGCCTGGTGGCCATTAACAAGAACCGAAAACCAACAATTTGAGATCAACATGTCCACATAGGAAATAAATTTATTGCAGAATCCAAAGTGACGGAGAACAGTAAAAAGAAACTCCCATTCAACCCGGTCATAAGCCTTCATCATATCAAGCTTAAAAATGACATTGTGGCCCCTTATCTTCTGACTGAGATTTCAAAACAGATTTTTGGAAAGGGAAATATTGTCAGTGATAGATCGACCTTTAACAAAGGCACCTTGCTCATCAGAGATAATACCAGGAAGAATATGTGTAAGACGACTACACAAAACCTTGGAGATAATTTTGTGGCAGAAATTGCATAGACTTATCGGCCGAAAATCGGCAAAAGAGCAAGGATTGCCCACATTGGGGATGAGGGCAATGATAATGGAAGTGATACCACTAGGTAAAGGAAACCCATGAAAGAAACCATTCACATCATCGTAAACATCAGGGGCAATAATATCCCAGCAAGAAGTATAGAAAATACCAGAGAAACCATCAGGGCCTAGGGCACCATTACCATTCATGGACCAAATAGCATTTTTAACCTCTTCTCGAGTAGGGGGGGAGCAGAGCTGATCATTCTGGGTAGCAGAAATTGATGTGGGGATAACCTCCAACAGAGTATTGTCAATCACATAATCACCAGAAGACAGAAGATTGTCAAAATAATGCACTGCAGCATCTCTTATAGCAGCCTCGTCATCACACCATATATTAGAGTCATTTATTTTAAGTGTAGATATGTAGCTGCGATGCCTGTTGCTTTGCACAATAGCATGATAGAATTTATTATTCTTGTCCCCATCGTCCAGCCAATGGAGTCTAGCTTTTTGAGGCCAGTACATTTCCTCACAAGGCAAAGCATATTTAAGGTGAGCATTTGCACGGTTCAGGGACTCTCTATTGCTCTGTGTAGGAGAGGAATCAAAGCACTATTTAGCAGCAGACACCTCCTCATGAGCAGCTTGTAAATTACCGTTAATGTTGCCAAAGACACCCACATTCCAGGACTTCAGAGAAGATTATAGATTCTTTAATTTGACCTGGAGATTAACCAGGGGATTAGGGTGCCAACAGATGGACTCCCTCCACGTTTTTTACACCAGAGCTTTGAAGTTATCGTGCATTGTCCACATGGATTGGATAGTGAATCTGGCAGGAGGCTTGTGAATATTCCGAACAGAAACAAGAAGAGGGGCATGATCTCACGGCCCCCTGGATAAGTGGGAGACAGAGAACTTAGGGAGATGATTAGTCCAATCTGCAGAGAATAGAAAATGGTCCAGTCAAGCCTTTATAGCAGCAAGACCCACTCTGTTGTTGGACCAGGTAAAAGGCGAGCCAGAAAATCCTGCGTCAACCAGAGAGCTAGCGGATATAAATGCATTAAAATCGATCATGGAAGAAATATTGGAAAGTCCACCACCAATCTTTTCAGAGGGCTTGGATATGCAGTTAAAGTCACCACCCACTAACCAGGGCTCTGAAATATGAGTAGCGAAATTCAAGAGTTCGTGAAACAAGGATTGACACTCCCCATGGCTACAAGAAGCATATACAAAAGTGATATAGCAAATAGTCTCATCACCAGCCTTATTAACCAAGGTAATAAGTTGCGAAGAAGTGCAAACAACTCCCAGATGAACATTATCCTGCCAGAAGACCCAAATCTTCGAAGAATCACCATCATTATCAGCGACATCATGCATTTTAATAGATTTGCACAGTGAATCAGCATGACTAAAAGGGATCATCGGCTAAGATATAGCAATAATCAAAGGACGATGCTTCCGACACAACTGACGAAGGTGTTGCCTAGTGGCTGGATTGGCAACACCTCTAATATTCCAGAAAATAGTACTACAATTCACGAGGAAACATAACCAGATGTAGACCCATCAGCCTTTGCGTTATATCTAGTACAGACACCCCCAGGGGGTTGATGTCTACCATCCATAGATATAACAACCGCAGGCATTAAGAAATTGTCAATATTAGCATGATCAACAACAAAACTATGATTAATGTCCCCTAAAATGATTTTCTCTTTAGGATTCGAATTATCTTCCGGGCTCCGTCTAGTAGATGGGATAGAATACTCCTTATGAGGAAAAACCGCATTCGCGTGAGAAGCTTCATTAGGATGTTTGGAAGGAACCCCTGTCACTGTTTGCTCGAGAGGAAGAGGTGATACCTGGGGGGTGTCATGCAGGGTAGCTTCATTGCCGCATTTATTGCCATGCATCGCACCATGCATGGGAGATGGGACCACGTGAACAGTATCACATTCTTCTTGCATGCCTGAATTTATGGTGTCTGGAGGAGGCTCCTGGAGCACATCTTCATGGGGTGGAATCTGACCGACTTCCTCCTCAGAAGCAAGCTTGTTAAACCTGTTAGACGTGTCCAGATTGATGGAGGGAGGGATCTGAATTTTCTTTTGCCATAGCTTTTTAACAGGCAAAATATCTCCGGTTTTGATCTGGTCCCTGCTATGAGCTTCGTCAGCACACAGGGGTTTCTTATGCTTCTTATGACAATCATCGACAGCGTGTCCCAGTTTCCTATAGAAAGAACATAACGATGCTAAACGGTGATAATTAACTGGTTGCCAAAACCCTTCCTTCTCACAGCCAATCCAAATCCTCTCTGGTTTAGGATTTTTTATATCCATCTCCACACAAACCCGGGCCTCATGAATCTGGGTCAAGGCGGCAGTAGCATCATGTATGCGTAAGACATGCCCAAGATTCCCCACAATATATCGAAGGTAGTCTTCAAAAAAAAAGTTAACAGGGAGTAAGGCGAATCCGATCCAGACCGGGATAAAAGTGGGATCTGCTTCAAAGTCGAAAGAAGGTTCCCATCGGAAGAATCGAAATAAAAGGCCTTTAATGTAGAGGCCTCTTCTCATGATAACCTTCATGAAGTCTTCCTTGTCTTCAAATCTGAATAGGAGGTGCCTTTGGTGCAACGTGCTAACAATGAAATCATGTTTCAAATCTAAACGTTGGGTAAGGCATGATTTAACTTCAGGGATAGAGCACCGCCCATAAGAACATCTTGCAATAATCCCCAACTCCAAAGGCTTCATAGAAAAAGATAGCTCCTCCTTTGAAATGAACGTTGCAGGTTCGCCATGATCGGTGAAGGGGGCAGGTTTGACTCCGATCTGGATTGCGGGCTGGGGTTTAGAGGATGTGATGATCTGGGCGTATGATAGCCGGTTAACGGGAGCAGAAATAGTGGTAGGAGGAGGGGCCGCCATGAGAGGGCTGCCTCCGGCCCCAGGGGGGGGGCGGCGGCTGCAGGGAACCTAGGATCGCCACAAAGCCTCTCTCTCTAACTTTCTCTCTCTGCACCTTCATCTGACTCCTCATGAGCATGATGAGACTCTTCAAAATTCAGTAGGATGCAGTGAGCACTACATAATATTGATTGCACTCCAATTTGCATTTGACTTCTTGATCTCCTATGGAGTCCACTTCTCTTCATCCTCGGATAGCTTATAAGGTCCATTGTTCATGACTCTCCATATTCGATGGTCTTGAGCTCGCAAGAAAACCTGCATACGGGTTTTCCAGTATGCATAATTAGTACCATCAAAATAGGGTGGTCTATTCACAGAATGACCCTCAGCAACGTAACCCCTAGGTTCCATCAAACACAAATCTCTCCTGGTCATGAAAACAAATAAATTGGAGAACCAGGCTATGATACCACGTGTTGTGTGTGAAAAGATTATCTAGGGGGGGTGAATAGAGAATCTTCTGAAATTTTAACACAAATTCAGATTTAAGGATATAATTTCGATTCAATGACTTAGATGATTAACACACAATGCGAGGCTAGCATAAACCACAAAAGGGATAAAGGAATTTTAAGGTGGTTCGGCTCCAATGAGGAGACCTACATCCACCCCTCACTACATCAGTGAGGTACCACTAATAGAACCTCTAACAAAAGTTCTCAAAGATCCGTTGATTCACAGCTTCTTCACAACCGCTGCCTTACAGCTTGAAAGCATAGCTGATACACAACTTCAATACACCACTGATACACAGCTTCAACTCAATTGATCCACTCACAACTCATGAATGATCAATTCAAACTACTTCTCCAAGAAGCAAATAGCACACAGTCCAAATGCTCAGAAGAAATTCAAACGAATGAAAAGGAAAATCACAGGAGTATATAGATAATTCATCAAACTCCCTGCTCAGGATATGAATTTGTTTTGCAGCTCCTCTGGATTTCAGATTTGATATCCCATCCGATGATTTCATTTGAGAATTGCCTCAAATGGTTCACCGGAATTAGGATTGGAGAAGCTTTCCGATCCTCTGTTCACGAAGACTCAGCACCAGCTTTTTAGACTTCATATCATACTTGATCCAACATCACTTCCATCCGATCATAGTTCCAATTCAAAAATTGCATCGTCGTACTGCTTCAGAACCTCTGAATTTTTTCTTATGCTCTGCTCAACTCCTCCTTTTTTACCGCATTACGCAAGCCACTTTTTTCTTGTTAAGAACTGGAGCTTCTTCTTCTTTTTTACTTAATTTCGCGGGATTCAGTGTTGTGGGCCCCTCAACAGATTCACCCAAAAGTGGAGGAATCTTTTTGGCGCCAAGGATCGGAACCTTCCAGAACAGGTGATGTGTACAGAAAAAAGTTCCAGTCACTTCGCCTTGGATCATGTGCTCACGTGATAGCATCTGCACACATACAAAAAATCTAAGTGTAATCGCGTCGACACTGCTAAGGACTAGTGTCGACACACACACATCACTTTGAAGAGAAGCACACTTCTCAGACTCTATAGACAAGAGTCAAACCTGAGAACTCTAGGATATTTACTTGTACTTCCTTCTGAGTTGGCCTGATAGTCTGTTATTGTCGACCTTAGATACAATTAGTGTCGACCTTAGCTTCAATTGTCTCCAAGGTGAACTCTACCTTTGCTTAGTGTAGACCTTATCACCACAGATTGTCGACTATATCAGAGTTATAATTCCTTGAATTAACTTGAAGACAACTATGATGTTAACATGCTCTCTGAGTGGTGTTGATCTGATTTGATCTCAACCTGTCATTACATCATCAATGGACATCTAGTGTCGACCTAAGTACCAGATATTGTCGACCTTATCTGATAACTTCTCACTTTTCTTTAATCCATTTGAGTTGTACCTACAAAACAAATGATGTGTGTCAATTGTCTACACATTTTCACATGTTGATATGACATCATCAAAACCAGGGACACAACAACATGAACAATGTGGTAAGATTACTCTTGTTGTTATAAGAATAGTATGAATGCGATGTGTGTAAGGATGTGACAATGGGTTACATGTTGAGTCTTTGTGAAGACTCACACTTGCTTTAACATACAGGTGAGACAGGTGTCCCTATGCTTGAGGAGGACATTGTGAGGAGCGACTCCGAACGAGAGGAGTAGCGGAGCTTGTGGAGGATTATTTGCTAGATTGCAGTTTCTTTTACTAGTAGGTGGACAATGTTATGTTATGGACTTGTATAATTATGGACTTTGTTTATTTTCATTGCTATTATATAGACTATGGGATGTGTGTAATAATGATGGAATAATAATCTCTTTCAATTCTGTTGTACTTCCTTTTGTTATTTATGTACATATCTACCTACTGTGTTGTATTGGGTACATGTCCCACTGTGACAGCGCACTTTATATCGATGTGGATTGGTATAATTGTACCAATATAAAGAGGGTCGTTAGAAAGATTGGTATCAGAGCCTTGCCCAACCGGAAGTGCAGAAAGTAAGTGCTAGTAACGAACAACCTTCTGGCGCTAGTAACGCGCCAATCCGTACGCTGCAAGCGTCAAATCGTCCGGAAGTCTCCACATCAACGTCTCCCTTGGCCGAATAGTACTTCCTATACTGTTTGGCCAAGGTTTGGTTGAAACACAATAACATAAAAAATTGCAATGTATCTGACCGTCTCATTTAAATCGCGACGTACCCCGCCGTTGCATCTAAGATAGGATGCCCTAGCATGCGACATGCAGTGCGCATGCGAACGTGTACCCAAGAGAGCGGTATTTGAATCGTGATGGAGAAGTTGGTCATGTTTCAAAAATGTGACGCTTGTATTGGTCGCATTTATGAAAAGCGCACCAGAGGTTGGTTAGGGTCTGATTCCCAGCCCCCAACCACACACAACCTATACAAACCACCAAATACACCACTATTGGGCCATACACTGGCTACCAAACCCATTAAACTACAATCCGAGAAGTCGCGACATTACATTACTATCATCTAAAAAGAAATTTCGACCTTGAAATCTAGAAAAAAAAATGTAAACATGCAATTTATAACCAATCACATATGGTACTATCATCTAAAAAGGAATTAAAAGCTTACTCAAACAAGTATGGATACACTTTGTACATTTCCTCTGCTAACTCCCATGTATCCTCTCCTCCTTGCCTATTTTTCCACCTGATCTTTACCAACTCTGTTTCCTTATTTCTCAACTTTTGTGTTCTTCGGCCTGTAATCTGTATTGTGTATTTTGGCATTGACATATCTGATTTTAAATCATCTCGTGCATAGCTAACGATCTGTGACGGGTCTTGGATATATCTTCTCAACATGGAGACATAGAAAATATCATGAGCATCTGTAATGCCCGCTGAAAGATCTATTCAATATGCCGTTTCTCCA
The DNA here is from genome assembly GCA_014218235.1 of Colocasia esculenta. Taxonomy (NCBI): domain Eukaryota; kingdom Viridiplantae; phylum Streptophyta; class Magnoliopsida; order Alismatales; family Araceae; genus Colocasia; species Colocasia esculenta. The sequence continues at coordinate 136,667,964 of CM024755.1, forward strand.
ATTTTTTCTAAAATTTTAAAGGGACCCCTGTAGCGCAGGCTTAACATGCCTTTCTTACTGAATCCCAATACACCTTTTGTGGGAGAAACTCTCAAAAAGACATAATCACCAATCTCAAATTGAAGTGGTCTGTGACGAGTGTCTGCATAGCTCTTCTGGCGACTTTGGGTTGTTCGTAACTTTTCCTTTATGAATTTGACCATTTCTGTACACTCTTGAATTAATTTTTGCCCCATAACTTGTCTCTGTCTGACTTCATGCCAATTTAATGGTGTTCTACATGGTCTGCCATATAAAGCTTCATATGGTGCCATCCCAATACTCGTATGATAGCTGTTATTGTATGAAAATTCTACCATTCCCAGATGGTGCTCCCAGCTTTCTCCCCATACTAAGCAATAAGCTCGCAACATGTCTTCTATAGTCTGGATAGTCTTTTTCCATCTGCCCATCTGTCTTAGGATGATATGTTGAGTTGTATCTAAATTTCGTGCCAACTACTCGTTGTACACTCCTCTAGAAATGAGATGTGAACCATGGATCTCTATCTGAAACAATTGTCACTGGGATACCATGTAACAGTATTATCCTATCCACAGATAATCTAGCCAACCTGTCCACTGTCCATGACATACTCACAGCCAATAATCTGCATGCCTTAGTCAATCTGTCAATAAATACCCAAATGCCATTGTGTCCTGCTATTGTCCTATGTAATCCTGCCACAAAGTCCACAGCAATATCATCCCACTTCCATTGTGGGATTGATAAGGGCTGTAGTAATCCCCCTCGGTCTTAGATGTTTTGCCTTTACTTGTTGACAAATCAAGCATCTTGCAATAAAGTCTGCTATTTCTTTCTTCATATGCGGCCACTAAAAGTGCTCCTTCAAATCTTGGTACATTTTAGTGCTACCTGGATGGATGGTATATCTGGATTTGTGTGCTTCCTCCAAAACTTTCTGTTTCACCTCTATTTCGGTTGGAACATATAGCCTACCTCTATGCCTGACCACACAATCATTATCAATAGTAACATCTCCCGTTTTCACAATCTCTGTAAGATTCTCATCGGTTCTCTGAGCTTCCACTATCAGCCAATCTACTGATAGTTTAATAGCGCTGCTGGCCAACACTGCTCGCCGCTGAATATTTAGAACAAATAAGGAATTTTCTGCTATTTCCTCATATAGCATCCATTCTCTGATCATCATCTGACTCAAGACTGCTTTTCTGCTCAATGCATCTTCTACTACATTTGCCCTTCTAGGGTGATAGGCAAAACTGAAATCATAATCCTTTAAGTACTCTATCCACCTATGCTATCGAAGACTCAAATCCTTCTGGGAGAAAATGTACTTCAAACTCTTGTGATCCGTAAAAATTTCAAACCTCTCACCATATAAATAATGTCCCCACATTTTCAAAGCAAAGATTACTACTGCCAATTATAGATCATGAGTTGGGTAGTTTTCATCTGACTTCTTCAATTGCCTGGACGCATAAGCTATAACCTTTCTGTACTGCATTAAAATTGCTCCAAGTCCTCTCCTGGATGCATATATGTACATTACAAAACCTTTGCTACCTGATGGTAATGATAGTATCGGTGCTGCAGTGAGTCTTCTCTTTAATTCCATAAAGCTCCTATGGTAGTCAACTGACAAAACAAATGGTACACCCTTTCTGGTTAATCTTGTCATTGGCGCTTCAATTTTAGTGAAGTCCTGAACAAAGCGTTTGTGGTACCCTGCCAGACCTAAGAAACTCCTAATCTCAGTAATTATTCTCAATTCTTCCCATTTCATGATAGCTTCTACCTTAGCTAGATCTACTGCAATACCTTCTGCAGAAATCACATGCCCCAAAAACTGAATCTCCCATAACCAGAACTCATATTTACTGAATTTAGCATACAATTGGTGTTCTCTCAAAGTCTACAAATTGATTCTCAAATGCATTGCATGCTCTTCTTTTGTTGCTGAATATACCATTATATCATCTATAAAAATCACAATAAACTAATCCAGATATGGATGGAATATTGTATTCATGAAATTCATAAAGGTTGTTGGTGCATTAGTCAACCCAAATGGCATTACCACAAACTCATAGTGACCATAACATGTTCTGAATGTTGTTTTGTCAATATCTTCCTCCTTGATCCTCAGCTAATGATATTCGGAGCTCAAATCAATATTGGAGAACACTCTGGCTGACAGTAACTGATCAAACAGATCATCTAATCTTGGCAATGGTTACTTGTTCTTGATAGTAACCTCATTCAATTTTCGATAATCTATGCACATTCTAAAATGACCATCTTTCTTCCTTACGAACAATACCAGAGCTCCCCAAGGTGAGTGACTAGTCCTGATAAAACATTTTTCTAACAATTCTTGCAGCTACTTTTTTAATTCTTTTAACTCTACTAGTGCCATCCTGTATGGTGCCTTTGAGATTAGCATACAACCTGGCCGTAATTCCACTATAAAGTCCACTTCCCTGTGTGGGGCTAAGCCTGGCAAGTTATCTGAAAACACATCTGCAAATTCTCTAACTACTAGAAGTGCCTCAACTGACTTATCAGACTCAACTAAGCTTACTGAAGCTAAGTAGGCTACACAATTTGCATTTATCAACTTCCTAGCCCTAAATGCATAAATAATAAACTTAGGAGTATAAAATGACATACCTTGAAATTTAAATACAGCTCCACTAGGATGGAAAAATCTGACCTTTTTCTTTCTGCAATCTATTACTACCCCATAAGCTTCCAACCAGTCCATAACAAAAAATACATTATATTCCTTCAGCTGTAAAGCATATAATCTCATAGGCAACTAATTTCCTTGTATCACTATAAGGACCTCATCTATATAATAAGAAGTGAGCATATAACCGCCTGAGGGAACCTCTACCACTAACTCACACTGTCTTTCTTCCAGCGGATGCACCATACTATCCTTAAAATCTTCAAAAATAAAAGAGTGCGAAGCACCTGGAACTATTAAAACTCTTGCCGAAAATTCAAAAATAGGTATTATACCTTCAATCAAATTGGAAGCCTCTTCCTGCGTGCGGGTGATAATCATAACCCATTGTCGTCCTCGCTGGTGAGGTGGTTCTCTACCTTACGCTGCTGGTGGCTACTGGGGCTGCTTCTGCTGTACTCCTCTACCATAACCATATTCCCTATGATAGGGACAATTCAAGATCGAATGCCATGGCTGATTACAATTGTAACATCTATAGTTCTGTGGAACCACGGGCTTCCTTGCTATACTATGTTTTGATTCGTCCACCTTTGGCCTATAACCTTACCCCTGCTGGAAAGACTGCTGGCGGCCACCCCCTAATCATTTGAATATTTTCTTCAAGTTTGAACCTAATTTTCTAAACACTGAAGAGGATGATCCTACTGGTGCCTTACCCTTGCTAATTCATAGGGATTGCTGTGGTAACCGGAAGCTACCCGATTCCCTTGACTGACGAGTTAGCAACGACCTTTCTAAAATGGCTGCTCGTTGCGCCTCCTCCTCCACAGTCCTGCACATAAGAGAAATTACCGCATTTTGCAATTATGACCGCAGTCCTCGGATGAAATACTCTACCCTCATTGCATTATCTGTAACTACATAAGGCGCATATCTACATAATGCCATGAACGTCATCTGGTATTCCAAAACTGACAAATTCGCTGTTGCAAAGTTTTGAACTGTTCCCGTTTGACTTGCTAAATTTCCACTAAAAAGAATGTATCATTAAATACCTCTAGAAACTCTGGCCATGGAATGATGTCCTATGTCCTGCCTACAAATGTTGTCTGCATCTTTAGCCTCCACCAATCCTATGTAAAACCTCGCAGCTGATAGGTTGCCAAAATCACTCTATCCATTGGTGGACACTTCATTGTACTAAAAACTCACTATATTTCATGAACCTAGTGTAATCACGGGGTTTGTGCAACCCCCAAGAAACGCAAATATCTATCGGCTATAGGAACATGGAAATACTATGGGCTAACTACACTAGCAAAGGGAAAGAGAAATGTGGACTTACTGAGATCGCGACGGTCAATTCCGTCGCGACGGGGCTGTAGTCGCGTCGCCCATATAGGGCGCATCTATGCTGTTGCGTCGCCCTCGTCCGTCGCATTCTCAGCAGTGAGGGAGAGATGTGATTGGACCTTGTTCCCATCATCCGGATGGCCAGAAGACAAGAGCTCCTCATGGACGTCACATAAGTACCTGCCAAAATAATGAAAAACAAGAAAGAAGACCCTGTTAGAACATATTAATCATAATATCTACTTGAAAATGAAAATGAAAGATGAAGCATGGTGGGAACAGACCTGGGGGTGATTTTTAAACCCCTTCGGTATATGGAAAATGTGGCAGGAAAATGGAAATGAATTCCTATCTAACAAAGCAATAAACATGTATGGAGGGAAAGAAATAAAATGAGAGGGAAGAAAGAGCCCCGTATGTGGCGACTCCCTGGCTTCAAATGAAATCCCTGTGGACTGTAGAAGCTTCAGAAGTCGCCCTCCTCAAGCTCCAAGCCTTGTGGATGAAGAAATTAGCATGGCTTGGTGAAGGGAATAGGAGGAAAATGGGAGAAATAGAAGAGCTGCGAGCTAAGTGCAGGTCACAGAAAATTTTGGCAGTCCTTCGGGGTGAAAAATGGGGGTCCCCTTTTCTGAAGGAGGGGGCCTTGCTTATATAGACTTGGAGAGAGAATATCCCATTTAAAATGATAATTACCCCAAATAAAGGATAAATGTCATTAAATCCAGAATGGGAGAGACCAAAGGGGTTCCTAGAGTCTCCCACAACCCCAAACTTTGGCCATGGGGGTTGGGAGGTTGCATGGGATAGAGATAAGGCCATGGGAGGATAAAGTGGAGCTGGTTGCTGAGGCTGTTGCTGCGGTTGAAGTCGCGACATATCGCAGGGGCGCGACTTGGAGGAAAACGACGGTCGAAGGTGTCGCGATTGTGAAGCCACGTGCATGGATATGCATGGGCTGTCGCGATGGCCAAAGGGGGCGCAACAAGTTAAACGCGTCGCCACGATATGTCACATTAATGAAAATCAATTATTCTCAATAAATGGCAAATCAAAATGGGAGAATGATAGGCAATTAAGGCACAATGACTCTTTTAAAATGATAATGTACAAGATTAAATGAAATTAGGCTTCTTAATGGGCTCAAAGCAAGGCTAATAGTGGGCTCAAGGTGAGTGACCAACTAGGGGCTTACTAAGATGACAAGAAATGTGGTTCAACTCATAGGCCAGAAACGGGTGTCTACAGATTGCCCCTCCTTGGCTTCCACTTTGCAGGGGAGCATAGCGGAAGTGTAGTGGGGTTGTCATGAAGTGACGACGAAGCGAAAATGTCACGGAGTGGACTGAAAAGTGAGGAGTCAAGGTAAAGAGACACCCGATCTAACCAACAAGCAACTGGAATCCTTGTGAAAGCCCCGAGTTAGTTGCTCGAGCAGAATGCAAAGAAAAGCACGAGCCTAGACGAGAAGGAGGAAGAAGAGGACGATTAACCCCTTGATGGAGAGGTACCCTAGTTGATTAGCCTACAGGTTTCATTTTGGAGGGACATGTGCGTGCCAGGCAAGTAACTCATGACTTTGTCCTGGGAGCGGTTCGCAACCAAAACGGATCAAAGCAATAAGATGAAAATTGGATAGAGAATCCAAACAGGGAAATTCTTGACAAACTGATAGGAGCAACTTACTCGGAGGCAATCCTTCCGATTTGGAGTGGAATGGGATTTCTTGTCTGATCATGAAGAATAGTTGGGCACTCAACAAGGGCTCACTATTAGCCAATAGTGAGTCGTGATAGCTCAAAATCCTACATGATGCATGCTGGGCAAAAGGAAAAGAAATCATTAAAACAAATGCAAAGAAAAGAGAAAATAGAAAATATATCAAGGATAATATTGTTAAACCAGACAAGAATGGATCAAGAGACTACCTGCAACTACAGTGTAGGCCTGAACCCATCGTTTCCAAACTTATCTGACCCAACGGCCAATCCAGCGATTAGCAATGTGCACCTAGATTATCACTGTTTTTAGTAAACAGGAACATAAATCCCAGAACACATTGAGAACCAGCCGGTCTTTGAAACGATATAATAAGTAGAATGCCATATAGTAATGCGAGGGAATAGGGATAGAAATATTTACCTGACCTACCTGTGAAGACCATTTTTTGATTTTTTGAATTTCTGGTTTTTTTTTAAACAAAGCAATAATCACAATAATGACACATACATACATACAATCAATCAAACTATGAACAGACACAAAGCAACACACAAGATAAAGAGGCGACGCCTCTGGGGGTCACGACATAGTCGCGATGCCCCGCCATGTCGCGATCTGGATGCGACATATCGCGGCGTCGCGACTCTGATTGAATCGATAAACACAGAAAATCCGTGCTTATCCCTATCCTAAGACCACCTAGACTAACACTAGTACTCCTAAACCCACCCTACTATGACTCTATCATCTAGGTGCGGGATTAACTTTTATTAGCCCCCCTAGAACTCTATAAATAGGGTTGTCTAGGGGAGTTAATCCCATAGCTCTCTCTCTCTGTCCCAGATTTTTCTTTATTTTCTCTCTCCTACAACCATGAAGAGGTCTTTCTCTGCCTTTCAAGATGATATCAAGCCATATGCAGGCCCCAAGGCGGCCCGAGTGTCCCACGCCGAGCTACAGTATCTCTCCTCCGTGCGCGGGCACATTTGCGCAAGGCCGAAACTCCAACTAAGTGAACTTTCTTCATGCTCTTCTTCTTCTCTGTTTTCAAGCTCATATTCTTTTCTGCTCCTACCAATGCTCTTCTATTCTTCAGATTCTCCCGGGCCATAAAAGTTTCTCAAAAGTCCCATGGTTGGTGCCCATGATAGACATGCTACCTCTGGCTTCTACCCGTCATCTACGCTAATGGGGGCTATCGACGGTGCAGGTTCTGGTGAAGCAGTACAACAAGATCGTGCATGTGTGGGATATCATCACAGCACTGACAGAACTATGGCATCCCCAGACACATACGTTCATCTTCCTTGGATTCGAGGCCACTATACTGCTGGAGGAATTGGAATTGATGCTGGGTCTCCCTAAGTACAAGAGAGGCGAGGAGCATGCCCTCTCCTACACCGTGGCTCCAATTGATGCGTGGGGCATACTTGGGGAGATCACCACCAAGAAAACAGATTTGCACAGCATGACTAGCTAGAACTATGTCCATCCCCTCCCTATTTCCCAGTGGGTTGTTTCTCAGTGCAAGCGTAAGACTGGGAACTACCTCGCCATAGCCAAGGCCGCCGCCATTTGCATCTGCGGCGTCATTCTCTTCCTGGCAGAAGATGGAGCCATCTCATTCGCCAACCTGAGTATAATCGACTCTGTTTCCAAAGGTATGAGCATTGCACAGGCCGTCCTTGGATATCTCTATGTCGATCTTTCTTCTGCAGCTACTAGAGGCCCCTTTTATGGTTTCGTCGTCACCCTTAAGCTCTGGATGGGAATGCATATACAATTCCGGGCGATGGACAACCTCTCTACTGAGTGCAAGAGCATGTTGCATCATCCATTAGCTTCTGTGGGTGCACCCCACTACATAACACCGCAGGCTTGGTGCAAGACGGCACAAGTGAAAGGACTGAAGGGATGGCGTGATTACTTCAAGACAATGACGGTAGCAAAGTTCGACATGCGCCAATGCTTCCTCCATAATAGGATGACCTGTCTACCACAGTGCACGGGACTGGCTCTACGGCTTATAGGGAACAAGGCATTGGCCCTATATAACCTGGATCGCTGCCACCTTCAGTGCGGAGCTGCACGTATAGTGATTCCTCTGCTCTCGCATTACCCGCCAATTCAGGAAAAGAGGAGGGGTGATGACCAAGATGAGCGAGATGTGAGAAGCGCAATCGTCCACTGGGAGGGATGCGTCGTGGGTCTTCTTCAAGCAGAGGTAGTGGAGGACGAGGACGTGACCTGAGAGTACCTTGAGGCACTGAAGAGGGTTCTTCCAGCTGAACCGGGAGCTTGATAGGGATCAGAATGATGTAGGCAATGTAACATATGGTAGTTAGGGCAGAAAAAAGCATTAGATTGAATGTAAGAAAATTAGGCATTGTATGCAATGATTTGAATGAATAAAATCAGACCTTTGATCTGTTTGTGCAATGTTCTATTGACGACACGACCTCCAAGGCTGTCGCTTTAAGGTAGCGATGTGGCTGGGGGTCGTGACATAGTCACGGCCGACCTAGCCGACGCTATAGGAACGCGACGCTCTGCTACGTCGTGTCTCCAACCGAGAGTTCAAAACACCAAAAAAAAAACCCCTTCTCCCTCCTTTGTGCGTTCAAGTCTTTCAAGCAACCGTCGATTCCCTCCTTTCTAGCTCTCTCACCCTCTTGCTCTCCCACTCGCTCTTTCTCTCAAACATTCCTCAACACTTTTCTCTCAAACTCCCACTTGCCCATCCAGCAATGGAAGGAGGAGGTGATGGCGGTGCAGGCTCCTCCAGGAGGAAGGAAAAGAGGCAAGCAACAAGGAGGAACCTTCAGCGGCGGGAGGAGGCACCTCCGGCGGAGGAGGTCGTGCCGGAGGTCGAGATGGAGGAGGAGGAGGTCCCAGCCATTGACCACAAGGCAGCGAGGGAGGCCCGGGAACAAGCGATGAAGACGGTAAGTGATCGGATCACTCACCTTTGATTTTGAATGTGTGGATGGATGAGAAAGCCCCTAGAGGGCCCCATGTAAGGCGTGATGCCCAAAGAAACGACCCCGGGACAAAGGAAACTTCGGCCGGTCAGGGTCTGGGAACGTGACGGATCGGCCTGTCGCGAGACCAGGTGTCGCGACCGGTCAACGGGACGTGACCCTGTTGCGCCGGCCAAGGTCGTCGCGACATAGTCGCAGTCCACAGGAGGGACGCGACCAGGTTGTGTCACATCGGGGTGTCGCGACATGGTCGCGGCCCATTATGCCGCTGCGATCTTAACCGATAGCCTGAACTGGGGAGTGTTTTAACTGATTTTAACATGACTTGTGCTTGCAGGGAGAAATGAGGGCTCGGGTCTCTTGGCTCCTAGTGCTAGCCATATACCTAGCCTTCCCAAGGTTCCAGAGAGAGAGGTTGGATGGGATGGGATTTCGGGAGATTTTTAGAATGGATAGGATGAGGGAGGATCCCGCACTCACTCAAGCCCTACGCAGCAGGTGGGATGTGGAGGTGACTGCCTTCGTGTTCCCATGGGGTCATATGATTCTGAGCCTGGAGGACATGAGCCGGTTTATGGGATTGAGGGTGTATGGGCGGCCGGTGAGTGGGTTCACTTACCCGTGCTATAGATATGTAGCCCACCAACTGCTAGGCTTGACTATAGAGCCGAGGTCTTCCCTCATCCCTAGAGTGAGTCTGCAGTAGAGTTTAGGGATTTATGAGGTAGGTAAGAAGGTGGGGGAGACGGTGGACGGACAGCTGAGGAGGCTGATGAGGGGTTTCCAGGAGGTGTTAGCGGAGGAGCCAGGAGCAGAGGAAGACCTGGACTTGCGTCACTTTCTCATCCTGTTCTTGGGCAGACTTTTGTTTGCCACGAGGGGCAACACAGTCCACTGCAGGTTTCTACCCATCTTGGAGGACCTGGGCCAAGTGGGTGACTTCGCGTGGGGAGCAGCCTTCTTAGCTCACCAATTCGACAGCTTGGTCACCTCCGAGCGGCAGACATCGATGAGTGGGTTCTTTCCCTTTCTTCAGGTACTCTTCGTTCCTTTACCCCTTTACTTACTGCACTTGTTATGAAATTGAGATATGACTGCTTTTAAATCCATGGAGGTCTGAGCCTACCTTCACCTCCTTGGCCTGAGGAGAGGAATTCTCGAGCGACCGGGTCTCGTGCCCATAGCTCGACGCTGGGACTCGCGTCGCGACACATACACCTTGAGCGACCAGCCGGCATCCCTCCAGGACGCGATTGACACCTACCCTCAGCTAGATGTAAGTGATCTAACCCTTCTATCTAAGATCAATGATTTTGAATTGATTGCCTGGCTACTAATTAGATGTGCTTGGTGTGCAGGTGGTGTGGCAGCCATACCTAGAGGAGGGTGATGAGGGACAGCCTTGGTTGGTGCAGGCCCGCCCCTACTTCAGTAGGTCGTTGTGGGTGCATGCACTCAACCTCGTGCTACCTCTTCACCTGAAAATGTCCCAAAGATCGCTCGATCTACGTCAGAGCGCGGTGGAGTTCCCTAGCCGAGACCAGAGCCCGAGGCCTAGTCGGAGTTTCCGGGGACTTCACGACACCACCGATTGGCACGAGTGGGCTAAGGAACAGATCCAGAATTGGGAGTGCCGAGGCAAGCAGGTCAAGTACACCGCCACGACATACGACGTGTACCTTCAGGCCTACGCCTTAAAGTATGGGGCGAGGGTTTACAAGGGTGCACGATGATAGGTAAAACTCCTAAACTCTGACCTAGTGAATTACTTTTTATGGAATTGAGCTAATGGTTTAAAAATGAATCGCAGGTGGACGTGGCTGGAGAGATTGCCTCGCTCTGGGCCCTGCTCCATTCAGCGGTGCTGGATCGCGAGGTGGCCCAGTGGGAGTCAGAGCAGCTGGTAAGTACTTACTCAGACTTCAGCACTTCACCCATTTTATAGCTGAGTTGAGAAACTGACGTGTTGCATGCGCAGCGGAGGGAGCTAGACCGAGTGAGGAGAGCAGTAGCGGCTGGCGCTTCCTCCTCTAGAGCAGCGGAGAGCTCCCAGTCGGATCTGGAGGACCGACTAGCGGATGCGGTGAGGAGGGCTGAGGAGGCACAGAGGGATCTAATAGAGCGGGTAAGTGTGCTAGCGATTGGAATTGAAATTTTTATTCACACTTGGCACTAACATGACATTCTACAGGTGGACGAGCTGAGGACCGCCACCGACCGGGCAGACCGGTTGCAGGGGGAGGTTGATGAGCAGCGCCTCCAGGCAGAGATGGCTACAGTTGAGAGAGATCGGCTGCACGCTCAGGTGGAGGAGTTGACAAGATAGCTGACAACCTTGCATGCACAAGGGCCAGTAGGAGATCAGGCGGAGTTGTCCTGATTGCATTCCGAGCTTCTCGCACAGCAGACCCTAGCTCGGGAACTTTAGGAGGTGATGACGGCCATAGGCTGATCGCGGAGCAGGAGTCGGAGTGGTGTGAGTGGTGCTAGCGGGGCGACCGGTGCCTCCATCAGACAGTATCTAGCAGGTTCCTCTAATTGCTGGAGGAACGAGGCGGAGGAGAGGCGCCTTGGCAGAGAGACGAGCGCCCGAAGTGGCAGGGGTGGTGGTGAGATGCCACCACCACCAGCTAGGCATGAGGGATCCGGGGAGAGTGGCGGTGGACAGTGAGGAGTTTGTTAGCCACCTCCCCCTTATCTTTCTACAGACTACTTATCTCTTAGTGGATCTTTTATTTTATGTCAATATTTATGGAAATGAATGAACTATAATTGACATGAGTGTGAGATGAGATCCGAATAAGAGAGAGAGAGAGAGAGTACCCTGAGTACATTGTTGCATGCGCACTCCAAAAAATTCTTGGTCCCTGCACACTTAGAAAAAAAAAAAGAAGTTAGATTTGCTCCTTGGCTCAGCCCCTTGCCGTGAGTAAAATGATTTCAACTTTGTAATTCTCAAGGGGCTGAGCCTTATTCAAATACGCGATAAATAAATGAAAATAATGCATGCAAAAGGAAAGCAATATGTACACACCATTTTTTTGGATTTTTCAAGATTTTCTAATTTTATTTATTTTCAGTTTTTTCTATTTTTTTTTGAATTTTGAAATTTTCTGATTTTTTTGGATTTTGGAGTTTTCTGATTTTTTTGGATTTTGGAATTTTCTAATTTTTTTGGGTTTTTTAGTATTTTCTTGATAACGACATCATCTGCATTTAAGCGATTGGCTATGGATCTTGCTCCTATCTTATGCTTGTCAACTATCCCCTAAACACAGTGTCCATTTGCTTTGGCTCTAAAGGCCACTTGCCCCTAGTAGCTAATGTTCGAACATAGACCAAGTGCGGGGTTCTTCAGTCATTAGAGGGGATAGGAGGACTGAAAAGAGACAAGACTTGGACTTGGTGCTTGGGAGACTGGCTTGTATGACTTGCAAATGTGTATCTCATATGGAATCCATCTGTTGTCTAGAGACTTTGTGGTCATTATCTTGTCCGGGGCATGCGTACGACTGGACTCAAGGGCGTCCCGCGGGGAACTGTACAACCACTCTTTGACATACCCCTATTTTAAATTTTTTTGCTTCATATTCTTATAAATTTTCTCCTTACTCTTCTTTTCTTTCTTCCTTTTGAACAGACCGTCTATCTTTGAGACTTCATACATATGACCTACACCTTCCCAATTCCTCAAGTTAGTATCCATTTGCCCCTAGACCTTGTCCGAGCAAGAGGAGAATTGACCTTCGCACCCCATGCTAGGGCTAGGCAGGAACAACACCAACTAAAGACAAATTAACCATGTGTTGTTGTGTGGTGTGTGTAACTGAGCATAAGGGTTGTTTGACAACAAATGAAAGTGAGTAAGCCATATAGCTACTAACATTATTTTACAAAATGATGTCGTTATTGAAAACCTTATTAAGGGTAGAATCTTTTAAGATACAGCCCATTCCACAGGTGAGAAAGCTCCTCACCGTCGGCATTGACTAGCTTGTATGCGTTTCCAGGGTACACTTCCTTATCAAGGTACGACCCTTCCCAGTTTGGTTGCAATATTGACCGAGGACCTCCAGGTTTTATGAAAATTCACTTCAAAACCATGTCTCTTTCTTGGAATTTGTGTTCAATCACTTTCTTTTGAAAAGATCTTGATAGTCTATTTTGATAAGAAAGCACATGGTCGGCTGCGGCTAGACGCCGTTCGTCAAGGAGTTCCAGCTGTGTAAGTAACGCCTCTCGCCGTTTGTCAGGATTATGTTCTTTGTCTAGCTGAACTCTTAGCGATGGAATGAGGATCTCATGTGGGCATACGGCCTCCATCCTGTAAGTAAGTGAAAAGGGTCTTTGCCTAGTGGGCGTGCGGACGGAGGTACGATAGGCCAACAAAGCCTCAATAAATTTTTTAGGCCAATCAGCGAACTTATGAGACTCACAAGTTTTCTTTAAAATTTTCAAAAGTGTTTTGTTTGTGGCTTCAGCTTTGTCATTGCGCTGTGGACAATACGGAGATGAATGATGCAAGGAAATGTTGAATTTCTTACATAGGTCCTGAAGCTCTTGGGATATAAACTGGGGTCCATTGTCGGTGACGAAGCCACTTGGCACTCCAAACCACGAGATGATGTTCATCATGATGAATCTGCACACGGTCGAGCCTTTCATTTTTGCAAATGCCTCTGCTTCGGCCCACTTGGTGAAATACTTAGTAGTAGTAAGGATGAAAGCATTTTGTTTTACTTGAGCATTAGAATAACCAAGGGGACTAATGATATCAAAGGCCCACATGAACAAAGGCCAAGGAGAAGATAGTAGATGCAAAGAAGAGGACAGAGCATTGATCTTATCGGCATGGATCTAGCACTTGACACACCTACAGACGTAGATGGCACAGTCTTCTTCTATGGTTGGCCAGTAATAGCCCTACTTAAGAATCTTCTTATCCAACATTTGGCTATTCACATGCCCTCCACATTCACTAGAGTGGGCTCCTTCCACTACCTTCCAGGCTTCTTCGTCCGACAAACATCTGAGGAGCATTCCATTTAGAGTGCGCCTGTATAGCACTTCTCCAAGAATGGTTTATCATAACGCTGCTCTACGGATGGCTCTTTTATCTTCAGCTTCTTCTGGGAAGGTACTGTCTCTGCAATACAACTCAATCTCATGGTACCATGGCCATTCTTCTGCCATCATTTCTCCTAGCTCTAAATCATTACTTCCTTCGCTTCTCTTCTCTGTGCCTTTAAGACTAAAGAGCTCCTAAGGTTATTGAACCAAGGGTCTTGGGTGGAGGGAGCTTCTAATCTTTAAACAGTGATTGTCTCAGCACTGCGGCTGAGAGAAAAAGAGAGAGATGAGGCCAAGGATGCGAGGGCATCGGCCAGGATATTCTGAGAGCGAGGAGTGTGAATGTAGATGAGTTTGCGGAATTGCTAGGCTAGGAGTGTGACCAGATCTTGATAAGGCTTGAGCTTGGGGTCACGAGTACGGTAGGTAGAAAGGACCTCCTGAAGAACGAGCTGAGAGTCTCCTATGATCTTGAGATGGCACGCGCCTAAAAGATAGGCAAGCTTAATACCAAGTAGGAGAGCTTCATACTCAGAAACATTGTTGCTGGCAGGGAATTAGAGTTGATATGCAAGTGGAATGGTGATCCCTTTTGGGGTGAGCTAGACAGCACCTATGCCCCGTCACCTAGAATTGAGAGCCCCATCAAAGTGAAGCGACCAAAAGGGATCGCGAGAGATGAGTGATAGGTTTTCATCAGGGAAATCCTCTTGAACCGTGTCACTGTGAGGAAGAGGAAGGTGAGCGAGGTGCTCAGCAATGGCATACCCTTTTATAGCCTTCTTCACTACAAAGGTGATATCAAATTGAGAAAAGAAGCTCTGCCAACGCGTCAATCTGTCGCGGAGGACTAGCTTCTCCAGAGGATACCTGATAGGATCCATTCTAGAAATAAATCTCACACTATGGGCTAGGAAATAGTGCTTTAATTTCTGCACTACCCACACTAGCGCTGCACACGTCTTCTCCATTGTGGTGAGTTTTAGCTCGGAAGGATTGAAGAGCCTAAATAGGTAATAGACTGCCCTTTCTTTGCCCGAATTGTCATGTTGCGCAAGGACAGCTCCTAGGGAGTCCTCAATTGTAGATAGATATAGGATTAAGGGTTTCCTAGGGATAGGCGCCTACAGCACGGGTGGATTCATGAGATAAGTCTTGAGTTCATCGAACGCTTCTTGGCACTTGGCGTTTCATTCAAATTTGGCCCCTTCTTTCAACAGTTCATAGAAAGGCCGACATCTTTGGGAGTGCTGAGATATGAATCTCCTTATGAACTATAATCGATCAATCAAACCTCGAAGCTCAGATATATTCTGAGGAGGAGGCATCTCATTAATTGCCTTGGCCTTGTGCGAGTCAATTTGAATCCCCCGTTTGCTGACTATAAAATATAGAAATTTTCTTAAAGAAACCCCAAACACACATTTCTTCAGATTCATCTTTAATTGATATTCTTGCGCGTGGCGAAACACTTTGGCCAGCACGGAGGAGTGTTCACTTCGAGTTCGAGACTTCACCACAATATCGTCCACGCACACTTCAACATCTATATGAATCATATCGTGGAAGATAGCCAACATTGCCCATTGATAAGTGGCGCCGGCATTTTTCAATCCAAACGGCATGACCACATAACAATAAGTTCCCCAGGGCGTGGTACAAGAGGTTTTCTCTTGGTCCTCCGGGGCTAAAAGGATTTGATTATATCTTGAGTACACATCCATGAACGATAGAGTTTCATACCCAGCGGTGTTATCAATCAACACATCCAAATGAGGTAAAGGGAAATCATCTTTTGGACATGCCTTGTTCAAGTCTTGGAAGTCAATGGAAATTCACACTCTTTCATCCTTCTTCATTACTAGGACTATGTTTGCCACCCACAACGGATAGAGGACTACACAGATGAACTTGGTTTTGTGTAGCTTATCAATTTCCTCTTTCATCTTGAAAGCAATGTGGAGGAGGAAACGCCTCAATTTTTGCTTAACGGCAACTGCCCCTGGCTTCAAAATTAACCTATGTTCCACTAATTCGGGGTCAATGCTGGGCATGTCGTCATATGTCTAGGAAAAAGAATCCTTGAACTCCCTCAGCATTTCTCTGAGCACCTCTTCTTCCTCAAGAGGGAGACTGGAAGTTATGGTCAAGAGCTTGGGATCTTTTTCCGTTCCAACATTTACCTCTTTGGTGGGCTCATCCACTGCCGATGTAGGCTCGTGAAATCTTCTCATGCCACTTGCAAGCATCTCGGCAGCATCCTCTATCTCACCCTCTTCTTCATCCACTGGTTCTTCCTTAGTTAAGATTTCATATACTCCAAACCCATCGTCTAGGCCTTTCTCTTCGTGCTGAGCTTCTATGTTGAAAGCAATTGCTTCTTGGGCAAACTCTTCAACAGGTAGAAGAGCTTCACACCTTTGCGCCATATCTAACAAATACCTATGGGGTATGCCACTACCCTTGCTCTTCCTAGTCGGGGATGGGGGCTTACTAGATTCTACCCTTGAAACTAACCTAGGGCTAATATTTACAGGAGGCTCTAGAGGAGTGTCCAGAGGTTTATTGGAAGGGAAAGAGACATGTGTGGCAGAGCCGCATAGATCCTCCGATGGGACTGGAGGCAAGGACAGACCACCCGAGCTCAAGGTGTCTGTAGAGGAGTTGGGGTGTTGGGGAGTAGAAGGCCCCTCACCCAGATCGCCTAGCGTGACAATTATTGTCAGGCGAGCGAGGATCGGAGTTTGCACGCGGAAGGAGGAAGGAGAGGCGAGGATTGCCGCCGAGGAGGAAGGAAAGCTGGAGTGACGGGGATCACTATTGAGAGCAAGGAAACGCAGGGACGTGGATCGCCGTCCGAGTGTTGGGAGAAAGGAGTGACGGGGATTGCCGTCGGGAGCGGGGATTACAACAGAGTGACGGGGATCACTGTTGGGAGCGGAGATTGCAGCAGAGTAACAGGGATCTCCGTCGGGAGCAAGGATTGCAGTGGTAGTGAAAGTGGGAGATCGTTTCTTGAAAAGGGAAAGACGGGGATCGCTGTCTGAAGGAGAGGGGAGGGAAGGGAGGACGGGGATCACCGTCCAAATGATGGAAAAAGAGGCAATGGAAGCATTTTTTTATTTGTTTTGAATTTTTTTGATTTTTTTTTGAATTAAGCATAACATACTATACTAAAAAGAAATAACTATCCTACAGAAAAAAAACATTGGGAGATGGACATAATCGAGCCATTGAAAGAAATGGTGAAAGAAGAGGATGAGATGGTCAACACTTCGAGAGCGTTGGGGGAGAATTGGAGAATGAGAGGAGGAGGAGAAGGGATGAAGGTGAAATTATAAACAAGGATGGAAGACACAAAATGACTAGAAGGCCGGGAATACCCTGGCCAGAACTCCTTTGTTGGGTTGATTTATGACTTCAAAATCTTCACCCGATCCAAGCAACCGTCGCTTGGTGGTGACTGCTGATATTGACTGTTCCATTGCTGGAGAGTATGAAATGATGTCCTCGCTGAATAGCTGATTGACTGTTGAGACAAGGTCTTCGAGCTCTTGTTCTTCTGCTTTTGCTATCCGGAACTATACAGTGTTGTCCTCCTTGAACAGAAAACTAATGGCTGAAATTAAGTCTTCCAGATCTAGTTCTTCTGCCCCTATTTCTTCAGGCTTCCTCTTTTTGCTGGGCCTCTGGGACTCTAGAACATGATATGGGGACAACAGTGCTTCTATTATGATAGTATTGTAGCCTGGCTGTACAGGCCCTCTGACAAAATGATCATAAAGTGTCCAGGTGAGAGGGTCTTGGTCTGTCTTTGGTGCAGATGAATATGTCGCCCATAGTTTGAGCCCTTCTTGGTATCCAAGACCCCTCTTTGTGAATTTCTTAGGGTCATTGATGATCTGAGTCCTCCCTTAAAGGCGGGAACACAGACCCTTTCCCGGCTGATACCCAATTCTGACTATGATATTCCAGCCCTTGGTATTTGAGAGTTTGTCCTTCTTGACAGCTGCTACTGATGGAGATATGATCTGACGGCTGTTGGAAAATGTGTAAGCCCAAGGAAAGTTCACATCAAGGACTGAGATAATGGGCTTGTTGGATGGCCAGACTGATGGCAATGCTTTCTCGATGGCCTCCACTGTGTGAGAAGTTGCTGCACTTTTAACTTTGACTATACGACCCTGGAACGGAAATTTCAAGCATTGATGAGCTATAGAGGAGACTTCCCCTAACGCCTCAATCCATGGGTGACCCAGAATAGCTTTGTAGGTTGGATAAAGGTCAAGCACATAGAAATCCATTGTCATGACAAGTGGGCCCAATTCTGCTTGTAAAGAAATGATGCCATGGTAGGCCCGCTGGGAATTCTCATAGGCTGGTATAGTTGTGGGATTGGGCTGCAAGCGGCGCTCGGAGATGATGCAGGATCTCAAGGTACTCAGAGGGCACACATTTATACAAGCTCCAGTATCAACCAATGCGGCATCAACGACCACTTTGTTTATGGTCAGGGTGACACATAAAGGCATTCTCCTAGCCTCTGGAGGAGCCAGCTCACCGTCTGTGAAAGTAATGGTTGGCCCCTTGTTTACAATGGAAAGAATAGATGGCAGGTTGTCCGGGTTCGTATCTTCACTTACCATGACCCTTTGCAGAAAGGCTCTCACGGCATCTTGGTGGGTTGGCGACCTTTTGATCAATTCAAGGATTGATATTTTTGCCGGAGTCTGATCCAAATGTTTCAAAATATCAAATTGGGTCCCCAAGATTGGATCTATCTCCTCAATGTCTTGTTTCTATTGTTGGTTATTGGAAGGTTAGGTCGGCTGACCCGGCATAGACACAGATGCATTTGGGTACATCCGGTGGAACATTCACCCGCTCCGTAGGGTGAGGTTATGGAGAAGGGGAGGTGAATTGGTGTCAATGATGGAGGGGGTGGCTAATAAGGGTGCTGGCGCAGGGGAGAATGGGTTGTTGAGAGGCGACGGGATAACGGGCGGTATGACGGGGTTGTTGTGAAGTGGTGAGGTGAGGGTGGCAACGGTGGGCGTGGTAGGTGTGGAGGTGGTGGTAGTAGGTGTGGTGGAAGTAGGTTTGGCGTGAGAAATGACCAAATGCTGGCCTACTTCGTGCTCATCGTCGTAGGCCCACACGGCTTGTGGTAGCTGATGGTGGACGATGGGGTTAACTTGAGTAGGAGGAGGAGGTGGTGGAGCAGGCCGGGGTTTCTGAGCGGGCTGATATTGCGGCATAGGGTTACGGATTATGCCGAGGTCATTTGCTGGTTGTTGTGGTTGCTGCGGTTGCTGCTGTTGCTAGTACTACTGCTGGAATTATTGTTGCTGAAAAGGTTGCTATTGGAATTACTGCTATTGTTGCTGAGGCTACTGTCGCCTTTGCTGCTGCTGCTGCAGTCTTTGACCCTATTGGTCTCTCAGTGTCTAGATTAATCTTTTCATCTCGGCCCAATCAATTTGGTTCTATTCATGAAGATCATATATAACGTCCCAAAATTGGAAGCAATCTGACACATTGTGCCCTGGATGCCGATGATACACACAGTACTTTGTTTGGTCTGCTGCCACGTTCCAATTTGGTTTCTCCGGAGGGAGCCTAAGAGCATTTAGAGACATGAGGGCCGCAAATATTTTAGCAAGTCTTTTTGAGAGAGGAGGGTATTGCGCCCTCTTGGGCCCATTAGGCTTTCGAGGAGCATAGCCATTTTGGGGTGGAGGGACTTGGTTGTATTGGCACTGATCTTGCTGAGGGTTTTAGTTTTGAGGAGACGACTGTCTATTGTTCCAGGGCTGCTGGGGTTTCTGATTAAGGGGTGCCCTACCTACCGGGCCTTGAGCATTATTCACTGCCCTTACCTACTCATTGGTTTGGATTCCCTCAGTAACAGGTCCCTGGGGCTTCTTCGGATAGCGAGATTTAGGGGCCTCAAACATAGAGTGGATGGGCAAATCCTTGAGCTAAGTATGGATGAAATGGGCTCGACTGTATAACTGGTGCATGGAAGTGATGTCGTTCATAGCTAGAATGGCACGGTAGGTGGGTGTGGCATTAGAAATCAGCAATTTAACTTTCTCCTCTTATGGCATGGGGCATCGGACTTTAGCAGCCAAGGTACGCCATCTGTCGGTGTAGACAGCAAATTCCTCATTAGGCTTCATTTTCTCAGCCACTAGATCAACAAAAGAGTACAGACCCGATCCTGAAACTACTGTAAGATTCTTTCTTGAACTATTTGAAAATCCTTGGCTTCCTCGGGTGGTATAGAATAAAACCACCCGAGGTCCGGACCATCCAATGATTTCCTAAACAAGTGCCCCATAAGGTGGCAGTCGTACTTGTGCGGTGCAGCCTCATACACAAAATCTTTCAAATGATCATAGGGGTCTCCTACCCCAGAATAATGCCGGAACACATGGAGTTCTGATTGAGGTGGGACCCGGAGGTATTGAAAAGATGGAAGGGGAATATCCACGGCTTTTTGCGGGTCATTGTCTCCTTAAGTCATGGGGCTCCTTCTTCATGGTCGTCCACTCCGCAAGGAAGTCGGAGGGGGACGAGACATGGTGAGTAGGGATGAGGGAGCGGGGGTGCTCTAAGGAGTAAGACCTCTCGCGGGGAAGGGGAACAAGTTCGGCCCTATAGAATGAGGAGACTGGAGGGGATCTGGGCCGAACATCTTGCACCGGGAAATAGCTGAGCTCAGAAATGTGAATAGCCCGCAGACAGATGGGTGTAGGGTCTGACACTACAGATGGTACTTGTGGCGCTGAAATAACCGGAGTGGACGAAGCTGCTTGTTGGGCAGAACTGTGAGTGGGAGGGGATAAGGGTCGCTTGCCTTTGCCAGCATCCATAAATTGACGGACTTGGTTCGGACTCAGATGAGGGAGAAGTTGACTAAATTGAGAATGTGGGTCATCCGCCCTAGGAGGAGAAGGAGGCCGGGATTGACCACCGGTGGCAAGAGAGGGCTCGATGTGCCCAGAGAGGACAGCCGTGGAGGGTTGGGCTGCATCCTCTAGAAGCCCATTGGGTAGAGAATTATCGGCAAGGATGCGGAGGTGGTCCATACCGTACAAGGGATTATGATATAACACAATGGTCGAAGGGGACTGACTCGATCTACCTACACAATGACGCATGCACCGCCCCTAAACAAATAGGGGAGGTGACATTACCCAAACAAATCCTAGACTCTACCACAAAGAAGAAGGGACTGCGAGATAAGAAGGGATGCACCGAATAAGCATTCAAGTTATTATGATTATCGTTCGAATTTTAGAGTTTGCACTTATCCTTTAAATGGGTTGATTAATGGAATATCACTCGGTCAAGTGGGACCCTAATAGGTATGAACTCAACTCCTCTGGTGGAACTAGGGGAGACACACAACTTACGCGTGGGGATGGCTCAAGCTAAAGGTACAACGGGTACAACCAGCCCGGGGAACCGCAACGTGCGAACGGTCACGGGGACTTACGGAGGCCCTCGGATGGCGGCCCTGGTCAGCCCACGAGTGCTCACAGGTGAGAGGACCCACTCATCCAAGGAGGATAACCTAAACAACATGGTTCAATAGTGTACATGCATGAATTAATGCAATACCTAACTTGTGCTAACACATAACAACTAACAGGTGTCAAGTGAAGTTGCGGCGGCCAGATACGCCGTGACCCTATCGTGATCGAAAACCCTGGCGCGATAGCAACAGGCTGCAGAGACCTATAGCTGCACGCAAACAGAGAGCAGATATACTACATTAACACACAAAACAACCATGTAATGGACTAAATAGCACATTAACACTCATAAGACACACAAAAACCGATACATGGATTGAAAACAATAACTAACAATGAGTACCTGTTAACGCGACCTCCAACCAGGGTGTGACATTGTCGCGACCCAACGATCCTCTGCGTCCAGAACTGAAATGAAACAACGAAAATAAATGGAAAACAAGGACCCTAGCAGGATTCTACCAAATAGAAACACTAATATACATGTCATAACAGCATGGTGAATACATGGATGCACTCATTGGACAGAAATCAATGTATGGTAAGGGGAAGGACACATACCTAAAGTCGCGTCGCCCCCTGTGGACGCGAGGTGGTCACGGCAACGTGATACACCGCGTTAATCACAGAACACAGAAAGATAGAAACAGCACAAAAATGGACCCAACAGGGTTCTAGGAGAGCATTAACAAAGGAAAACAAGGCAGGTAGGCAAGCAACAATCACGAGGTTAGCACTGAAGGTCCCACCATAATCGCCTTTTGAGGTGTAATCACGGGGATTGTGTGACCCCCAAGACACACAAATATCTATTGGCTATAGGAACATGGAAATAGGAATGTGATCGCCACCTAGATAGTTGCCTAATGATGAAAATAGGATTGGCTAACTACACTAGGAAAGGGAAATAGAACTGTGGACTTATTGAGATCGCGACAGTCAAGTCAGTCGCGACGGAGCTATAGTCGCGTCGCCCATATAGGGTGCGTCTATGTTGTCGCCTCGCCCTTGTCCATCACATTCTCTGCAGTGCGGGAGAGATGTGATTGGATCTTCTTCCCATCCTCTGGCCGGCCAGAAGACAAGAGCTCCTCGTGGATGTCACCTAAGTACCTACCAAAATAATGGAAAACAAGAAAGAAGACCCTGTTAGAACATATTAAGTATAATATCTATTAGAAAATGAAAAGGAAAGATGAAGCATGGTGGGAACGGACCTGGGGGTGATTTATAAACCCCTTGGGTATATGGAAAATGTGGGAGGAAAAGAGAAATGAATTCCTATCTAACAAAGCAATAAAGATGCATGGAGGGAAAGAAATGAGATGAGAGGGAAGAAAGAGCCCAGTATGGGGTGACTCCCTGGCTTCAAATGAAGTCCCTGAGGACTGTAGAAGCTTCAGAAGTCGCTCTCCTCAAGCTCCAAGCCTTGTGGATGAAGAAATGAGCAAGCTTGGTGAAGGGAATAGGAGGAAAATGGGAGGAATAGAAGAGCTGCGAGCTAAGTCCAGGTCACAGAAAATTTCGGCAGCCCTTCGGGGTGAAAAATGGGGGTCCCCTTTTCTAAAGGAGAGGGCCTTGCTTATATAGACTTGGAGAAAGAATATCCCATTTTAAAATGTTAATTACCCCAAATAAAGGATAAATGTCATTAAATCCATATTGGGAGAGTCCAAAGGGGTTCCTAGAGTCTCCCACAACCCCAAACCGCGGCCATGGGGGTTGGGATGTTGCATGGGATAGAGATAAGGCCATGGGAGGATAAAGTAAAGGTGGTTGTAGAGTTGTTGTTTCCACGGCTGTAGTCGCGACATATCGCAAGGGGCGACCTGGAGGAAATGACGGCCGGCATCGCGACTGGGAAGCCACGTGCATGGATATGCATGGGCTGTCGCAATGGCAAAGGGGACCTGACTAGATGGGCAAATCAAAATGGGAGAATGATAGGCAATTAAGGCACAAGGACTCTTTTAAAGGATAAATGGATTAAAAATTGGGCTTCATAATGGGCTCAATGCAAGGCTAATAGTGGCTCAAGGTGAGTGACCAACTAGGCGCTCACTAAGATGACAAGAAATGTGGTTCAACTAATAGGCCAGAAACGGGTGTCTACACCCAGTGCTCTGCTGTATTAGGGTTAGGGCCTCCTGTTTAACTAGGAGGCTGCAACGCAAGAATCTCTCCACTTGCATAGTAGAGTCCTCCACTGGTCGCACTGGTACTACTGGTGTCACGGGTACTACAGGGGGTACCTCCACCTCTAGTGGTGGGGGGGTGGTACTACTGGTACTGGCTTTGCCTCCTCGACAACCTGAGGCCTTACTGCTGCTGGCTAACCTGGACCCTGTTGGTCCAACCTCATTCGTATTTCTATTATACTCTCCCATAACCGTTCAATCAACTGATGCGTTGACTCTTCCGATTCATCTCCCCCACCTCCCCAGTCTCTCCTGTCAGCCATCTCAAATCCTACACAAATAGCATTCCAGACGACACAATATACTAACAAATCAATAGAAAACCAGAGTCAACTACTAGCAGTGGACTAAAGTGGAGATCAAGCTATGTAATCTCCATGTTTCTTCTTATTTACACAAACCTTGCTCTTATACCAAATGGGATGGACAACGTCGTTCAAACCCGTTAATCCAATAATGAGCTTGATCCAACTCCGTCTCTTGCGAACAAGCCGAAGCCATGCCAGGGATATCACACACATGTTTGTGGAAATATAAATAACACGATGAATATGTATATATAAGACTGTACATCTCACACATATTTACATAAGGATTACATATCCAAATCTCAACAAAAGTAAAACCCAAAGTATAATAGCCTGGGGCATACCCCGAGGCACAACAGAAAGAAAATTACACTACTAGAGGCATAGACCCAACTCCACTACGATGCAGCTCTGGACTAGAAGACGGGTCTGTAACCTCCAAGTCTCCCTCACTTGGAAGGAGTAGGGGTGCGCCTCACAAGTCACTGGCTTAGTAGGAAACTCCCTTAAAGGCTGAAAACACAATAATCACGTGAGAAGCAGAAGTAGAGCATCAATATAATTAAATAACACAACTACCTGAGCATGAAACTACAACTGTAGTAAATAAATTAAACTATGCTAACAATATGAATTCAACTTCATAAAGAAACGACAAACCACGCTCAGTAGTACGAGCTAAAGAAGGGTAACGCCAAACACGGGTCACGAAGACTAGTTCACAACACCAGTCACTGACCCGGACAAGCAACACAGGTCTACCTCTTAGACTCGCAGCCAAGGACAAAAGTTCCAACTGCCGCTCCACCTCAACTGAGTCAACAAACGTTAGAGACCAAACAACACCACAACTGCAACCCACACCGCTGCAGCTCCATGCCTGGCACCTTTAGGGACTCTTACACGAGCTCCCTAATGTGAGGCACTGGAAACATGACTAGTTGGGGACCAGTACGTTTATTAGTGTCCATCCCCCAACCAAGAGTAGGCTACAAGAGACCAAGAACAACCACAACACACAAGTCGTTGTGCCACTGTCGTCTTTCCCTCAACCGGACCTAGAACTCATACTAAGGAGTATGGTTGTCCAAGAAGACGACACAGACCTCGTTGGTACTTACACTGTACCGAGACAAACCTCCACCACTATGTGCCTGGCTCATAGAAAACCTGTGGTACTGTGACGGTCCTCGCCGCTCAGGCCCGCTAACCCAATAATGTGCTCGACACGACTCCACCTCCTACGATCGGGCCGAAGCCTCGCAAGAGATATCATTCACACATGCCCGTGAAAATATAAAGAAACACATGCTGAACACACATAAGGTACCATTTCTCACATATATTCACACGAATGTACATACGCAGTTCCATACATAAGTCGTTAAATGAGTACAACAGCCTAGGACAACCCCTAATGCTCCACAAGTAAAGACATTACTCTACTGGTGGTGAAGGCTTGACTCCACTATGGAGCACTCCCAAACTAGAAGAGGGACGGGAACCCTCCTACTCTCCTTCACCTGGAAGAAGAAGGGGTGAGCCTCACAAGCCATTGGCTCAGTAGGGTAGCTCCCCCAAAGCTGATAAACATAAAGAACAATAGTTATAATATGTAAAGCTGTAAAGCATCTAAATATATAGCAACACCTACGCATGATGCTATAGATGCAAGTAAGTAAACGACAAACTACAACATGTGTACAAGCTACAGAAGGTTACGCCACACATGAGTCACGTGATCTAGTTCGTGACACCAGCCACAGACCCAAACAAACAACACAAGTCCACCTCTCAGTCTTGTAGGAATGGACGAAAGGTCTTGCTGCCGCTCCACCTTAACAAGACAAGAACTGTGGAGACAAACTAACACCACACATGCAGACTATACTGCTGCAGGCCAAAGCCTGACACCTTTAGGGACTCCGGCTGGGAACTCGAAAGTGAGGCACAGGAAACAGGACTAGCTGGGGACCAGTACATCTATCGGTGTCTGTCCCCCAACCAGAAGCGTGCTACAAGCGACTGCACACCCATAAACATGTGTCTCTACCCCTTTCCGTCTTTCCCTCAGCTAGATGTACAACTCAAACTGAAGACTGAGGGTGTCCAGGAAAACGACACAAACCTAGGAAGGCATTACAACCTTGGAAGGCATTACAACCTGGTGCTCGAGACCCGACCAGAGAGGTAACCTTGGAAGGCATTACAACCCGACTTCCTACGCACACATTTCCATGCAAAAACCTTTCGTTATCATTCTCGGTATAGACCGACTCACCCATACAAACCCTACATTGCATTGCCAACACAGCCCATGCAATATGGGACAAAACCCAGAAAGACTAGCCACAGAACACAAGAGCACGGGTGGCCACATTTCAAAATGCGTCCAACATAGTGGACGTTTTTAGAAGACTGAATTGCGACGGACCAACCCATCGCCTTTAGATCTGAATCATGACGTCTGGTTCCATTGCCTTTCAGGTGATAGAACCCAGACTCAACCCTCATTCCGGAAATCACACCCAAGGACCATACATGTTGTTTAGTAGGGTTTTAAACACATAAATGAAACCCTAACATGATCTCTACCCTCCATACACGATTCCCACGTCAAAATTTGTAAACCTAATCCATACAATTCATGGAAGAGAAAACACTTCAAAGTTCCCATACTTGTAAATGAAACATGAATCCGATGATATCCCAACGTTCCTCGCACTCCGAAGCACATCCTCACGCCGCGACCACGCCGAATGGACACCAAAACCAGCAAAATCACCTCAATTCCCCTTCAAATCCCACAACAGAACTCCTCCCAGCTAAATAGTGTGAATGTACTGTTCGGCCAAGGCCAAGAGCCCAAAACATAGTGAGTCAAAATCGCGTTGTGTCTTCCCATTCCGTTTAGAAACCCGTCCGACATCGGCGACGCGTTTAACTAACAACGTTCGATCGAAAATCGCGTCTATGCAGGTGGACGCGTTCAACTAAGTGTCGCGTCATCTGTGTTAGACGTGTTCTTAGTGAACCCGGTAGAGGCCTGTTTGGGCTCGGTTTCCCTACCCTCCAGCCTCCCACCTGCTACAACCAACCTGTAAAAACACTTGTAGACCTACATGGTCTACCAATGGGCCATACATTGGCCCCCAAACCGATAAACCTCGATCTGAACATACCAGATATTACATTACTATCACCTAACAAGAATTTCATCCTCGAAATTAAAGAGATAAGTGTAAACATAGTTCAACATTTATGCAACTATCACTTAGAAGAAATTAACGCTTACTCAAACAAGTATGCATACGTCTTGTACATCTCATCGGCTAACTCCCAGGTGTCTTCACCACCCTGCCTGTTCTCCCATCTGATCTTTACCAGCTCAATATTCTTACTTCTTAATTTCTGTGTTCGGCGACCTGTAATCATCACGGGGTACTCTGGCATGGACATATATGGCTTAAAATCATCTCTTTGATAGCTGACTACCTGTGTGGGATCACGAATGTACCTTCTTAACATGGAGACGTGAAACACGTCGTGTGCATCTGTGAAATCTGCTGGAAGCTCCAATCTGTATACTGCCTCCCCAATTCTTTCCACAATCTGGAACGGACCCACATACTTGGGACTCAACATGCCCTTCTTGCTGAACCTAATCACACCTTTGGTTTGGGAAACTCTTAAAAACATGTAATCACCAACCTCAAACTGTAGGGGCCTACTCCGTGTATCCGCATAACTCTTTTGCCTACTTTGTGCTGTTTGAAGCTTCACCTTGATGAACTTGACCATTTCTGCACAATGCTGCACCAATTCCGGTCCTATCACCTACCTTTCCAATTCAGTGGTGTTCTGCAAGGTATTCCATAAAGTGCTTTGTACGGTGCCATGCCGATACTTGCGTGATAGCTGTTATTGTAGGCAAACTCAACCATACCTAAATGTTGCTCCCATCAACCACCCCAAACCAAACAATGAGCTCGCAACATGTCTTCGATAGTCTGGATGATCCTCTCCATCTCTTCATCTGGTTAGGGATGGTACACTGAGCTATACCTTAACTGAGTGCCAAGAACCCTCTGCAAACTCCTCCAAAACCCGGAGGTAAACCTAGGATCTCTGTCAGAAACAATAGTGACTGGAATGCCATGCAACGGCACAATTCTATCCACATATAACCTGGCCAACCTGTCCACTGCCCATGACATACTCACTGCTAATAACCTGCATACATTTGTCAACTTGTCAACAAAGACCCAAATGCCATTGTGTCCTGACACTGTCCTGGGCAAACTGCAACAAAGTCCATTGCTATATCATCCCACTTCCATTGTAGTATCGATAATGGCTGCAACAAACCACCTAGCCTTTAGTGTTCTGCTTTAACCTCCTGACATATCAAACATCTTGTTATGAATTCTGCTATTTCTTTCTTCATATTGGCCACTAGAAATATTTCTTTAAATCTTGGTACATCTTGGTGCTCCAGGGGTGTATGGTGTACCTGGATCGGTGTGCTTCTTCTAACACTTTTTACTTCACCCCAGCTTCACTTAGAACATATAACCTGTGCCTGAACCGGACCATACAATCATCATCTATGGTGACATCTTCCATCTTTACAATCTCAGCCAAGTTCTCATCTATTTTCTGGGCTTCTACTACCTGCCAATACAAAGAAGGTTCCATCGTGCTGCTGGCTAACACTGCTCGCCGTTGGCTACTTGGAACAAATAGGGAGTTTTCTACCACATCTTCATATAGCTTCCATTCTCTTATCATCATATGACTCATTAATGCTTTTCTTCTCAATGTGTCTGCCACCATATTAGCTCTACCCGGTTGATATGCCAAGCTGAAATCATAGTCTTTCAAGTATTCCATCCATCTACGCTACCTCAAATTCAAATCTTTATGCGAGAAGATGTACATCAGGCTCTTGTGATCCGTGAAAATCTCAAATATTTCACCATACAAATATTGCAGCCATATCTTTAATGCAAAGACAACTGCTGCCAATTCCAAGTCATGTGTGGGGTAATTCTCTTCATGACGCTTCAATTGCCTAGATGCATAAGCCACAACCTTTCCACGCTGCATTAGCACTGCCCCAAGTCCTCTCCTGGATGCATCTGTATACAGCACAAAACCACCTTGACCTGACGGTATTTCCAATATCGGAGCTAAAGTGAGTCGCTTCTTCAATTCCATAAAATTGCGGTTGCAATCGGATGTCCATACTAACGGTACACCCTTCCTGGTAAGCCTTGTCATTGGTGCTGCAATCTTGGAGAATCCTGAATAAATCGCCTATAATAACCTGCCAAGCCAAGAAAACTCCTAATCTTTGGCACTGACTTTGGTTCCTCCCATTTCATGACAGCTTCCACCTTTGTTGGATCCACTGCAACACCTTCACTTGAGATAACATGCCCCAAGAACTATACCTCCTTAATCCAAAACTCACATTTACTAAACTTTGCATAAAACTGATGCTCCCTCAATGTCTGCAATGTAGTCCTCAAGTGAGCTGCATATTCTTCTTCTAAGGCTGAATATACTAAAATATCATCTATGAACACCATAATAAACCGATCTAGATATGGATGGAAGATCCTGTTCATCAAATTCATGAAAGCTGCAGGTGCATTGGTTAGCCCAAATGGCATAACCACAAACTCATAGTGCCCAAACCTTGTTCTAAATGTCATCTTATCAATGTTCACTTCCTGAATCCTCAATTGGTGGTATCCCGACCTCAAATCTATCTTGGAGAACACCCATGCTGATTGCAATTGATCAAATAAATCATCAATTCACAGAAGTTGATACCTGTTCTTTATTGTGACTTGATTCAGCTGACGATAATCAACAGACATTCTCATGCTGTCATCTTTCTTTCTTACAAATAAAATAGGTGCTCCCCATGGTTAATGACTAGGCCGAATGAAAATAGCATGTAGTAAGCATGAAATCCTTAGAAGGGACCTCTACTACAAGCTCACACTGCCTCTCCGCAAATCGATGCACCATACTATCAATGAAGTTTTCAGAAATAAAGGAATGGGACGCACCTGGATCAATTAATGTTCTAGCTGAAAATTCAAGAAGAGGTATAATACCTTCAATCAGATTTGATGCCTCCGCTTGAGCCCTTGTAATCGCCATCACACGTCCTCATCCTCCTCCTCTCTGTTAAGGCGTGCCTCTACCTCACTCAGCTGAGAACTATTGTTGTGGCTGCTGCTGCTGCGGTACCCCTCTACCATAGCTAGCACTTCTTGGATATGGACAATCCTCACCAAATGCCTTGGCTGATCACAATTGTAACATTTAAATTCTACAGGTTGCCTTGATGTGCTTTGTTGGGATTCCTTCACTTCCAGCTTGTAGCCTCTACCTTGCTGAAATCATTGCTGCATGCCACCTCCACGGCCTCTAAATATCAACTTTAGTTTGTTTCCCTACTTGCCAAATCCCTATGAAGAAGCTCCTCCCGAAAGTGCCTTGCCTTTGCTAACACCTGGAGACTGCTGTGGAAGTCAGAAACTACCTCCACTTGATCCCGATACGCTGGACTACCATGCTTGCACTGTTCTTTCTAATATCTATCCTCTTTGGGCCGCCTCTTCCACTGTCCCGCACATCAATGGATTTACCCATCTTGCAACTACGACCTTAATCCTCGAATAAAGTACTCCACTATCATTGCATTGTTGGTTACCACATATGGTGCATACCTGCTCAAGGCCATGAACCTCATTTGGTATTCCAACAATGACAAATTTCCTTACTGAAGTGTCCTAAATTTCTCCCTCTTATCTTGCTGAATTTGCACCGGAAAGAAGGTATTGTTGAATGCTTCAAGAAACTCAACCCATGACATGGTATCTTCCGCTCGTCCTGCAAACACGGTTTGCATCTTCAGTCTCCACCACTCTTGTGCAAAACTCTCAAATGATAAGTAGCTAATATAACTCTCTCCGCCTGTGGACACCTCATGTAGCAAATACCCTCTCTATCTCATGCACCCAATGTTCAGCTGTGTCTAGATTCGGACCTCCTGAATACGTAGGTGGCTGCAACTGTAGGAATCTCTCCACTAACATTGTGGACTCCTCCACACTAACTTGATGACCAAACTTTCCCCACATAAATTAATTCACTTATTTATATATTAATTTTGATGATTAACAAAACAATACTAATGAATTACTTGAGCCTTAAGGACAAGAAATAAAAGTAAAAGGAAGTTCAAACAATCAGGTAAAACTCTCACCTCATATTCCATTCCTAAGTCATTGCATCGAGTTCTTTATACACCGTAACGATTTGCTCGTCGCAACGATTCTTAAGTTGTCATAACGACTTCTTTGGAACTCGCAACGACTTGCTCGCCGTAACGATTTCTTAAGTTGTCATAACGATTTCTTTAGAACTCGCAACGACTTGCTCGCCGTAACGATTTCTTAAGTTGTCATAACGACTTCTTTGGAACTCGCAATGACTTGCTCGCCGTAACGATTTCTTAAGTTGTCATAACGATTTCTTTAGAACTCGCAACGAGTTGCATCTCCTAACGATTTTTGAAGAACTCATAACGATTTTTGTATTGTTCATAACGATTGTCTATCACAACGATTTCTTAAGTTATCACATCGATTTCTTTAGAACTCATAACGATTTCTGTATTGTTCATAACGATTTGTCTATCACAACGATTTCTTATGTGATCACATCGATTTCTATAGAACTCATAACGATTCTGTATTGTTCATAACGATTTGTCTACCACAACGATTTCATAAGTACTTACAACGATTTCATTATGATTTAATGATTCTCTGTCATAACGTTTGCCTATCAACTTATAACGATTTCATAAGTCATAAAGGCATCAGCTTTGTTATAACGATTTCATAAGTGCTTATAACGATTTCATTATTATGATTTAATGACTTCTGTCATAACGATTTGCCTATCAACTTATAACGATTTCATAAGTCATAAAGGCATCGGCTTTGTTCATATCGATTTTATCAATATTCTTTAATATACGTTGAATAGTCAAAGTCGTGTCTCGCCTGTTTGACTGCTATGCATTCAATGCACTCTGAACGTATCTCTCATGCATGCAGACGATATCTTCCACCATTGTGCTATTCTGTCTACATTTTTATTTTGACAGAAAGGAGCTTTGCTAAATCTAGCAATATCTTTTCCAACTGTGACTGACAATCAACGACAGCCCTAGCTGTCTCCTATTTATTGTTGATATGCTTGCAGATACCTGACAAGATTTATCTGTACAACGTTGGACACAAAAGATACAAGATATCAAACACTTCTTTGACGTGTACTAAAGGATAAAAGACTGAAGATCAGAAGCTTCCTTGCAGACCAGTCTAACGTACACCAGAATGAGAGACAACGGTTCTTTAACGTTCAAATTTCAAGTAGAAGCTTAAATACAAGACTACAAGACTGAGAAGGATATACTTTTGAAGAGAACAACATTCGGTGATAGAGAATAGCCAATCCTTCAAGTCTTCAGTAGTTGAAAACAAGAGCGAAGCACTCCATTCCAAAGATCTCAGCTCTTTAGCTCTCTGTGTTGAAAAAGAAATTCCTGTGAGAGTTAGTGAAGTCTTTTGAGAGAAACCAGTGTCAAAATCCTTTCTCTCTTGAGGCTTATTTGCTTCAGACTATAGCTGTTTGAGCTAGTTCCTGAAGCTGTTCTTGTGCTTACTTTTATTAGTTTTGTTCCCTTCTGTGTGAAGGAAGACCTGGTGGTATCCAGGGTGGTTGTTTTCCTTCTGTGTGAAGGAAGACCTGGTGGTATCTAGGGTGGTTGTATTCCCTTCTGTGTGAAGAGACTGGTGGTATCCAGGGTGGTTGTATTCCCATGTGTGAAGGAAGACCTGGTGGTATCCATGGTTTCCCTTCAGGTTGAAGGAAGACCGATTGTGGCTGGGTGTAAGGATCCGTGAGGGGGATAGTACCCTTGATAGTGATATCCTGAGGTATTGCTCAGGGACTGGACGTAGGTCTCCTGTGGATAGGAGTTCCGAACCAGGATAAAATCCTTGTGTCTTGTGGTTGTGTTTGTGCGCTTGTTGTTTCATTTCCTCTAACTCTAACTTTCGTTTAAGTTGTTGTGTAATCTTATTAGTGAACAGGTTTCAATCAAAGATCAATTTTTAATAACCCATTCACCCCCCCTCTGGGCTAGCTAGCTGGGCAACAAGTGGTATCAGAGCGAGTCTCTTCGACAAAGAAGAAGATCCAACGATCTGAAGAGTAAAGATCCATGGCAGCCCAAGGTAACTTCGAAGGTCAGTCAGTCAACAGACCTCCTTGTTTGATGGAGAAGATTATACCTATTGGAAGACAAGAATGGAGTACTTTCTACAAGGCCACGATTACATGATATGGTCCATTTGTAGAAGAAGGCGATCTTCTAGTCACCAATGCAAAGGCTCAGTGGACAGATGAAGACAGAAGAAAAATCTCCTTAAACTGCAAAGCCAAGAGCATCTGTGTTGTGCCCTCAGCAAGAAAGAATTCAACAGAGTTTCAGCCTGCAAATCCGCAATGGAAATGTGGGAAAAGCTCAGGATTACCTATGAAGGGACAGATAAGGTAAAGGAGACAAGAATCGACATTCTTGTGACCCAATATGAAAGATTCCAGATGCAGTCAGGTGAATCCATAACCCAAATGTTTAGTAGATTTACAGATATCACAAATGGGTTAGCTGGATTAGGGAAAATCTATGTTGTACCAGATATGGTAGGAAGATCCTCAGATCTCTGCCATCCTCATGGATTCAAAGGTAACAGCCATTGAGGAAGCCAATGATCTAAAACTAATGTCATTGGAAAAGTTAATAGGATCCCTCATGGCTCATGAGATAAATATGGAGAGATTAGGAGAATCCTCCAGCAGAAAGAAGCAATCAAACGCTCTCAAGACCCATGAAGAAATATCAGAAGAATCACTGGACAACAGTGAAAGCAGTAATGACAGTGATGATGAAGAAGCAATGTTGTCTCGAAGACTTCAAAGAATTCTAGCAAAGAAGAAGAAGTTCCAGTTTGGGAGAAGATTTTTTAAGAAAAATAAAGATTTCAGAAAACCAGAAGTAAAGGATTCGAAGAAAGGAGAAGTGATATGCTATGAATGCAAGAAGCCTGGACACATCAAGGCAGATTGTCCAATGCTTAAGAAGAATGATCACAAGAAGAAGGATAATTTCAGAAAATTCAAGAAGTATAAAAAGAAGCAATGGCAGCTGCTTGGGAAAACAGCAGTGACTCAGACAGTGAGTCAAGCTCAAGCAGTGATGGAGAAGAAGCCAACCTGGCTCTCATGGCCAACACCGAAGACAAGGTAACTTCTGACTCTTCATTTGATTCCTGTAATGATTCAGATTCGGATAATCTAGAAAGTGCATTTAATGAACTTTATGATAAATATAAAGAAGTATGCAAATTATTAAAAGTCAGTAAGAAAAATATCATTTGTCTAGAGAACACTAATTCTGATCTAAAAATAGAAAATGAAGAATTAGAAAAACAAATAACTGAACTTAAAAGAAGAAATAAATTGTTATGTGAAGACCTAAAAGCTAAGAATGAACAAATAACAAAATTGGAAAAACAGGAAAGCACAGATGAATTAAGGAAAGAAATTAAAAACTTAAATGAAGAAAATAATGAACTATCAAGCACACTAGAAAAATTTACCAATGGTAAAAACTCTCTAATATTAAAAGGTACTAGAAGATCAGGTAAGAAGAAAAATGGGTTAGGATATACACCCCAGAAAATGAATGAAGAAACCATAGTCTACCCTAAAACATATCCAACACCAAAGTTTATACCTGAACAAGATATAGCATATAAAGCTGAGTTCAAGTATATAGAAAAGGTAACAAAATTATCCTGCTGTGATCACTGCAACAAATTAGGACATATCGTAACAACATGCCCAACAAGACAAAAAATGGATAATAAAAGGTAAAATTAATGATACTAACCATCAGGACCCAAAAGAACTTGGGTACCTAAAACTTAATGTTTAAATTTCAGGGAAATTCAAGAGCATCCAAATGGTATTTGGATAGTGGATGCTCAAGACACATGTCAGGTAACCAGAAGCTTTTTGTCAATCTCCAAGCTGAAGAAGGAACAGTTACTTATGGAGATAATGGAAAAGGCACAGTGATAGGAAGTGGGTCCGTGAACAACAAAGGAAAATCAGTTATTGAAGATGTGTTGCTGGTCAAAGGATTAAAGCACAATCTCATTAGCATCAGCCAGTTGTGTGACAAAGGCCATCAGATTCAGTTCCAAGAATCAAAATGCAGCATATTAAAGGATGGAGCAGTCATCTTTGAAGCATATAGAGAAAGAAAATTGTATGTACTCTATCTTGAGGAACTCAAGGATCAAGATGTCTGTTTGGCAGCCAGCAAAGATCAATCAACTGAGCTGTGGCACAGAAGACTGGGCCACTGCAGTTTGGATGGATTGAACAAGCTCAGAAAGAGAAATCTAGTAGGACTGCCAAAGGTCAACACAAAAATGGATAGCATCTACAGACCTTGTGCAAGAGGAAAGCACACCAAGAACTCTTTCAAATCAAAGATAATAGTGACCACCTCAAAGCCGTTAGAACTACTTCACTTGGATCTATTTGGGCCAACGAGGACTACCAGTCTTGGAGGAAAGAATTTTGGATTTGTCATAGTTGATGATTAATCAAGATTTACTTGGGTATCATTTCTAGAGCACAAAGATGACACCTTTGATAATTTTGTCAGCTTCAGCAAGAAAGTTCAGAAAGATCAGAAGTTCACCATTATCTCTATCCGATCAGATCATGGTGGTGAATTTCAAAATGAAAAGTTTGCTAGGTTCTGTGATGACCAAGGAATTGAGCACAACTTCTCAGCACCAAGGACACCTCAACAGAATGGAATTGCTGAGAGGAAAAATAGAACTCTTTTGGATATGGCAAGAACAATGTTATCAGAATATGACTTGCCAAGATATTTTTGGGCCGAAGCCATCAACACTGCAAGCTACATCATTAATAGGGTAATGATCAGGCCAATTCTGAAGAAGACTGCTTATGAACTCTACAAGGGAAAGAAACCCAAGATCAGTCACTTCAAAATATTTGGATGTCCTTGCTTCATCCATAACAATGGAAAAAGGGACATTGGTAAGTTAGATGCCAAATCAGATGAAGGCATCTTTATGGGGTACACTTCTAAACCCAAAGGTTATAGAGTTTTCAATAAACGCTCATTATTAATTGAACAAACTGTGCATGTTATCTTTGATGAATCTAACCCTTCCTTGAAAAAGGAAGAAATTAGTGACATTGATGATGCAGATGACTTGTCCGAAAAATTAAAGAATACCTCAATTGAGGACAAGGAAGATCCACCTCTGGAAGAACTGCAGCAAACTGAAATTCAACATGCAAATCTTCCAAAAGAATGGAGACATAAGAAAGATCACCCTCTTGAGAACATTTTGGTGATCCATCTGTAGGGGTAAGAACAAGAGGTAATGTAATTCCTTGTGATTATTTAGCTTTTGTCTCTCAAATAGAGCCTAAGACAGTCAATGAAGCTTTAACTGATGAATCTTGGATAATAGCCATGCAAGATGAACTAAATCAGTTCAAGAGAAACCAAGTATGGTCACTTGTTCCTAGACCATCCAATCATTCAGTTATTGGCACCAAGTGGGTGTTCAGAAATAAACTGGATGAGTCTGGAGTAATCTCAAGAAACAAGGCCAGACTGGTTGCTCAAGGCTATTCCCAAGAGGAAGGCATAGATTTTGATGAAACCTATGCACCTGTGGCTAGACTTGAGGCTATTAGAATTTTACTTGCTTATGCATCTGCATTAGATTTAAAATTGTTTCAAATGGATGTCAAATCTGCCTTTTTAAATGGTTTTATCAAGGAGGAAGTGTATGTTGAACAACCTCCAGGTTTTGATGACACCAAATTTTCAAATCATGTATTTAAACTCCATAAGGCTTTATATGGTTTAAAGTAAGCTCCTAGAGCCTGGTATGAAAGGCTCAGTACTTTCTTATTAGATCATGGTTTCACTAGAGGTCAAGTAGATAGTACATTATTTATAAAATCAGAAGTCAAACATATACTACTTGTGCAAATATATGTAGATGATATTATTTTTGGATCTACTGATGAATCTCTTTGCAAGTACTTTGAAAAGCTTATGCAGGGAGAATTTGAAATGAGTATGATGGGGGAGCTAAACTACTTCCTTGGATTACAAATCAAGCAAGGGAAGGAAGGCACCCACATCTGTCAAGCCAATTACACCAAAGAGCTGTTAAAGAAATTTGGATTTGAAGGTGCAAAGCCACTTTCAACGCCAATGAGCACATCAACCAGAATGGACAAGGATCAAAATGGTAAAAAGGTAGATCAAAAGAACTATAGAGGTATGATAGGGTCATTATTTACTTAACAGCTAGTAGACCAGACATTTTATTTAGTGTATGCATGTGTGCTAGATATCAAGCAGACCCTAGAGAGTCTCATTTAATTTCTGTGAAAAGAATATTTAGATATTTAGCTAGAACTCATGATTTAGGTCTTTGGTATCCAAAATCTTGTGAAATAAACTTAGTAGGATATTCTGATGCTGACTATGCTGGATGCAAAGTAGATAGAAAGAGCACCAGTGGTTGTTGTCAATTCTTGCAGGATGTCTGATATCTTGGTCTTCCAAGAAACAAAACTCAGTAGCTCTATCAACAGCTGAAGCTGAATATGTTGCTGCTGGAAGTTGTGTACACAACTCCTATGGATAAAGCAACAACTTGAGGATTTCGGCATTCATATCAAGTCAATTCCACTACTGTGTGATAATACAAGTGCCATCAACCTCACCAAAAACCAGTGCAACACTCGAGGACAAAACACATTGAGGTTAGATATCATTTCATTCGAGATCATGTAGCTAGTGGTAACTTAGAAATTTCTTTTATAGATACAAATGGTCAATTGGCAGATATCTTCACAAAAGCCCTACCTGAAAGAGATTTACATCTCTTAGAAGGGAATTAGGGATGTGCAATTTGTGAAAAGATTTCTGTATTTAAATTGGCATATAAATTTTCAGATTATAATGAAATCTTCTCTCTCCCTCTGGCATTAAGCAAAACTCAGCTTATTTACTTTATTTGACCGCTATTGTGTTAAAAATAGTTTGACCCGTCAAACCTTTTTGTCGCTTTCTGCCGTTACCCTTTTTGGCGCCTCCTTTTTCGATAAAGTATTATTAATTAGTCAAATCATTGTGGGAACGACTCATCTCCCACCTTTACCCTTCCTTCTCCTTTATCTGTTCGCCCAAAGCCGATGCCCTAACGACTCCGGCATAGACTCTCTGCAAGATTTGAAGCCTTCTCTTCTTCCCGCGAAGAATCCCTTGAGGGCTTCCATCCCTTCCATCATCTCCTTCTCCAGAACCGTTCTCCACTCTACCCATGGCCGCTCCAGTGATCTCCGGAAGTGTAGGGGGCTACAGTGCTGAGTATTTGTCCCCTGAGCAGCAGGAAAGGTTTACATTCGTCAAGACGAAGGTTTGCGGAAATAAAGCAGTGATGTATCAAATTTAGAAAAGAATGGCATGAGCAGTATAGCAGAAACTTGAGAAGGATGCAGTGGATGGATATTGCCACCTTCACCGAGGTAAGCTATCCCGACCTGGTGAAAGCGTTTTATGTTTGTCTAAGGTCAGAGGCGGATGGATCCCTTGTCTCTTCTGTAAAGGGTATCCAAATTAAAGTAGATCATGAGCTTTTGCACTTGTTGTTTGGGGTGAAGACTTCTGGACACAGTGGGGTTCACAGAGTGAACGATCAAGCAAAGGGTCCTGGCATTATAGGTCCAGGTGTCAGGCTGAGAGACAGGAAATTAGATATCAATCAGATGACTGCCTTCAACCGTCTACTTCATTTTATTATCTGCCAAATCATAGTTCCCGCAGTGCCACCTTCTCAACTTGTACTAGGGCAGATTCGGATATGATGTTCTGGGTAATCCAGCAAAAGGAGATTAACATGGCCGAGGTCATGATGGAGAGAATGAAGTTTGCCCATGATCAAATCTGGGATACAAAGAGCAAGTTGAATGTTTCATTGCCCTATGCTCATCTACTTACCAAGATATTAAATCATTTTGGAGTAAATCTATCTGGGGCAGTTGTGGAAAAGATGGGCCAGTCTATAAGGTCCAGGACCTAAAGAAAAGTGGATTCTCAGTGCAGAATGGGATATGGTCCAAGACCTCTGTGGCAGAGGGAGAGGCCATCATTGGCGATATTCCAGAGATTCTAGAAGAAGCAGCAGATCTACCAGTAGAATTAGAGGTAGAATCAGTAGCAGTAGAACAAGCAGCAGCAAAACCTGCAGTGGAAGAACAAGCAAAGACTTCAGGATCACCTGTTATGGAGGTTGACTCTCGTCCTCCAGAAACTCCAATGGGAGAAGCAGTAGCAGGTGTGGCAGATCCCTTGCCCACCTCCAGAGTTGCCTCTATTCTAAGAGAAGTGTTGGATTCCTTTTCTTCCACCTTAGTTACTTCAGAAATAGGTGGACTTACAGAGACAGAAGCTATGGCACCAGGCCATATTGAAAGAACCAATGCAAAAAATATTATTTCTGAGGAGCCAACAGTTGCGCAAGGGGAAGTAGTGATGGATGAAGCTCCTACTGAGGGGGAGCAAATTGCAAGTGTGTCTCAAGTATCTACTTCTATGGCCGAGGGTCACATTGAATTGGACGAAGCTCCTAGCCAAGTGGAGCCAATTGGAAGTGAGCCTCAAATGTCAAAATCAGTGGCAGAAGGCCACAGTGAGGACATTGATTTGGAAGAAGTTCCCACTCTGGGGGAAGAAGAAAATGTTGTTAAATCTGCTCCTATTCAGGGGGAGCAAGAGCTTGGTACAGAAGAAGCACCATCACAGGGGGAGCCCATTGAAAATGCCCCTGTAAATGAAGGACCTAGTACAGGTCATGGTGATTTTAAAGAACCAGCACCTCAGAGAAAAATAAAGAGAGTGGTTCACAAAAAGCAAGGAAAGAGCCACAGGAAAGTAAATTTGAAGCCTGTTATGGAAATACTAAAGGCTCAAGAGATATATTATCATCAGTTCAGTCCAATGTCCAAGGCATTCTTGCCAGTCAAGCTTCAGCAACTTCTGAACTGTCTTCAGTCTGAAATGCTATGAGGTGGTTCAACAAGGAATTGTCAGAAATGAAGACCATGCTATCAGCAATTTCCAGGACCGGTGGACTTTCTTCTTCTGCTACTCAGAGCAGACCAGCAGCTGTTCCTCGGCCACCAGGGCCACCTGCACAAGAGTCAGGGCCATCTGGGCCATTAGTACAAGCTTCAGGGTCATCAGGACCATCTCATCAAGAATTTAGGCCATCTGGGCCATCTGCAGTTGTCAGCGAAGGTCAAGGAAAAGGGAAAGAGCCAGTAGCAGCTACCAAGGCCCCTGAAACTTCTACTCTTGTAACTCCAATCCCCTCCTCACCTTCATCCTCTTCTACAGCCCCTCCAGCTCCACCAACCTTCAAACACCCTATGCCTTGCACCCAAACCTCATCCTCTATCATTCCATCTCAACCTTCCTTCTCTCCCACTTCCTCTCAAACCTCAGCTCCATCTTCACCTCTCTCTAAAACTACTCCAGTTCACCCATCTTCATCCTTCAATCCCAAACATCTCTTCTATCCTCCTACTCCTCCTTCTTCTGTCACTTTCATTCCGGAATCACCTGAAATTCACAGTGACTTTGACACTAATCTTCCGGATGACTTTGAAAGAAGTACCCTCATCTCCATACTATCCACTGCCACTCATGTCCACAGGACTGATCCTCCCAGTCCTGCCAAGAAGAAGAGGAAACACTCATCCTCTGTCAGCATCCCTTCCACACCATTATTTCCTCCTCTTTGGTACTCTCTTACCCTCGACCTTCAGAGAAGATCCATCTATAAGGAATACCTTCAAAAATGTATCCTTTCCACTATCTATGGTCTTCCCTTCCTCAACCTCTCTGAGCATCTAAACATTGTTCTTCCTCTTTGCCAGTTCTCCCACCCTCAAAAATCCTAAGTCTATGAGGGGACTGAGTTCAAGACTAAAGAACAGTGGGCCAGCATCAAGGGAAACAAGCCTCAGTACTCCAAATATTTGACTGCCCATGCAGAAACCCTTACCCATAGAGATCCCCCACTCACTCTTTCTGAGTGGTTCATTATTCGGCATAAGACCTCTTGAGGCCCTTTCATTCTGAAAAAGATCATGATAGCCAAGAACTTCCAGTTGTACAGTGATTTCTGCTACCTGAACAAGCTGCCTGAAGTCCAGTTCTACCAATTTCATTCAGCCATAGTAATGCTAAGATCAGAACATCCAATAAATCTTCCTCTCACAGTGGATTTTGCAAACTTCAAAGTTGACTCTCCAGTTCTTCTGCCGAAGCTACACTCCTTAGTGTTTGACTCAGATGCAGGCTCCCATGCCTTTGATATGTTTGCTAAGCACATGGGCAGAATGTCAGCAAAGCAGGGTAGAATGCCCTCCTTTTTGTTGTTTATTTTCAGAGAATACCACTCTGGCCTCCTTTCCTCCCAAGTTTTGGCTCCACTCATTTCTAAGTGTGAGAGGCTTTCTCCCACCGTATGGGAAACGCTCTACAAGGAACCACATCTTCAGTTGCAAGCCATCAACAGTTCCTTGATCCATCAAGCGAAGCCTATTCTATTAGCCGAGGCCTTCATGGATCTCAACTCCATAAAACGCATTCAAGAGATCTATGTTAAGTGGGCAGCCAGATATACTGCCTTCTATGCCTTAAAGAAGGATCTTCTTGATCAGAAGATTTTCTATCCAATCTCTCTGGACAGATTTCTCCATCGTGCCAGTTTTGTAAAAAGCTCCTACTTCAGATTCATACTGGACAGAGATCAGTATGGAGAATTCTTGGAAGAGCAGCGGCAGCTATACATTCAGAGGATCACTCCAGACATGGGCTCTTCCTTCTCAGTTGCTCCTGGTGTTTTCCACCAGACTTTTGAAGATATGGAGATCAAGGCATGGGCTGTCATTTCCCAGCATGTCTCTCTTTTGTGTCCTTTGTATTACCTTACTCCTAATTAATCCACAGCTTTGTCTCTTCTTTGTCTCATAGACTATCTTTTTGCGTATTGACAAAAAGGGGGAGAAGACTAAAGCAACTCTGAAAAACATGTCTGTTTTATTTATGATGTTTAGTATATTCTGTCATCATCAAAAAGGGGGAGATTGATGACCAAACTTTCCCCATATAAATTAATTCACTTATTTATATATTAATTTTGATGATTAACAAAACAATACTAATGAATTACTTGAGCCTTAAGGACAGGAAATAAAAGTAAAGGATGTTCAAGACAATCAGGTAAAACTCTCACCTCATATTCCATTCCTAAGTCATTGCATTGACTTCTTTATACACCATAACGATTTGCTCGTCGCAACGATTTCTTAAGTTGTCATAATGACTTCTATGGAACTCGCAACGACTTGCTCGCCGTAACGATTTCTTAAGTTGTCATAACGATTTCTTTAGAACTCGCAACGACTTGCTCGCCGTAACGATTTCTTAAGTTGTCATAACGATTTCTTTAGAACTCGCAATGACTTGCTCGCCGTAACGATTTCTTAAGTTGTCATAACGACTTCTTTGGAACTCGCAACGACTTGCTCGCCGTAACGATTTCTTAAGTTGTCATACGATTTCTTAGAACTCG
Organism: Colocasia esculenta; assembly: GCA_014218235.1. NCBI lineage: Eukaryota > Viridiplantae > Streptophyta > Magnoliopsida > Alismatales > Araceae > Colocasia > Colocasia esculenta. The sequence goes on from CM024755.1 coordinate 136,710,734, forward strand.
CAACGACTTGCATCTCATAACGATTTCTGTAGAACTCATAACGATTTCTGTATTGTTCATAATGATTTGTCTATCACAACGATTTCTTAAGTGATCACTTCGACTTCTTTAGAACTCATAACCATTTTGTATTGTTCATAACGATTTGTCTATCACATCGATTTCTGTAGAACTCATAACGATTTCTGTATTGTTCATAATGATTTGTCTACCACAACGATTTCATAAGTACTTACAACGATTTCATTATGATTTAATGATTCTCTGTCATAAAGTTTTGCCTATCAACTTATAACGATTTCATAAGTCATAATGGCATCAGCTTTGTTTATAACGATTTCATGAGTGCTTATAACAATTTCATTATTATGATTTAATGACTCTTTGTCATAACGATTTGCCTATCAACTTATAACGATTTCATAAGTCATAAAGGCATCGGCTCTATTTATATCGATTTTATCAATATTCTTAATATACGTTGAATAGTCAAAGTCGTATCTCTTGCCTGTTTGACTGCTATGCATTCAATGCACTCTGAACGTATCTCTCATGCATGCAGACGATATCTTCCACCATTGTGCTATTCTGTCTACATTTTTATTTTGACAGAAAGGAGCTTTGCTAAATCTAGCAATATCTTTCCAACTGTGACTGACAATCAACGACAGCCCTAGCTGTCTCCTATTTATTGTTGATATGCTTGCAGATATCTGACAAGATTTATCTGTACAACGTTGGACAAAAAAGATACAAGATATCAAACACTTCTTTGACGTTTACTAAAGGATAAAAGACTGAAGATCATAGCTTCCTTGCAGACCAGTCTAACGTACACCAGAATGAGAGACAACGGTTCTTTAACGTTCAAATTTCAAGTAGAAGCTTAAATACAATACTACAAGACTAAGAAGGATATACTTTTGAAGAGAACAACATTCGGTGATAGAGAATAGTAAAATCCTTCAAGTCTTCAGTAGTTGAAAACAAGAGCGAAGCACTCCATTCCAATAGATCTCAACTCTTTAGCTCTCTGTGTTGAAAAAGAAATTCCTGTGAGAGTTAGTGAAGTCTTTTGAGAGAAACCAGTGTCAAAATCCTTTCTCTCTTGAGGCTTATTTGCTTCAGACTATAGCTGTTTGAGCTAGTTCCTGAAGCCTGTTCTTGTGCTTACTTTTATTAGTTTTGTTCCCTTCTGTGTGAAGGAAGACCTGGTGGTATCCAGGGTGGTTGTATTCCCTTTTGTGTGAAGGAAGACCTAGTGGTATCTAGGGTGGTTGTATTCCCTTCTGTATGAAGGAAGACCTGGTGGTATCCAGGGTGGTTGTATTCCCTTCTGTGTGAAGGAAGACCTGGTGGTATCCAGGGTGGTTGTTTTCCCTTCAGGTTGAAGGAAGACCGGTTGTGGCTGGGTGTAAGGATCCGTGAGGGGGATAGTACCGTTGATAGTGATATCCTGAGGTATTGCTCAGGGACTGGACGTAGGTCTCCTGTGGATAGGAGCTCCGAACCAGGATAAAATCCTTGTGTCTTGTGGTTGTGTTTTGTGCGCTTGCTGTTTCATTTTCTCTAACTCTAACTTTCGTTTTAGTTGTTGTGTAATCTTATTAGTGAACAGGTTTCAATCAAAGATGAATTTTTTAATAACCCATTCACCCCCCCGCTGGGCTAGCTAGTTGGGCAACATAACTGACCTCGTTGGTGCAACTGGTGGCACAGGAGCTACAAGTGGTACCTCCACTCCATATGGTGGTGCCAAGGGTGCCGACACTACCTCCTCCTGTACCGGTGGTACTCCTACTGGCTGAACCGGTGGCTGCTGGGCTAGCCGTGATCGAATCTGAGTAATACTATCCCATAACCTCTCTATCATTTGATGAGTGGTATCCTATGGATCATCACCACCACCTCCCCAATCTCTTCTATCGGCCATTTATAAACCTGCATACACAACATTCCATCCACATAACACACAACCATATCATTACAAAAATAGGTCCAACTACCAATAGTAGACTACAGTAAGGAACATACTATGTACATTTCCTATTTCCTCATATTTACACGGACCTTGCTCTGATACCAACTGTGACGGTCCTCGCAGCTCAGTCCCGCTAACCCAAGAACGTGCTCGACATGACTCCTCCTCCTGCGATCGGGCCGAAGCCTCGCAAGGGATATCATTCACACATGTCCGTGAAAATATAAAGAAACAGATGATGAAAACACATAAGGTACCATTTCTCACATATATTCACATGAATGTACATACTCAGTTCTATACAAAAGTCATTAAATGAGTACAATAGCCTGAGACAACTTCCAAGGCTCCACAAGTAAATACATTACTCTGCTACTGGTGAAGGCCCGACTCCATTATGGTGTGGTCCCAAACTAGAATAGGGATGGGAACCCTCCTGCTCTCCTTCACCTAGAAGAAGAAGGGGTGAGCCTCACAAGTCACTGGCTCAGTAGGGTAACTCCCCCAAAGTCGATAAACATAAAGAACAATAGTTATAATATGTAAAGCTGTAAAGCATCTAAATATATAACAACACCTACCCATGATGCTATAGCTACAAGTAAGTAAACGACAAACCACAACACATGTACAAGCTACAAAAGGGTACACCACACATGAGTCACGTGAACTGGTTCGCGACACCAGCCATAGACCCGGACAAACAACACAAGTCCACCTCTCAGTCTCATAGCCACGGACGAAAGGTCCAACTGCCGCACCACCTCAACAAGACAAGAACTGTGGAGACAACCTAACACTACACCTGTAGACTACACTGCTGCAAGCCCAAGCTTGACACCTTTAGGGACTCCGGCCAAGAACCCTAAAGTGAGGCACTGGAAATAGGACTAGCTGGGGACCAGTACATCTACCGATGTCCGTCCCCCAACAATGAGCGCACTACAAGCGACCGCACACCCACAAACACGTGTCGCTGCCCTTTGCCGTCTTTCCCTCAGCCGGACGTACAACATAAACTCAGGAATGAGGGTGTCTAGGAAGACGACATAAACCATCATGGTACGTGTGACGGCCCTGGATATTTATGCCCATTAAGGCTCCATATCCAGATCCGCCTCCCGCGAACGGACCGAAGTCTCGCAAGGGATATCTCACATAAGTGTCGAATAAGAGTATAAACGACAACTACACAGTATGAAACACAAGAAAGTACATGTGTTCATACCTATTCACAAGTTTGTACAGCTGTCCCATTACATTATTACATGTCCAATTAAAAAGTACAACTACCTGGGGCATACCCCGAGGGAGCACAAGCTCACACAACACTAACTAACTACAACTCAACTGCTGGTGGTACAAGTCTACCACAACGTCGGTGCAAGCCAAACACACGGCAAGCCCTGAAAAGAACTGTAGGGGAGTGAGCCTCAACAAGTCATAGGCTCAGTAGGGGCCACCCAAGAACCACAACAACTAAATAGAAGAGACCTCAACCTCAAAGGGTCTCACTGGCCACACATATAGTCAAACCGCATTGAACTTACCATCCGGGTGCCTGGACCTTTGCTAGATCAACTGCAACACCAGCACCGGAGATAACATGCTCGAGGAAATGAACCTCGCGCAACCAAAAATCGCACTTGCTGAACTTAGAATACAGCTTGTGCTCACGGAGAACCTCTAATACTACCCTCAAATGATGACGGTGTGTGGCCTCGTCCGGAGAGTAGACCAACACATCATCAATAAACACTACAACAAAGCTATCTAGATACGGCTTAAACACCCGGTTCCTGAGATCCATGAACGCTGCAGGGGCGTTGGTCAATCCGAAAGGAAGGACCAAAAACTCATAATGTTCATAACGGGATCTGAATGTCGTCTTGGACACATCCTCACTCTGAATCCTCAACTGATGATAACCAGATCGTAAATCAATCTTAGAAAAGACTAATGCATCTTGCAACTGGTCAAACAAATCATCAATACGAGGTAAGGGATACCTGTTCTTCACAGTCACTTGGTTCAGCTTTCTGTAGTCAATGCAAAACCTAAGTAATCCATCCTTCTTCTTTACGAATAAGATAGGTGCGCCCCAAGGGGAAACACTAGGGCGAATAAATCCCTTATCTAGCAACTCTTGCAACTGCCTCCTTAACTCGACTAACTCCACAGGTGCTATCCGATATGGAGCCTTTGAGATAGGAGAGGTGCCCGGAAGTAACTCTATAGTGAACTCTATCTCTCTATCCGGTGGCAAACCAGACAAATCATCAGGAAAGATGTCTGGAAAATCCTGCACTACCTCGATCTCTGCGAGAGTAGGTGACTCATCAGCCTCATGTACTAACACCACACTGGCAAGAAATGTGTCACAACCCTTGTTTACCATGCGCATCGCCTTCATGGCAAAGATGACCAACTTTCCCGCCAAGTTCTTTGGCAAGGGATGAGAGAACTCATCCTCACCAGGAATGCGGAAAACAATCCTCTTTCCACGACAATCTACTAACGCATAGTGCTCCTCTAGCCAATCCAGACCAAGAATAGCATCATAGTCCTTCATCTTTAGCAAGAAGAAACACCCTTCTAGGACTCTATCCTCAATGCACACAGGTAACGATGGAATGCACTTCTTAGTCGATACCATACCCGCAGGGGTGTGCAGAGACTAAGGAACCTATAAATCCTCAGACTCTATGCCTGACTCTAGGGCTAACTGCCTAGCAAACTGCTCGAAAATGAATGAGTGAGTGGCACCCGTGTCAAACAAAACCCGAGCGTGCACACCTAGGAGAAGAATCGTACCTTCGGTGACATGCTCCGCATGCTCGGCGTCCTCGCGTGCTAAAGCAAACACTCAAGCTTGGGCTCGAGGCCTTCCTGGTCTTCCTGTAGCTGGCGCTGCTGCTGGTACCACTGCTGGGGATGGCACTCCACGCTGGACTCCCTGCTGAAGTCTCGGACAATCCTTCATCTTATGGTCGCGGCTTCCGCACTTCAAGCACTTTCCCGCAATCATCCAACATTCGGAACCACCATGTGTCTTCCCACAGTGGGGACACTCTTTCTTCACACCAGGGGAACGTAAAGAGGGTACATGTGCACTGCTGGTTGTTACTGGACACTGCTATGCCTGGTACACTACTTTCTTCTTGTCCTGCCGTTGGAATGTAGCTGCAGGCCTCTTCTGTGAAGCCTTCTTTCTTCCATATATTGCTCCATCTCACCCTCCTGTCTACAAGCAGCACTAAGTGCCTCGTCCATGGTGCGATGATCGAACGCCACTAGCCTCGTCCACAGTGATGGCTTCAGGCCCATCACAAACTTCTTTGCTTTCCTGCGCTCATCTGTCACGATATGAGGTGCATATTTAGATAATTCTGCAAACCTGGCCTCATATTCGAGCACGGTCATGGAGCATTGAGTCAAGGAGAGGAACTCCTGCTCCATCCTGTCCTGAATATGCTCAGGGACGAACTTGGCCCGGAAGAGCCTCACTAACTCGTCCCAAGCAACCTCAATAGCGCCGTCCTCAAATAGGGTACGCAGTAATGAGGCCCACCACACATCAGCTCTCTCCTGCAACATAACCTTCATAAGCACCAACTAAACAACTTCAACTTAACATGGGATATAAACAAATAAAACTAGCACATACTTGTAGCATATAGGTGGCTAAAGTAACCTTATCATCGTCCGCACACGTAATAGCCCGGAAGATCTTCTCGATCTCCCACATCCAGCTTTCTGCTAGTAACGGATCACTTTCCCCCGTAAAGAGGGTGGCAGCATCCTCTTGAATCTTTCCATGATGGAAGGTCCACCATGGTCCTGAGCCGGAACTTGAGCCTGCTACATCCAACAACAAATAATACACATTCAACATAACATCATATAGTTAAATAAAACAGACTACACTTTGATTGATTATGGTAACCTGAGCGTCCAACTGAGCTTGGAGTGCAGCCTGGGTGTGGGCCTGCGTCTGCATGGCCTGCAACAAACCTTGCATGAACACTCCATAATCCACAGGCAGCGGTGGGGGAAGTACAAGACCCTGTGGTGCCGGGGCCGGCGCCCCGCCACACCTACCTCTCGAAGCCATGGTTGTAATAAATTTCAGCCACCATTAAAGCTACGTTAATTTATTTCCTAACCATTTTCTTATCTATTTTTCATTCATTATTAATCAATTCTACACATGTGGACAATCTTTGAAGATTTAGTATGTAATGAAGATGATGATTCATATATTTATGTATAATCTCAATCGGTTGCTCTGATACCAATCTCTGCGACGACCCTCTTTATACTGGTACGATGATACCAATCCACGTCGGTATAATGAACGTCATCACAGTGGGACATTTACCCAAACAACAACATACGATTAAGATACTCATAAATATAAATACAAAGTAGCGGAAGCAAAAGAACTACTTGTATTCATTTCATCATCCACATTTAACATACATGATTCAAATGACAATTTAAAGATAACTAAAGTCCACATAAATAAAGTGCTAAAAATCCGATTACATAGCTTGTCCACAATTACATAATAGTTTCATTACAATGCCTCAATTACATACAATGAAAGCAAAATGTCACGATGACGACTCCACCAGGCTACTCTCCACTCTCGGAGTCACTCTCCACAGTCTCCTCAAACGATGTAGGGTCACCAAATAAACCTGTACGCCGAAGCAAGGAATGAGTCTAAAAGACTCAGCAAATAACACCACACACCTCATACATGCATATATCACAGTAGGTTTTTCATTCCAATTTACAAAGCAAAACATATAGCATGCTTGGACATTGATAAAAGACAACCTATCATGATAATTCTACAAAATTTAAAACACATGGTACATGATTTAAGCCATTCCAAAATAAATATCCTATCATATTCTTTCTACTCATTCAATCACCTGAAAGCTATATTTCAAATCAAGCTATAGCATGGAAGCAACCACACATGGTATTCTTGCCTACATAAAAGGAATGATTCCTATCATGGTTTCTACACATTCTTGCACATGCAATTTATCATTTCATACACACTAAGGTTGCTGTTTTGACATACATTAGCAATTCACATCCTATCGCATGAGAGCTACAATTCCAATTAATTACAACACGATAGCAATTAAACATGGACTTGTTCACACATATGTAAGAAATGCTCCTAGCATGGATTCTACGCATTTTTACACATATAAAACATTCTTATAAACACCTTTAGGTTGTTGTTATAACATAATTTCACATTAACATATCATGGACCACAATTTCACAATTTACATAATGGTTTCACATGTTTACACAATTACTCATTCACAAAGTTCTCTTTTTACACATTGCACATTTACACATATTCACACTACACAATTTACACATAATCACATTCACATTTCAGAATGTAGTGCCCTGACACATAGTCTAAACCACCATTATAAGGACACATCATATAACACATACACATAGACGCCACCTAGGCAATACAGTGACGACTCTTGGACTACACAGACCGGGAGAACAAGTCTCCACCCTAACTAGTGGTACTTGTCCACCTCCAGGATTTCATCCTAATGCCCTTAGGATCTTAACACATTGAACCTTCCCATCGGGACTTTTCTATGGTACGGTTCCACGGCCCTCTATCGAAGTAGTGTCACACATGGCACAGTCTTACACATTACACATCCCGATTTTAACACACATATTACACATGTCTTTACATTCTCTCACTCATACACATGGCTCTATTTTCCTAATCATGATACTATTGTTGACAGAAATCAAACATTCAGTAGCTCACATTAATCAGGTTGGCAAACACATCATCAAATCATATTCATGATAGCATGCATTTATCACATGTTTTCACATGAGAATTTCATAATACCTTTTACAATTATCCAAATATCATGAAATTTTGACCACACACTAATTGCAGGTTCATGACCTCACATACAAATTTCCAGATTTTTCTGAGTCATAATACATTTACAAAAATTAAAACATTCAGTTTCATACCATTCATAATTCAATTTATCATGGAACATAACATGAATATCCAGTTTGACTGTTCATAGCCCTGAACCTAACATACACATCATCATAGGAATTTTCCCCAGATTTATTGCACAACACACAATTTACTGGAAACTTTACAAATCCTACGCAAGTCTTCTATTTCCAAAACAGAAATTACAGTAAATCCCACAATCATGGAAAAATTCTCAAAATTGCAGGGCATGGACTGATACGTATATACATGGTTTAGAAAAATTTAGGGCATTCCATTCCTTAGGGATCATGTAGAGAGTAGGTGAACATGCATAATCCATTTTCCAAACATGTATTTCAATAAGTCTAACAATTCATGCCATTCACCGAAAAGCACAGAAAATTCCACACACATCACATTGTCTATTTTACATAACATATACGATTACATTATATCCTCATGCGAAAACACTTCGGAAATTAATCATATAAAAGGGAGAACATCTCATGTTCTGTCCTGAAAAACTTAACGGCACAGTCTGGCCGTTAACAGAGCTTAACGGCATCGTCGCATGCCGCCAACTGAAGATCTTAACGGCAAGAGAACTTGCCGTCAACTTTAGGTCTGAAAAAAAACACAGACCCGAGCTCTAAAAACAAGAGAATTTGGGGGATCCAAGACACGATAAAATCTCATAAAAATAGTAAAACCCTACTAGACTCATACATGGACGAAATGTATGGGTTACTTGCCTCTAAATAAATCTTCAAAGGGATCAAAGAGGTTGATGGAGCTCTCCATGGGCAGTCCCAAGAAGCCTCCAAAACACCACTCCTCCGGATTCTTGGCCGATCTCCACAGTAGGTTGGAGTCGGGGAAGCCTTCCTCTAGGCTCCAGCTAGCTTCCAGTTGTTGTAGGACGCCGGATGAGCTCCAAATTGCCAGATGAAAGCATGCAAACTTCAGGTTTTCTCACAGCTAGAGTTAAGGTTTCCTCTCCTCTTGCAAAAGAGCCAAGAGAGGTCTTCCTGGTTGCAAAGGGTTTGTTTATAGGAGAGAGACCTCTCAACTCACGTAGGGGTTGATGTGAAGGCCTGATAGCCATTGGGGACATCTCCCCAATGGCTGGGCTTGCTTGCCCCCGGAATTCTGGGGTCTGCAGCGCATGCAGGTCAGAGGTATTAATGTCCACATCCATGGCCGTTGACTTAAGTGCTAGCGTCGAACGATGTTGACGTTGACTATTATGGACGTCCACCATGTTGACGCCAAATGGGCCCTTCGGCCAGAACATAAAACATGTAGAAAATCCATGCATATTCTATATACTTACATGCAATATGTATACTATCATGTACACACTACCACTATGCAATTCAAGCAATATTTTTAATCTATTGATATGCATGCACACATAAGTATAACTAGTTAATATGTACGTAGATATGTACATCTATGCATACACAAGCATGAATTATTTACACGTAATAAAGTAATACAACAAGATTCGAGGGCCTTACAATCTATCTCGACTATCTAAGTGACAATCAAAGTGCTATACTATACTCGTTGTGCTATTGATATACATTATGCTATTTATGCTATGGCCATCCTACTTTGTGCTATATTTGGAAACTTGTGTTATTTCAATCACCTGCTATCGTGCTATCTCTTACATTACTTGACTCTCTCGCTCTCTTATATAGTGACTCTATTTTTAATACATTAATCATGTAAAGTTTGCTTGCACCATGAGATATAAATCGTACTAGGTGTTCTCTCTCACCCTACGTCATTTGTCATCGTGTTCTCAGGTGAGGCTCAGGAGAATGAGTACACTCACGAGGATGGGGAGGACCAGGAGTGATCCACGAGTGCCATGACGTCACCATGTTATCCTAGATGTCTTAGTTAGTCTTTTATTTCACTTTCATGTATTAGAGTCAAATGGGCCCTTTGTTATGGCTCTGAGTTAGTTGATGTAATAGACGGTAGTTGAATTATCAATGAAAGATATTTGATTCGCATTATTTAATTCTCCAATGGTTTGTTGTCCATTCTATGCTTTGTACTTGCTTTCTTGAAACTGCCTCACCTTCCGATATTCTGCATCGGGGCGTGACCGTTTAAGTGAGGGGTGGATGTAGTTATCCTCCTTGGAGCCAAACCACCTAAAAATTCTATTTGTCTTGTGCATTTTGTTTAGTGTATTTCTTAAGCGCTTTTACTTCTGCAATTTATTTTTAAGGAGTAGATCAATTCACCCCCCCCCCTCTAGATCTCTATTTTATCTACCAACACTTGGTCTCAGAGCCAGGTTCTCCAGAACTTTTGTTTAACATCAAGGAGAATTTGAGTGAAATGGATCATAGGGGATATATGGCAGAAGGTCATTCTATGAACAAACCACCTTACTTTTGATGGAACTAACTACTCTTATTGGAAAACTCGCATGCAGGTTTTCCTAAAAGCTCAAAGTCATCATATTTGGAAGGTGGTTAGTACTGGACCATATGGGCTCCCAGAAGATGATGAAAAATGGACTCTAGAGCAAATTCATAACTCTGATGCAAATTGGAGCACTATGAACATCATGCAATGCTCTCTTCATCTTATTGAGTTTGAAAGAGTTTTCTAATGCTCCACTGCCAAGGAAGTATGGGATCACTTGATAGTTATCTATGAAGGTATTTCCGAGGTAAAGGAAACGAAGCTAATATGCTGATTTCTAAGTATGAGGCATTTAAAATGAAAGAAAATGAAACCATCTCAGATATGTATGGTAAATTAACGTTACTGACAAATGACTTAAAGAATCTAGGAAAAGCAAACATTGAATATGAACTTGTTAGAAACATTCTTAGATTGTTGACTCCTTTTTGGCAAACAAAGGCTACCATAGTTGGAGAGTCCAAGAACCTGTCAACTACAACTGTTGATCAACTAATCAGTTCCTTAATGACATATGAATTGTGGTTGAAGATAACAGAGGATGATGTTAAAAAAAGAAACCATTGGCCCTCAAGGCAAGTCCAAGCATTAAAGAAATTTCTGAGGGAAGCGAGTCATCCAGCTCAAAAGATCACTCAGGTGAGTTTGCCTTCATTACAAGGAAGTTCAGAAATTCTTGAGAAAGGAAGGCAAAGGATTTATAAATGGAAGACTTCAAGTAAGTAGCTCTTCATAGCTTAAACAACCTATGAACAAAATATCTGATAGAGTTGTTTATTATAATTGTAGGAAACCAGAGCATGTCAAATCAGAGTGCTTTGAGCTTCAGAAGAAAACTCTCCCAAAATGGAAGAAAAACATGCCCAAACCAATAGTTGGAACTTGGGGTGAGTAGGAAGATGATGAAGAAGAAGAGAGCTCGGAACATGATGAAAAAGACACCAAAATCTGCTAAATGGCTAAGGAAGGAGAAGAAGATGAGGTAATGTCTCCTTTTATAGATTTTTCATTCAATGATTGCGAGAAGGTTTACTTTGAATTGCTTGACCAATATGACAAAGTAAAAAGAGAAAACAAAGCTCTGAGAGGAAAATAAATCATATTGTTCATGACACCTCTATGAAAGAAAATGATGAGGAAGTTGCAAAAGAAATCTGCAATTTAAAAGTGAACATTGAAGAGTTGAAGTTAAAGGAAATTGAGCATGAAAAGGAAATGAAATTGTCTTTAGAAAAATATGATGCAATCAAGAGGGTGAATACAGGAATGAAGAGGGAAATTGAAGTACTTCAAAAGGAAGTAATTAAAAGATAAGAAGCTTTAGAAAAATTTGTCAGTGGTAAAAACAATCTAGAGGCTTTGTTAGGAACTAAAGCGAACTTTGACAAAGAAAGGTTAGGATTCAATCCTACATAGAAAAAAGAAATTGGAATGAAAACTATTACTTTTGTTGCCTCAACAAGATTAGAAGCTTCTTCATCTAAAGCCAAACAAAATGGAAGTGACTCTCAAAGAAATGAGAAAATGAAAGATACTAATAACTCTCAAAATGAAAAATCCAAAGGAAAAGGCAAGATCAACACTAAATACAGAGGAGGTTGATCCAGATCAAATAGAAAGACTAATAACAGTCAAGTGCATCGACACCCTATGTATATCAGGTCAACATAGATGCCTCATTTAAACCAATATTTGCTGCCACATGATTGGGAAGGTCGACACACCTCATATGGCAGGTCGACACACCCATTTTCCAAAACCCAAGGTATGTCTGGCTAGAGTTGGACAGGTCGACACAACACCTTCAGAGTGTCGCACATCCTCAAATTTTTACGAGACCTAATCATCCAAGGTACTCTAGGTTGCTCAATGGTTACAATTTCTCATGGATGTTTCATTGGGGCAACAATAGATAATCTAAGGGCAATTTTTCTAATGTAAAGAAGAACAAAGCTCCATAAACTTTTGGAACAACAAAAAGAATGAAAAACAAATTAAAGTAAAAAACAACACTAGTTCAACAAAAAAAAGGCAAGCCTAGATTCCAAAACGTTTGTTGTCATGTGCAGTTGAATTAGGTTGTTTGAAGGGACCCAAATGCAGTTGGGTTCCAAAGACTCTTATTTAAAATGTTTGCAGGTATGTTTTATAGCTAAAAATAAGTGGTATCTTGACAGTGGCTATTCAAAACATATGATAGGAGATAAGAATAAATTTTGCTTGCTGGCCGAAAAGAAAGCTGGTCATGTGACTTTTGGAGAAAATAACAAAGGCAAAATTGTTGGATCAGATAAAGTAGGTAAGAATCTTTCCGATTATATTGATGATGTACTTCTAGTGGAAGGATTGGGATACAACCTTCTGAGCATAAGTCAACTCTATGACAAAGGACATAAGGTAATAATTGAGTCTCTTGTTTGTACCATCTTTGAACCAAATTTAGATTCTGTTAAATTCAGTGGTAAGAAAGTTAACAATATGTACATAGTTGACTTAGATGATCCTGAAAATGATAATCTATACCTTACTGCTAATAAGAATGATCTTGCATGTTTTTGCCATCGTAGACTAGGCCATGCTAGATACAATATGATGCACAAACTGGTAAAATTCAACATGGTAAAAGAGTTCCCAAAAATCTCCTTTAAGTAAAATAACAAGATTCATGAAGTATGCACTGAAGGTAAGCAGACAAGAAAATACTTCAAAAGCATGTCTGAAAGTCATTCTTCCAAACGTTTCGAACTCATTCACATGGATTTGTTCGGACACACTAGGACTAACAGTCTTAATGGGAAAAGATTTGGATTTGTACTTGTCGATGGCTTTTCAAGATTTACTTGGGTATTCTTCCATGCTCACAAAAGTGTTGTCTTCATAGAATTTCTAGAATTCTATAAGAAAATCATGCAAGAGAAAAAATTCAAGATTATATCCATAATGTCTGACCATGGCGGTGAGTTTGAGAACACTAACTTTTATAAACTCTACAGGGAAGAAGTTACTTAGAAATTCTCATCACCTAGAACTCCATAACATAATGGAGTGATAGAAAGAAGAAACCAAACCTTGGTGTAAATGGCAAGAACCATGCTAGTGGAAAGTGGTTTACCCAGAAAATATTAGGCAAAAGCAGTCAATATCTCATGCTACATCATAAGCCGTGCAATGGTAAGGCCTCTAAGCAAAATGACTCCATATGAACTTTTGAATGGTAAGAAATGTTCCATTGCCCACTTTAGAGTGGAACAAAATGTTTCATTTTAAGCAATGGAAAAAGTGATTTGGATAAATTTGAACCCAAAAGTGAGTTGAGTATTTTTCCTGGTTATTCAGATCACTCTAGAACCTATAGGGCCTTCAATGCCCAAAACCAAAACCGTTGAAGAATCCCCTCACATAATATTTGATGAATTCAACGATGATATTTGCAGGGAAGAAGATGATGCAAAATTCCTGGAAAAAATAGACTAGAACAACCAACAAGGAGAGGGATCAGGTGCAAATGAGAATCAAGGTGAGGAAGATGAGCAGAGAACTTCAACTATCAATGAAGGTAAAGATCTACTAAATATTAGAATGCTCAGAGACCATCCTCAATATAGCATAATTGGTAATTTTCTAGATCCACCTACAACAAGATCGCATTTCAAGCTTATTGATGAATTGGATCAGATGGCCCTTGTCTCACAAATGGAACCCAAAAACATTGAAGATGATTTAACAGATGATTTCTAGATAAATGCCATGCAAAAGGAATTAAATCAATTGAATAAAACAAAGTGTGGCATTTGGTTCCAAGACCTTCTTTACAAAGTGTTATTGGAACTAAATGGGTCTTAAGGAATAAAACTAGTAAAGAAGGCAAGATAATAAGAAATAAGACTAGGCTAGTTGGAAAAGGCTATAACCAAGAATTTGCGATTGACATTGAAGAATCTTTTGTTCCTATAGCTAGGCTAGAAGCAATCAGGATTCTACTCTCTTTTGCATGTGCACACAACATCAAACTTCAACAAATGGATGTGAAGAGTGCCCTTTTAAATGGTTTAATAAAAGAAATAGTTTTTGTAGAACAACCACCCGACTTTGAATGTTTAGAATTTCCTAATCATGTCTTCAAGCTTGACAAGGCACTCTATAGAATTAAGTAGGCTCCTAGAGCATAGTATGATAGGTTGAGTTCCTTTCTCACCGGTAAAGGATACACAAGATGTAATGTTGACCAAATTCTCTTCACTAAAATAGAAAATAATGATATCCTAATTATTCAAATCTATGTTCATGATATTATATTTAGATCAACAAAGACCTCTCTGTGTAAAGAATTTTCAGAACTCATGACCACTGAGTTTGAAATGAGCTTAATGGGAAAACTGAAATTCTTTCTTAGTTTACAGGTCAATCAAACTTCAGAAGGAATTTTCATCAATCAATCAAAGTACACGATGGAGCCGCTAAAGAAATATACAAGGGAGAATTCAAAGGCAATGGCAACTCCATTGAACACAATATTGAGTCTTGATGCAATATAAAAGGTAAAATTGCAGACGCAAAAATCTACAGAGGTATGATCGGATCTTTACTATACCTTAACACATCTAGACCTGATATTCAATTGGCAGTGTATATGTGTGCTATATTTCATGATAGTGCTAAAGCATCCCACATGAGTGTTGTGAAAAGAATCCTCAAATATCTTGCAGGAACTCATGACTTGGGACTATGGTATCATACATCCTTTTGTATTTAAATTGATTTCTTATACAAATGCAGACTTTTCAAGATGTAAATTGGATAGAAAAAGTACTAGTGGCTATTGCCAATTCTTGGGAGGGTGTCTAGTCTCTTGGGCTTCTAAAAAATAGCATTCAGTTGCACTCTTCACTACAGAGGCAGAATATGTTGCTGCAGGGAGCTATGAAACTCAAGTGTTGTGGATTAAACACCAACTTCAAGACTACCTAGTAGATCTTAGATGTGTACCAATAATGTGTGATAACACTAGTACTATCAATGTGGCAAAAAATCCAATACAGCACTCTAGGATAGAGCACATTGAAATAAGGCACCATTTCCTTAGAGATGAAGTCAGCAAAAATTCTTTTGAACCACATTTCATTGAAACTGCTAAGCAAATTGTTGACATTTTTACCAAACCATAGAGTGTTGAATGATTTTCTTACTTAAGAAGAGAACTAGGTTTGTGTAAATTTGATTGACTGCCTTTTACATGAAATAAACTGTTTGAATGAAATAAAGGTGCTTTAATTTCTATAAGCTATTTTTAAGAATCATTAGGTTTGAAATGTTGGTAAACTGTTTTGAATCATGCATATGCTAAGGGGAAGCAAATTTGAAAAAGTCAAAAATCTTGTTGGAACTTGAAAATCTCATAAATTCTTATTTGTGATCATAATCAGGTCAACACATATATGCTCATGAGAATTCATGCTCATGGGTCAACACACTGAGAATCTTGTGTGGACAGCATCATCTTACTTTTTCAAAAATTTCACACATTTAGGGGGAGCCAATCCTTTTTTGAATCATCTTGATAACTACCACTTAAATTCTTCTTGAAAATGTCTTCCAATTCATTTCCTGATTAAATCTCTTTTTCTGTAATACCCATCATTCAAATCTTGTTTCGGGATAAATGACTCCTTATAATATTTCTATATGAGAGACTTCAAACATAAAGACTAAAATAGTTGTGCCCTCAGTTTAGTCTTAGAGATACAATCAAAGAACTAGTGTATGCCAACTTTTAATGCTGGACACTTTTAAACTGAGTTGCAAAACACATGTAGGCACATGTGCAGCATTAGTGTGTAACATGTGTGAATTTTGAAGCTTCATCTTTAACACATGTTAAGAATAATCTTTCTATACTCATGATCATGTCTACTCTAAACAATATAAATCTGCTCATGAAAAACTTAAAAAAGAAATCTGATCAAAAAAATAGACAGATATAGCCATAGCAATGAAAATTCTATTTTATCACTGAGTGGTTCATTTCATCTAATGAAGTGTTTTGGCTCGCGTCATATGGTGATAAATATTTATTTTTTCAACTCTGGATAACTCTTTTGACGATCTGTGCTGCTTTTAGTCTCTGTACAATCATCTAGATCTTTGTTGAAGTCTCATGCACCACTTCTGGCCCAACAAGATGTCGTTCTCCTGACTCCTCCCAACATAATGGGGATCTACATAGCCTCAAATGGTGCCATACCTATACCCAATTGGAAACTATTATTATAAGCAAATTGCATAAGAGGTAGGTGGCATTCCCAATCACCTCTCCAGTCATGTACAGAAGCCCTAAGCATATCCTGCAATGTCTAAATAGTCCTCTCGGACTGTCCATTCGTCTGTGAATGAAATGTTGTACTCAGCTTTAATTGATTGCCAAAAGCTTGCTACATACCCTGCCAAAATCGAGATGTAAACCTTGGGTCACGATCTGAGATGATCAACATTAGAATACCACACAACTTCACAATGCTATCAATGTACAGTCTGTTCAAACTATCCACGAACTGCTTCTTCTTCATGGCTAAGAAGTGAGCACTCTTCAAAAATCTATCAACAATCACCCAGATAGAGCTGTTTCCTTTAACCGATCTAGGCTAACCAGTCACAAAATCCATCATGATCTTCTCCCACTTCCACATAGGAATATCAATCTTCTACATGAATCCTAAAGGTATCTGGCACTCCGCCTTCACTTGTTGACATACCAAACATTTGGCCACAAAATCTGCAACATCCCGCTTCATGCCAAACCACCAAAATGAGCGCTTCAAATCATGGTACACTTTTCCACTACCAAGGTGAATAGAGAACTGGTATCGGTAAGCTACTTCCAAGATTTCACTCTTCAGATCCACAACATCAGGAACACATACTCGATGATTTAGATGATTAATGCCACCTTTGTTCCTTACAATGCCAGACTTCCCAACCAATTTCTGCAATAGAGGATCATCCTTTTGTAAGGCAAGGACCCAATCATGCACATTCGATCTTATGGTCAACTGAGCCATGAACATGAGACACAATTGTGGCTCCAGAATGGCCAAAGAACTAGTCACATCCTCGATCATCTTTCAATCTTAATGCAACATCTGCCTCTTCCTGCTTAAAGCATCAACCACCACATTAGCTTTGCCAAGATGGTAGGTAAGCTCAAAGTCATAATCCTTCAAGGATTCGATCCATCTTCATTGCCTCTGGTTCAACTCCTTCTGAGAAAATAGATACTTTAGACTCTGATGGTCTAAGAATATCTCAAATCGCACACCATAAAGATAGTGCCTCCAAATCTTCAAAGTAAAGACCACTGCTGCAAGCTTCAAGTCGTGAGTCGAATAGTTACATTCATGCTCCTTGCCTTGTCGAGAAGCATACACTACTACCTTCCCACCCTACATCAAAACAAAACAAAACCCATTCTTCGAAGCATCTGTGTAAATAGAGAAAGAATCTACACTATTGGGCAACACTAAAATTGGTGCTATAGTAAACCAAGTATTCAATTCTTGTAAACTTCATTCACAAGCTTTAATTCACTCAAACTTAACTCCTTTCCTCGTCAACCGCATCAATGTAGATGCAATAGAGAAAAACCCCTCAATAAATCGTCTATAGTAGGCAGCCAAACCAAGGAAGCTCCTAAACTCGACAAGACGATCTAGGTGAATCCCAATCAAGGACTGCTTCCACCTTCGCAGGATCCACTGAAACTCCATCTCCAATTATAACATGCCTCAAGAAATGTACCTTCTTCATCCAGAAGTTGCACTTACTAAATTAGGCATATAGTTTGTGCTCCCTCAAAACTCCAAGTACAATCCTCAGATGCTCTCTATAAGACTCCTCACTAGGGGAATAGATCAACACATCATCAATGAAAACGACAACAAATAGAATCAAGGTACTGCCGGAAAACCCTGTTTATCAGGTTCATGATAATAGCTGGGGCATTCGTCAAACCGAAGGGTAAGATCAGAAACTCATAATGGCCATATCTCATCCTAAAAGCTATTTTAGAAGAATCCTCATGCTTCATCCGGAGTTGATGATAGCGAGAATGAAGACCAATATTAGAAAACACAGATGGCCCACTATAACTGGTCAAACAAATCATCAATATGCGGCAATTGATACTTATTCTTAATAGTCACCTAATTCAGTTTATGATAGTTGATGCATAGCCTCATGGACCTATCCTTCTTCTTCCCAAAGAGAACAGGTGCTCCCTAAGGTGACACGCTCGAGTGAATAAAACCCTTGTATAGCAATTCCTACAGTTGCCTCCGCAATTCCACCAATTCCACTGGTGCCATATGATAAGGAGCAATCGATATAGGTTAAGTGCAAGGTACCAACTCAATACCGAACACGATCTCTCTCTCAAGTGTTAACCCAAACAAGTCCTCAAGAAAAACATCATTGTACTCCCGAACGATCTTAAGATCTGCCACGATCGGCACCTTCTTCGAGTAACCATAAATCACAACACTGGCAAGAAAACCACTACAACCCTTGTTCAACATCCGAGTTGCCTTCAAAGCAACCTACCATATTCTTGGGCAATGGATGAGAAAATTCATCCCCTTCAGGAATGTGGAAGATGATTCTCTTCTTCCTACAATCCATAAGCGCATAATTGTAATAACATGTATTTTTAAATCATAAATAAATAGGAATAATAATAATAATAACAATTTGTGGAGAAGTTTGATTAAAGGCACACCAAATGATAGGGCAATGGATAAAATAGTCAACAATCAATGTTGGTAAGCAATCGATGTTCAGCTATAATGAAGGTAGCTTCGACTGATCACGACCAAAACGAAGTGGACATAGTATATGACGAAGTTGGACTTCGCATATGACAAAGTTAGACTTTGGATATGACGAAGTTAAGTTTCGACTGATCACGACCCAAATGAAGTGGACTTCGTATATGACGAAGTTAAGCTTCGACTGACCACGACCAAAACGAAGTGGACTTCGTATATGACGAAGTTGGACTTCGGATATGATGAAGTTAGCTTCGACTCATCATGACCAAAACGAAGTGGGACTTCGTATATGATGAAGTTAGCTTCAACTATTCATGACCAAATCGTATAGAGTTCTAATATAACGAAGTGGGACTTCATATATGACGAAGTTAGCTTTGACTCTCCATGACTATATCATGTATGACTTCGTAGGTGATGAAGTTATTGGTCATTTTTAAACTATAAAATACATGTTAATTTTATACCCAATAATAAAAAGGAGTTAGTTAAGATAAACATAGAAGTACGGACCATAGAAACATGTGTCACGTCCTGAGAATTATGCAGTGGATATTAATTCAGATAATTCGAGTCGATATTCCGAGACGTGAACAGTCGGCAAATAATCCTCTAGCTGGCACATACTAAGTGTATAACATTACAAGATCATCATGGGGCCCAAATATTGAACTCAATGGAAATTATATTCAAATCTCATCTCATTGTATCAAAAGGAACTAATACAACTCTTAAACTTTATATAACCGGACTAAGACTCGAAAAAAGGCAAAGTATATTTATTCCTCACTTCCTACTACATTGTTCTAACACTCAAAGCAAACTAACTATAGATAGACTCAAGTATTGGAACGCTCATCACTCGGACGCATTCCGATCCTCTTCTTGCACTTCATAGTCACCTAAAGGGTTGAAAGTAGGGAATGAGAAGACTAGCCCAGTAGGATTTATATCTCAATGTGTGGGCAATGATATAAGTGATTAGAAATTTAGAACTAGGTAAGCATGATGATTGTCATGATATGCATGTATGAATAAAACTCATTAAAACATGATACATGGAACAAGCTGGATAGAGTGATCATGATAGAGCAAGATCTAGAACGTTATAATGAGCAAGAGATTATCAACAGTGTGGCATGTAACAAGCATGCAAGATATCTCTTTCAATTGCAATAATTGTAGGATGGCCATATCACGCAAGCAAGCAAGCAAGCACGAGCACGAGCATGATCATGTAACACTAATCAAGCACGAAGACACTAATGTACACCAAGGAAAGATCCACCTTGAAATGCACACTAGGGCATGTGTATGTGGTTATTGTATCTAGCATTTAACACGCAAGTACTCCCAGCGCATATGCTATGCCAGTAATCATTACACCCCATGGTTAATAGTATATTTATGACTCTCCATCATTAGGGCTAGACTGGACCCCTTGGACACTCGCCGTGCCCGGTCAACATCTCATTTCAATTTTAAATGTTGATACCCACAGTCATTAATAATGGCCAATGAGAGTTTCAAGATGTAAGTATGTGTAATGTCATGTTCATAATGATGATGAGAACAAGTAATAAGTAATGTGAACATGATTCCATGATAACAATGGTCAAGAGATAATTTTGGAAGCATAACAAAACAATTTATACTTTAGTTCACTCTTTACATTAATGGCTTAAGTATAGATTATATATCACACTCACGAGAACAAGATGAGAAAGGAAGTGCACACTATCTCTAGGGAACTTCAATGGTACAACCAACTCGGTCTCCATGAGGGAATCCATGGAGTACGGAGATTTACGGAGGTCTTAGAGAAAAGGTTGCCAGTCTACCGATACGGAATGACTGATAGAGAGCTTCCAAATCTCCAAGAGAGGCTGCCTAGGTGTGCAAGTGTGTAGTGAACACGTGTCTCAATCCACAATCCATCGGTTTCAAACTTGCAGAAAGCACTTAACAAGATAACATGTGATGAAACTATGCACTTTAACTAAACATTGTTTGCAACATTTTTAAGGTAACAATTATCATTTAAGAAAATAGAGCTGTAGAAAGAGTAAATCAATAGTTGCATGAATGGTCACAAAATTAAGAGCATTTAGAATAACATTCGGGCAATTATAGCTTTTAATGGGTTAATAAATTTAAAGCCATTAAACAGACCTCATGAAATGATCATAACCAAGATATGCAAATCATGCACTTGATACCATGTAAAACAGCCTTCGGGTAATCCTAGAAATATGAGTACGACACAGTGGACGCTCTTCATATCAAGGTGTATAGTCGATGCTTGAGTTCGGTGAACAGACTAAATCACGACCACCTTGGTGGCCGCATTCATACTTGAATCGCATTAGGGGACCCCGAGGCGTTCATGAGAAATCGTTAAATAAGGTAATGGGCGGGAAAACCGCTTGAATCGCGTCAGGGAATACCGCCGCGGTTCAGACATACACCGACTCCCATGCGGCACGAAGTCTCATGCGCGCTGTTGACGGGTCTGATGCTTAATCACGTCGTACCAGACGGTCACGATTTACTGAATCGCATCGTCCAGGGTCGATGCGATACCAAGAGCTGGAATCGAGTCGCCTGGACCGGACGCGGTTCAAACATCAGCCCAAAAATGTAGAAAACGCAGAAACACAGGTGCTAAATCCATGCAATGCTTATATCTTCTAAAATAGGGCTTTTGGGGCAAAAGTGTCAACATGAATGTTGTCGGGAACATGGAATAGGATAGAACTATGATTTTTAAATAATTTAAAATGGCCTCAGGATGCATGAAAAATCAAGATGAACATAAAAATTTATTGACATGCACGACTTTGGAAAAATGCTTATAACTCAAAATGTACTCATTGGAATTCAATGAAACCACTTGGAAATGAAACTAGACTCGATGTTCTACACATTGGTATATTATTTATTAAGATTTTGTCCGATAAAACCTACATTTTAGGTTGAAGAAGTGACATTTTTCTAGATAACTCGTGTTCAGACCACATCCAGGAGAACACTTACTGCATCCAATCTACTAAATGAAAAATAGTGAAATCATTGGGATTAGGAACTAGACTCGACCCTCTTTCCAAGGGAATAAGCCTTGCATGCTGTGGTTTAGGTTTGGCCTACCTTTGGTCGACTCCAAGTTGACTATTTGCACAAGTCGAAGCAGACACAATGGGGAAGAAGAAGGGCTTGGTGTGCTCGATCGCCTGCTCCCCAGCCGCCAAGAACTCCTCCACATGACCCCAACAAGATGTAAAACTCATCCCCTAGGTTTTGTGGTGAGTATTTATGCATCTAGGGTGTTTAGAAGTCTTATTGCATCACGGAAGGAAAAGTTACGGTTTTGGCATGCCCCCTTCCATGTTTTGAAGATCTCTCCCTCCATTGGAGTGTCTTGGCCATCAAGCAACCTCCGAGGATGGCTAGGCACGAATTTGGGTTGCCAAGAGAGCATTATTGCCTCCAATTTTACCCTAATTACCTCCTTCCATTTTCAGCTCAATTAGGGTTGCGAATTTATGTGTATTATTCATGCTTCATTTGATTTTTTGGACCAAAAGTGATCCATTGGCCCAATACCAATAATGGGTCATCAATATATAATATTGGAAGTCTCTCCAACATTTTTATTTAATTTATGGCCGTGTCACATTTCCGTGTTAACAGTTTTCCGACTTGTTTCCTAATTCAGATAATCCATCACATTGTGTCGTACACTTGGTCAATGGCTTTTTCGTTGCACGAATTTCTTCGTGGAACACTTAGGAATAATGTTTGGGGTTGATTTACAATGTTACGGAATTTTCTGATTTGTTCTTGCACATACGATATGGTACGTATGTTTTAAATATTCTGATATTTTGGAAATCATTTATTTCCATTTATTAAAAATTTTATGTAATAAATTATTTTCCGGGGTGCTACACCCTCCCCCACTTAAAAGAATTTGTTCCTCAAATTCATGGATAGAAATATATTGTACCAGTGATGTGTACTTACTTGTGAACAGCTCTGAATATCTCTGGCGCATTGCTTCGTTAGTTTCCCACGTGTCGTCTTCATCCATGTGTTGATTCCATCTAACTCTTACCAGTGGGATGACCTGGTTCCTTAGTTGGCGCAGTTCCCAGTCCACGATCTTAATCGGCCTCTCTTGGTATGTTCCGTCTTTGTTGAACTCCTATAGTTCATATTCTATGACATGAAACGGATCTCGTACATACTTCTTTAACATGGATATATGGAACACATTGTGTATTCCATCCATTTGTGGTGGTAAAGCCATACGATATGCAACTTTGCCGATTCTTTTCAGGATTTTGAGAGGCCAAACGAACCTTGGTGACAACTTGCCTTTGATGCCAAAACGCCTGATCCCACGGTCTGGAGACACCTTTAAGAATACATGATCACCAACCTGATACTCCAGGTCTCTCCTTCTAATATCTGCATATGCCTTCTGTCTTTGTTGTGCCACAGCCATTCATTCTCTGATAAGCTTCACCATTTATGTGTTTTCCCTTATCATCTCTGGTCCTAGCATTTGCTTTTCACCAACTTCATATCAACATATTGGAGATCGGAAACTCCTACCATAGAGTGCTTCTAATTGTGCCATTTGAATTCTAGCTTGGTAGCTATTATTATAGGCAAACTCCACAAGAGGTAAGTGTTCATGCCAACTACCTCCAAAATCTAGAACACAGGCTCTAAGCATATCTTCAATCACCTGGTTTGTTCTCTCCGTCTGACCATCAGTCTGTGCATGGAAAGCCGTGCTAAAGTTTCGTTTAGATCCCAAGGAATAGTGCAGTTCTCTCCAAAAGTGAGATGTCTAGGGTCTCTATCAACATGATAGACACCGGTACTCCATGTAATCTGACTATTTCCTTCACATAAAACGCAGCAAGAACATCTACTGACCACTTATTCTTCACTGGAAAAAAGTGAGCGGACTTAGTTAAGCGGTCGACTATAACCCATATGCCATCGAATCCACCTCTAGATTTAGGTAGTCCAAAAATAAAGTCCATCCCTATACCTTCCAATTTCCATGCCGGGATTTCTAGGGGTTTAAGCTTACCCGCAGGTCGTATGTGTTCCGCCTTGATCTTTTGACATGTTAAGCAACGGGCGACATATTCCGCCACCTCCCTCTTCATATTTGGCCACCAAAAGCTTCTTTTCAGATCCTGATACATTTTGGTAGTTTTAGGATGAATGGTACACCTGGTCTTGTGAGCCTCATCCATAATCATCTTCTTTGTCTCCGCATAGTCAGGCACACAGACTCGATCCCGGAACAATAATCCTCCTTCTTCATCTAAAGAGAAATCCGGCCTCTGGTCTAGATTAGCCTTAATCTCTACGATCACAGACTCATTGTATTGAAGTGCTATAATATCCTCTAATAGTGTAGGTTGTGCTCTCACACTAGCAATAAGGCATCCCTTCTTCTTGATGTCAGCATCAATATTTAACTTCGCAAAGTCTTGTAATAACTTCCATTCGCCCACCATTAGACTTGACAATGTGATCATTGGCTTTCTACTTAGAGCATCTACCACATCATTTTCTTTACCTGGATGATATTTGATAGTGAAGTCGAAGTCTTTGAGATACTCCAACCACTTCCGCTGTCTCATGTTCAAGTCATGCTGAGAAAACAAATACTTCAAACTTTTATGGTCAGAAAACACAATGAACTTCTCACCATATAGATAATGGTGCCATATCTTCAAGGCGAAGACTACAACAGCTAGCTCCAGATCATGTACATGATAATTGTCCTCGTGCTTCTTCAATTGTTTGGACTCATAGCATATGACTTTCCCATTTTGCATCAACACACAGCCTAGGCCGATCCATGACGCATCTGTGTATACTTCAAAACTACCCTCAGCAACTGGCAATGTAAGTACAGGCGCTGAGGTGAGGTGATCTTTCCATGCTTTGAAGCTTTCTTCACATTCGGCAGTCCATGCAAATGGATTCTCCTTCCTGGAAAGCCTGGTCAATGGTATGACTATCTTTGAAAAATCTTTGATGAAACGACGATAATAACCAGCTAAACACAGAAAGCTCCTGATCTCCGACACAGTTGTCGGTCTTGCCCAGTTCTTTACCGCCTCTACCTTAGATGAATCTACAGAGATTCCCTCCTTGGATATGATGTGGCCAAGGAAAGACACTTCCTCCATCCAAAATTCACACTTACTATGTTTTGCATAGAGTTGATTATCTCTAAGCACTTGCAGAGCAACCTTCA
Organism: Colocasia esculenta; assembly: GCA_014218235.1. Classification (NCBI taxonomy): domain Eukaryota; kingdom Viridiplantae; phylum Streptophyta; class Magnoliopsida; order Alismatales; family Araceae; genus Colocasia; species Colocasia esculenta. The sequence continues at coordinate 136,736,302 of CM024755.1, forward strand.
AGTGTTCTTCATGTTCTTCCTTTGACTTGGAATAAAGGAGGATGTCATCAATGAACACCACTACAAACTGGTCTAAGTATGGCCTATAAATATTGTTCATAAGTTGCATGAAAGCTGCTGGAGCATTTGTTAAACCAAATGGCATGACCACGAACTCGTAGTGACCATATCTACTCCTGAATGCAGACTTGTGAATGTGCTTATCCTTGATTCTTAGTTGATGGTATCGTGATCTTAGATCTATCTTGGAGAAATATTGTGCACCGGAGATTTGATCAAACAACTCATCGATGTGGGGCAATGGATACTTGTTCTTTATTGTCAACCGATTTAACTGACAGTAATCAATGCATAGCCTCATTGTCCTATCCTTCTTCCTGACAAATAGTACTGGCGCTCCCCACGGGGATGTGTTGGGCCTGATAAAACCTTGATCTAGTAGTTCTTGGATCTACCCCTTTAGCTCCGGCAAATCAACAAGGGACATGTGATACAGAGCTTTTGAAATAGGGGCTGCCCCAGGGAGTAACTCGATCGTGAAGTTTACCTCCAACTCAAGTGGTATACCAGGTAATTCCTCAGGGAATATATCAGGATAGTCTCTGACTATGGGAACGTTTTCTAGGGTTGGTTTCTTCTTCTCAGTCGCCATGACCGAAAGTAGAAAAGCATCACAACCCTGGTTGATCAGCTTGGAAGCCCTTAAAGAGGATATCAAGACATGGTGTTTATGATAATGGGTGCCAAGAAGTGATAGAGTTGGAAGGTTTGGTCTTTTAAAGGTGACCTTGCTATGGCGACAATTTACATCGGCATTATATTCAATTAGCCAATCGACACCCAGTATGGCATCATAACCCTTCATGTCTAAACATATGAGGTCGGCAGGGAGATTGTGTCCTCCAATTATAGTTTCACATTTTGGAAAGTAGTGGGTGAGTTTAGATTCTGAGCCAAGGGGAGAGGCTATAGTGATCTTGGATTTCAGAGGTACAAGATTGACAGGTAGAGTTGCAGCAAATATGGTAGAAATAAATGAATATGCAACTCTAGTATTAATAAGCACAAAAGTAGGTTGAGAGTGTATGTAAATGGTACCTTCCACCATACCACCTTTCTCGGGTTGGTCAGCTTCAATGACAGCATTAAGGCGTCCCTGACGCCATGGTACGTTCTGGGGTTTACTTGGCTGGTCCTTCAGCATAGGACAGTCAGGAATACGGTGGTCACACCCACCACATCTTAAGCACGCCCCGAGCTTCTTCCAGCATTCTTCAGCTCGGTGTCCTAGTTTATCACAGAATATGTAGTTCTCAGCAAACTGCCTTCCTTTTACCTTGACCTCCTTGTCCACAGCATTGTCTCTTCCAGCATTCGGCCTCTTGTTGTTGTTGTTACGGAAAGTTGGAGCAGTATTAGGTTCTCTCTTCTTGACGAAGATCGGCTTGGAGTTGTCCTTGCCCCTCATGCCTTCTACTTTGGCCATGGTGTCTTCTACCAGCTGAGCTCTTTGGACCATCTTAGTGTAAGTTTGAATGTTGTGAGGTCCGAGCTTCTCGATGAACATACGCCTGAGCCCATCCATGAACCGGTTAGCCTTCAATCTTTTCGTTCCGACTAGATGTGGGGCATACACGGCCAAACGCGTGAACTGAGCCTCATACTCAGCCATGGACATTCCCTTCTGCTTCAATGCGGCAAACTCCGCCACCTTCTTCTCCTTGACCCTCTTCGAGAAGTACTTTTCTCAGAAAATCTCTAGGAAACCAGCCCACTCCAGTTCAGCTACATTAGGCAGCTGGGCCGATGTGGCCCTCCACCATGCTCGGGCATCCTTAGTGAATTGAAAAGTGGCTAGTACCACCTTCTCCCTATTGGTGCATTGCATAACTTGGAAGATTCTTTCTATTTCTTCCTGCCAGTTCTCCGCTTCGTCTAGATCAGGGGATCCTGAGAAATGAGGAGGGTTTAAACTCTAAAAGTTACACTGCAGATCACCGGCTCCATTCCTATCAACTGCAGCCTGATTTCTAGCCTGAACTACGTTCTGTAATGCCTCGGTCAAACCATCTACGCTTTCGTGCATAGCTTGCAATAGATTGCGAGCCATTGCAGTTGAATGAGAAAGTTATGAGGTTCCTGAGAAAAGGATGGAACCTAATTAATGTCTCTAGATACCTTATATGAGTCAATGGGTAGGAGTGTTCTGTTCATTCTAACATATTCTCAGTCTCTACCCAATCTCACCAAGTACTATATGTACTATCCATGACGTAAGTTTCTATTGTTTCACTTAAACCTAGGACTTAATATTCCTATTGTTTCCTAGGCTCTGATACAACTAAATTATCACGTCTCGAGAATTACGCAGCGGATATTAATTCGGATAATTCGAGTCGATATTCCGAGATGTCAACAGTCGGCAAATAACCCTCTGGCTAGCACGTACTATGTGATACCCCAATATTTCATTCATTATATTCTATGCATGTGTTATTTACATGTTTATGTATATAGTGTTTGTATTAAAATGTGCATATTTCAATTTCTAAATTTCTCATGTGCATATGTAAGTATATATATACATTATTTTCTGTGGATGTAAATAAGTAACTAATCTTCTACGTGTTGTACTTATTTAGAAACCATACATAGCATATTTAAGTAATGTGTGCATGCAAATATGTGAATTTTGCTATACATCTTATAGGTATATATGAGTTAATTTTCATTGCATGTAATATGTATTTAGGTACATATTGTATTTATTTATTTCATGTACAATATATGTAACTATGTTGTGTAGATGTGTACATATTTATATATTGTATATTGCATCTTAATAATACCGTGCGAATACTATCTAACCATTGAACTACATATTATACTAGTTACACTATGGATATTGTGTGTAAATATACGTTGTACATATGCATATATGTATATTATCTTATGTATGTGATGTCTATCTAATTCTATACACATTAAGTTGTCTACACCATATATGGTACTTAAATAATATTGTGCATATGATAGGTAAGTATTGTTATATACCTTATAAGTGCATGTGAGTTATTTTTGTACATGTAAAGTGTGCATGCATTATCTTACTATCGATTTATGCGTCATATTATTTAGAAACATGCATGTTGGATGTAATTACGTTGAGTACATGTATGTATGCACATGTTTAACTTGATACATATGATATCTACTTGTTTCAGTGCTCATTAAATGGTGTATAATGTGATTGTGTAACTATTTTGATGTATTTGTTTGTTTGGGCCGAAGTGTATAGTTGGCGGCAAGATACTATGCCACTGATTGCCAGGCCAGGGTTGGCGTCCAGATCGATGGACGCCAAGTACCCCTGCTGGCGGCACAAAAGGTGGACGCCAAGTTCCCCGTGTGCAGGTCGGTTCAGATTTGGTAACGCTCGGGTTTGGTCCGGTTTCAGTTTAGGAAAGTCTTGTGTAACCATAGGAGGCCTGCAATAGTGTCTACCGAACCTACCCAGCCTTATAAAAACACCCTATTTTGGTCACGCCAAGTCTTTTTGGGTGATGGGAAAAACTAGGGTTCTTGTGGAGAAAAGCTGAACTTCCAAGACTTCGATCCGGCGACTGGAGGAGTTTCTTGGAGGTCTACAATGACTGGAAGATAGTTCAACCATCAAGGAGGCATCCCCAACTCCGAGGATCAACCCACATCAATAGGAGAATCGGATTTGAAGAGTTTCTGGGCACCTTCTTGGCAGGGCCGAGGAGGGCTTCATCGACGAAGTTTGTTCTTCTAGGATTTATTTAGAGGCAAGTAACCCATTGATGTCAACCATATACATGTCCCCTTAAGTCCTAGCATTTTTTTTCGGAATTTTCCTCGTGTCCTAGAACCTCCAATTTCCCCTGGTTTTGATCTGCTATCTGCATGGTCTACTGGCAGGAGCTTGGCGGCCACATCCTGTGCCGCCAAGATCCTGTGTAGGTGGCACCAGAGTGTGTCGTTTACAGTGGGCGGCCACATCCTGTGTAGTTAAGTTCTTCAGAGTTTTAAAAGTACACTGTTTGATCTTTAAACTATATTACTTGGACTTCTGAATGAGTATGCATGCTGTAAATTTAATGGGTAGTAATATGCAGTCATTAGGTCACATCATGAGGTTATTGTGAATTTCTGTACATGGTGTTAGTTATTTAAATTTCTGCATTTCTGAGAGAAGCATGATTTATATATGTTAAATCCTGAATAATTAGCTTTGTTGTGTATTAGGGTTTGGAAATTTTATATGATCATATGATGACTGTTTCCATGTGTTTGAGCTGCTAAGCATGACTGGTTGGTTGAAACTCATGTATTACTTAATTTCTTGATAAATAGGCCTAAAACTTATCTTAATTAGTAAAATTATATTTACTATTCGGAAAAACCTAGAAAATTGAAATGGTGATATGTTTACTAGTTATATCCTGTGATAAAAATTTGGATCTATTCTGAAGATAAAAAGTGCATTTATTAATTAAACATGTAAATTTGTCATATTGAGCATGTTAAATGTAACCTTGTGTGATTCAGTAATTAACAATATGACTAGTACTATAATATGAGTTGTTTTATTAATGAAAATAGTAGTATCATGTTAGGTTAATTGAGACATGTGCAATTGTTAAATAATGCATGTAAAGTGATTAAACAATATATGTGAAATATGTGATTAATGTGAGAAAATGTGATAAAGTGAATGTGTAATAATTGGGCCGAAATTGACACTGCTACCATAGAGGATGGAGAGTTGTACCATAGAAAAGTCCCTATGGAAGGCACAATGTTGTGAAAAATATATCCTAAAGGGCATTAGGATGAAAAGCTAGAAGTGGACAAGTACCACTAGATAGGGTGGAGAGGGCTTCTCCTGGTCTGCGCAGTTACCAAGATTCGCCACTAGATTGCCCAGGTGGCGGGTATGTGTTATGAGATGTGCTATGAGATTAGCTATGTGCTATAAGATATGTGCTATGCGATATGGGTGCGTGCATCCTCTAGTAGGTTGTTAGGACTATGTGTCACGGCAATTTAAGCGATAAAATATAAATAAAGTGTAAAGTAATATGTGAATGTGGCACGTGGTGAGTGTAAATGATATGATATGTGATAAGTGAAAGTGCAAGAATAAACAATGTGAAGAATGTGTGAAAAGATATATAAGGAAGAGTAAATATGAATGAGAATATGATTACATGTGAAACAAATATAATAGCGCATATGTTCATACTTTCATGTATTAATACTTCAAATGCAATATCAGGTTTAGCATCATGCCATGTAGTTTATTAATCTTCATGTAATAGTGTATGTGAGTATACATATGTAGACCTATGAATTATGCAACGTAAAAGATGAACATGTGGAATTGCTAAATGAATAAGATATAGTGTGAATAAATCTAATTCCAAGTAATTGAGTTTAATTCATGTCAAAACAACAAGTAAAATGTGGTTATGAATGTGATAAATATATGGAAGAATGTTTAGATTCCATGCTAGATGTGATGTTTACTTAGTACAAAATTTCATACTTTAATTGCTTATTGTTGCCAACCAACTTGAATATATTCTAAACACTCCACTCATGTTATAAAATGTAAAATCATGTGGAATGCAATTTATTTATATTAAAACAGCAAATAAAATGTGTAAAATTCATGTGAACATGATTCGATATCATGCTAGGTTGTTCTTTACTTTGTCCTAAATCTATGCTCTAGATGGTAAAGTTGTGCCATAATAAGGATAATGGTTAGATTATTAAATCATATTACATGTTAAATGTAGTAAGCATGTATAGATATTTGTTTATTTTAAGATATGATTGACACAAGTTATGAGTTATGTCATAAATTAAATTAAACATCATGTATAAGAAGCATGCGTAGATATGTGTTAGTATATCCATGTGTTAGTATAGTTTTGGCTTAATGGAATGTCATGTTGGTATCCATGATTTAAAGTTAGTATGTGTTCGTTTAAAACATGTTTAGGTGATTTATGTAGGTGTTGATAGTTAGGAACATGTACCATGCGAATTGTTAAAATTTAAATGAATGCATGTATGTTCTTTCTTGTTTAAATAGCTTAACATGTGTGTGGTATGTGTATAGTTGAATCCCTGGATTGCTTGCTGAGTCTTTAGGCTCATTCTTGCTTCGGCGTACAGGTGAGACAAGTATCCCGTAATAGAGGAAGGCATAACGAGGAGCATTCCCGAGCGTGAGGAGTAGTTTGTGGAGTGCTTAGTAGTTGTACTTTTCCCTTAGTATGAATAATGTTAAATTGCATGCACAATATTATGGACAATGTAGTTCTTTTTATCATGTAATAATGTGGACATTGTCATTTCCTTTCGCTATATAGACTGTGCAATGTGTGGTGGTGATAAATAAAGTTGAGTTATTTATTTTATTTCCACTGTACTCATTTGCTATCCACGTACATATCAACCTATTGTTAGTGTTAGGTTAATTATCCCACTGTAATGACGCCCTTTGTATCGATGAGGATTGGTATAATTGTACCGGAATAAAGTGGGTCATTATAGAGATGGTATCAGAGCCCAAGGTTGAGATGGTACATGGATAGACCATCATCATCATAATGTTGAAAAGTCTCTATAGGAAGTTGTCCATATATGTAGAAATTACTGATAATGAATAAAAGATAGTTAAGGAAAATAGTTAGGATTTAGTAACTTAGATTATAACTAGATTAATCGTTTTGCAGGCTATGGCCGGACGTGGTAGACGTGGTGCTTAGTCTAGGAGATATAAGCAGAGTCGCAAGGTAAAAATGTTCGTAAAGGGGCTCAAACTATCGTTGAAAGCTAGACTTTTAGAGTTTGACCCCCGCACTTTGGAAGAGGTTCTCGGCGTAGCAAACAGAAAAGAGAGTAGAGTGGAACCATACCAGGAAAAGAAGGAAGCTCAAAAGAAGGATGTACGTGAACCATTCCAGCAGCAAGATAGGAAGATGAAGAAACTCATGGAAGGTCAGCAATCAACTACGGTACCAAGCAGCGTGAAGCCCGACTGTGTACAATGTGGGAAGCGTCATGGCGGAAGGGTGTGCTGATGAAAGGAAGGAAGTTGTCTTAAATGTGGCAACAAGAATCATCGTCTTAGAGAGCGTCCGGACCTGAAGACAAAGTTCATTCCACAAGATGATTCATCAATAGCAATAAAGGTTCAAGTAGCATAGCAACAAGCACCAGCCAAGGAGTATGTGATGGCCGTAGATGACCTCGGCGATGTCACCACAGGTACTCGATTCGATCATCGAAGATGAAGATCTTTTTTAAGGGGGGGAGAGTGTGATACACCGAAATTTCATTCATTTTATATTATGCATGTGTTATTTACCTGTTTATGTATATAGTGTATGTATTAAAATGTGCATATTTCAATTTCTAAATTTCTCATGTGCATATGTAAGTATATATATACATTATTTTCTGTGGATGTAAGTAAGTAACTAATCTTGTACGTGTTGTACTTATCTAGAAACCATACAAAGTATATTTATGTAATGTGTGCATGTAAATATGTGAATTTTGCTATACATCTTATAGGTATATATGAGTTAATTTTTATTGCATGTAATATGTATATAGGTACATATTGTATTTATTTATTTCATGTACAATATATTTAACTATGTTGTGTAGATGTGTATATATATATATATATATATGTATGTATGTATATGTCAATTCAAGTGTGCGTATGCAAATTGATTATTGTCGTATAGACTATTCTTATTTAACTTATTGTATATTGCATCTCAATAATACCGTGCTTATACTATCTAACCATTTAAGTGCATATTATACTAGTTACTCCATGGATATTGTGTGTAAATATACGTTGTACATATGTATATATGTATATTATCTTATGCATGTAATGTCTATCTAATTCTATACACATTAAGTTGTCTACAACATATATGGTACTTAAATAATATTGTGTATATGATAGGTAAGTATTGTTATATACTTTATAAGTGCATGTGAGTTATTTTTGTACATGTATATCTTTAAGTGTGCATGCATTATCTTACTTTTGATGTACGTGTTATATTATTTAGAAACATGCATGTTGGATGTAATTACGTTGAGTACATGTATGTATGCATATGTTTAACTTGATACATATGATATCTACTTGTTTCAGTACTCATTAAATGGTGTATGATGTGATTGTCTAACTATTTTGCTGTATATGTTTGTTTAGGCCGAAGTGCACAGTTGGCGACAGGATACTGTGCCGCTGACTGCCATGCCAGGGTTGGCGTCCAGATCGACGGACGTCAAGTACCCCTACTGGCCGCACAAAATGTGGACGCCAAGTTCCCCGTGTGCAGGCTGGATCAAATTTGGTAACGCTCGCGTTTGGTCTGGTTTCAGTTTAGGAAAGTCTTGTGTAACCATAGCAAGCCTATCATAGTGCGTACCCAACCTACCCAGCCTTATAAAAACATCCTATTCTGGCCGCGCCAAGTCTTTTTGGGTGATGGGAAAAACTAGGGTTCTTGTGGAGAAAATCTGAACTTCCAAGACTTCGATCCGGCGACTGGAGGAGTTTCCTGAAGTTCTACAATAACTGGAAGATAGTTCAACCATCAAGGAGGCATCCCCAACTCCGAGGATCAACCCACATAAACAGGAGAATCGGATTTGAAGAGTTTCTGAGCACCTTCTTGGAAAGCCCGAGGAGGGATTCATCGACAATGTTTGATCTTTTAGGATTTATTTAGAGGCAAGTAACCCATTGATGTCAACCCTATACATGTCCCCTTAAGTCCTAGCATTTTTTTGGATTTTTCCTCGTGTCCTGGAAACTCCAATTACCCCTGGTTTTGATCGGCTGTCTGCATGGTCTGCTGGCAGGAGCTTGGCGGCCACATCCTGTGCTGCCAAGATCCTATGTAGGTGGCACCAGAGTGTGATGTTTACAGTGGGCGGCCACATCCTGTGTAGTTAAGTTCTTCAGAGTTTTAAAAGTGCACTGTTTGATCTTTAAACTGTATTACTTGGACTTTTGAATGAGTATGCATGTTGTGTATTAGGGTTTGGAAATTTTATATGATCATATGATGACTGTTTCTATGTGTTTGAGCTACTAACCATGACTGGTTGGTTGTAACTCATGTATTACTGAATTTCTTGATAAATAGGCTGAAACTTGTCTTAATTAGTAAAATTATATTTACTATTCGGAAAAACCTGAAAAAATGAAATGGTAATATGTATACTGTTTATATCCTGTGATAAAAATTTGGAACTATTCTGATGTCGTCAGGTGCATTTATTAATTAAACCATGTAAATTAGTCATATTGAGCATGTAAAATGTAACCTTGTGTGATTAAGTAATTAACAATATGACTAGGACTATAATATGAGTAGTTTTATTACTGAAAACAGTGGTATTATGTTAGGTTAATTGAGGCATGTGCAATTGTTAAATAATGCATGTAAAGTGATTAAACAGAGTATGTGAAATATGTGATTAATGTGAGAAAATGTGATAAAGTGAATGTGTAATAATTGGGCCGAAATTGACACTGCTACCATAGAGGTTTGAGAGCTGTACCATAGAAAAGTCCCTATGGAAGGCTCAACGTTGTGAAAAATATATCCTAAAGGGCATTAGGATGAAAACCTGGAAGTGGACAAGTACCACTAGATAGGGTGGAGAGGGCTTCCCCCAGTCTGCACAGTTAACAAGATTCGCCACTAGATTTCTCAGGTGGTGGGTATGTGTTATGAGATGTGCTATGAGATGAGCTATGTGCTATGCGATATGGGTGCGTGCGTCCTCTAGTAGGTAGTTAGGATTATGTGTCATGGCAATTTAAGCGATAAAATATAAATAAAGTGTAAAGTAATATGTGAATGTGGCACATGGTGAGTGCAAATGGTATGATATGTGATAAGAGAAAGTGCAAGAATAAGCAATGTGAACAATGTGTAAAAAGATATGTAAGGGAGACTAAATATGAATGAGAATATGATTACATGTGAAACCAATATAATAGTGCATATGTTCATACTTTCATATATTAATACTTCAAATGCAATATCAGGTTTAGCATCATGCCATGTAGTTTATTAATCTTCATGTAATAGTGTATGTGAGTATACATATGTAGACAGGTGAATTATGCAACGTAAAAATGAACATGTGGAATTTCTAAATGAATAAGATAAAGTGTGAATAAATATAATTCCATGTAATTGAGTTTAATTCATGTCAAAACAGCAAGTAAAATGTGGTTATGAATGTGATAAATATATGAAAGAATGTTTAGATTCCATGCTACATGTGATGTTTACTTAGTACAAAATTCTATACTTTAATTGCTTATTATTGCCAACCAACTTGAATATATTCGAAACATTCCACTCATGTTATAAAATGTGAAATCATGTGGAATGCAATTTATTTATATTAAAACAGCAAATGAAATGTGTAAAATGCATGTGAACATGATTCGATATCATGCTAGGTTATTCTTTACTTTGTCCTAAATCTATGCTCTAAATGGTAAAGTTGTGCCATAATAAGGATAATGGTTAGATTATTAAATCATATTACATGTTAAATGTAGTAAGCATGTATAGATATTTGTTTATTTTAATATATGATTGACACAAGTTATGAGTTAAGTCATAAATTAAATTAAACATCATTTATAGGAAGCATGCGTAGATATGTGTTAATATATCCATGTGTTAGTATAGTTTTGGCTTAATGGAATGTCATGTTGCTATCCATGATTTAAAGTAAGTATGTGTTCATTTAAAACATGTTTAGGTGATTTATGTAGGTGTTGACAGTTAAGAACATGTACCATGCGAATTGTTAAAATTTAAATGATAGCATGTATGTTCTTTCTTGTTTAAATAGCTTAGCATGTGTGTGAAATGTGTATAGTTGAATCCTTGGATTGCTTGTTGAGTGTTTAGACTCATACTTGTTTCGACGTACAGGTGAGACAGGTATCCCGTACTAGAGGAAGGCATAGCGAGGAGCATTCTAGAGCGTGAGGAGTAGTTTGTGGAGTGCTTAGTTGTTGTACTTTTCCCTTTCTTAGTATGAATAATGTTAAATTGCATGGACAATATTATGGACAATGTAGTTCTTTTTATCATGTAATAATGTGGACATTGTCATTTCCTTTCGCTATATAGACTGTGGAATGTGTGATGGTGATGAAATAAAGTTGAGTTATTTATTTTATTTCTGCTGTACTCATTTGCTTTCCACGTGCATATCCACCTATTGTTAGTGTTGGGTTATTATCCCACTGTAATGACGCCCTTTGTACCGATGAGGATTGGTATAATCGTACCGGTATGAAGTGGGTCATTACAGAGATGGTATCCGAGCCCAAGGTTGAGATGGTACATGGATAGACCATCATCTATTGCAAAGTCTTTATAGGAAATTGTCCATATATGTAGAAATTGCTAATAATGAATGAAAGGTAGTTAAGGAAAATAGTTAGGATTTAGTAACTTAGATTATAACTAGATTAATGGTTTTGCAGGCAATGGCTGGACGTGGTAGACATAGTGCTTAATCTCGGAGGTATGAGCAGAGTCACAAGGTAAAGAAGTTTGTGAAGTGGCTCAAACCATCAATGAAATCGAGAATTTTAGAGTTTGACCACCATACTTTGAAAGAGGTTCTCGGCGTAGCAAACAGGCAAGAGAGTAGAGTGGAACCATACCGGGAAAGGAAGGAAGCTCAGAAGAAGGAAGTACCTGAACCATTCCAGCGGCAAGATAGGAAGATGAAGAAACTCATGGAAGGTCAGTAATCAACTATGGTACCAAGCAGCGTGAAGCCCGAGTGTGTACTATGTGGGAAGCGTCATGGCGGAAGGGTGTGCTGGTGAAAGGAAGGAAGATGTCTTAAATGTGGCAACAAGAATCATCGGCTTAGAGAGTGTCCGAACCTGAAGACGAAGTTCATTCCACGAGATGTTTCATCAATAGCAATAAAGGAGCAACTAGCAGAGCAACAAGCACTAGCTAGGGTGTATGTGATGGCCGGAGATGACCTCGGCGACGTCACCACAAGTACTCGATTCGATCATCGAGGACGAAGATCTTTTTTAAGGGGGGGAGAGTGTGATACCTCGAATTTTCATTCATTTTATATTATGCATGTGTTATTTACCTGTTTATGTATATAGTGTATGTATTAAAATGTGCATATTTCAATTTCTAAATTTCTCATGTGCATATGTAAGTATATATATACATTATTTTCTGTGGATGTAAGTAAGTAACTAATCTTGTACGTGTTGTACTTATTTAGAAACCATACATAGTATATTTAAGTAATGTGTGCATGCAAATATGTGAATTTTGCTATACATCTTATAGGCATATATGAGTTAATTTTTATTGCATGTAATATGTATATAGGTACATATTGTATTTATTTATTTCATGTACAATATATGTAACTATGCTGTGTAGATGTCTACATATATATATATATATATATGTATGTATGTATGTATATGTCAATTCAAGTGTGCGTATGCAAATTGATTATTGTCGTATAGACTATACTTATTTAACTTATTATATATTGCATCTTAATAATACCGTGTGTATACTATCTAACCATTAAAGTGCATATTATACTAGTTACTCCATGGATATTCTGTGTAAATATACGTTGTACATATGTATATATGTATATTATCTTATGCATGAGATGTTTACCTAATTCTATACACATTAAGATGTCTACAACATATATGGTACTTAAATAATATTGTGCATATGATAGGTAAGTATTGTTATATACCTTATAAGTGGATGTGAGTTATTTTTGTACATGTATATCTTTAAGTGTGCATGCATTATCTAACTGTCGATGTACGTGTTACATTATTTAGAAACATGCATGTTGGATGTAATTACGTTGAGTACATGTATATATGCATATGTTTAACTTGATACATATGACATCTACTTGTTTCTGTACTCATTAAATGGTGTATGATGTGATTGTGTAACTATTTTGATGTATATGTTTGTTTGGTCCGAAGTGCACAGTTGGCGGAAGGATACTGTGCCGCTGACTGCCAGGCCAGGGTTGGCGTCCAGATCGATGGACGCCAAGTACCCCTGCTGGTGGCACAAAAGGTGGACGCCAAGTTCCCTATGTGCAGGCCGGTTCAGATTTGGTAACGCTCACATTTGGTCTGGTTTCAGTTTAGGAAAGTCTTGTGTAAGCATAGCAGGCCTACCATAGTGCGTACCCAACCTACCCAGCCTTATAGAAACACCCTAGTCTTGTCTCGCCAAGTCTTTTTGGGTGATGGGAAAAACTAGGGTTCGTGTGGAGAAAAGCTAAACTTCCAAGACTTTGATCCGGCGACTGGAGAAGTTTCCTGGAGGTCTAAAACGACTGGAAGATAGTTTAACCATCAAGGAGGCATCCCCAACTCCGAGGATCAACCCACATCAACCGGAGAATCGAAGTTGAAGAGTTTCTGAGCACCTTCTTGGTAGGGCCGAGGAGGGCTTCATCGACATTGTTTGATCTTCTAGGATTTATTTAGAGGCAAGTAAACCATTCGTGTCAACCCTATACATGTCCCCTTAAGTCCTAGCATTTTTCTGGAATTTTCCTCGTGTCCTGGAACCTCCAAATTCCCTTGGTTTTGATTTGTTGTCTACATGGTCTGCTGGCAGGAGCTTGGCGGCCACATCCTGTGCCGCCAAGATCCTATGTAGGTGGCACCAGAGTGTGCCGTTTACAGTGGGAAGCCACATCCTGTGTAGTTAAGTTCTTCAGAGTTTTAAAAGTGCGTTGTTTGATCTTTAAACTGTATTACTTGGACTTCTGAATGAGTATGCATGCTGTAAATTTAATGGGTAGTAATATGCAGTCATTAGGTCACATCATGAGGTTATTGTGAATTTCTGTACATGGTGTTAATTATTTAAATTTCTGCATTTCTGAGAGAAGCATGATTTATATATGTTAAATCCTGAATAATTAGTTTTGTCATGTATTAGGGTTTGGAAATTTTATATGATCATATGATGATTGTTTCCTTGTGTTTGAGTTGCTAAGCATGACTGGTTGGTTGTAACTCATGTATTACTGAATTTCATGATAAATAGGCCCTAAACATGTCTTAATTAGTAAAATTATATTTACTATTCGGAAAAACCTGGAAAATTGAAAAGGTGATATGTTTAATAGTTATATCCTGTGATAAAAATTTGGATCTATTCTGATGGCATCAAGTGCATTTATTAATTAAACTATGTAAATTAGTCATATTGAGCATGTTAAATGTAACCTTGTGTGATTCAGTAATTAACAGTATGACTAGGACTATAATATGAGTTGATTTATTACTAGAAATAGTAGTATCATGTTAGGTTAATTGAGGCATGTGCAATTGTTAAATAATGCAGTAAAGTGATTAAACAGTATATGTTAAATATGTGATTAATGTGATAAAGTAAATGTTTAATAATTGGGCCGAAATTGACACTACTACCATTGAGGTTCGAGAGTTGTACCATAGAAAAGTTCCTATGGAAGGCTCAACGTTGTGAAAAATATATCCTAAAGGGCATTAGGATGAAAACCTGGAAGTGGACAAGTACCACTACATAGGGTGGAAAGGGCTTCTCCCGGTCTGCGCAGTTACCAAGATTCGCCACTAGATTGCCCAGATGGCGGGTATGTGTTATGAGATGTGATGTGATGTGCTATGAGATGAGCTATATGCTATGAGATATGTGCTATGCAATATGGGTGAGTGCGTCCTCTAGTAGGTAGTTTGGACTATGTGTCACGACAATTTAAGCGATAAAATATAAATAAAGTGTAAAGTAATATGTGAATGTGGCACGTGGTGAGTGCAAATGATATGATATGTGATAAGTGAAAGTGCAAGAATAAACAATGTGAAGAATGTGTGAAAAGATATGTAAGGGAGATTAAATATGAATGAGAATATGATTAAATGTGAAACCAATATAATAGTGCATATGTTCATACTTTCATGTATTAATACTTCAAATGCAATATCAAGTTAAGTATCATGCCATGTAGTTTATTAATCTTCATGTAATAGTGTATGTGAGTATACATATGTAGACATGTGAATTATGCAACGTAAAAGATGAACATGTGGAATTGCTAAATGAATAAGATAAAGTGTGAATAAATCTAATTCCATGTAATTAAGTTTAATTCATGTCAAAACAGCATGTAAAGTGTGGTTATGAATATGATAAATATATGAAAGAATGTTTAGATTCCATGCTAGATGTGATGTTTACTTAGTACAAAATTCCATACTTTAATTGCTTATTGTTGCCAACAAACTTGAATATATTGTAAACATTCCACTCATGTTATAAAATTTGAAATCATGTGGAATGCAATTTATTTATATTAAAACAGCAAATAAAATGTGTAATTAAATGTGTAAAATGCATGTGAACATGATGCGGTATCATGCTAGGTTGTTCTTTACTTTGTCCTAAATCTATGCTCTAGATGGTAAAGTTGTGCCATAATAAGGATAATGGTTAGATTATTAAATCATATTACATGTTAAATGTAGTAAGCATGTATGGATATTTGTTTATTTTAAGATATGATTGACACAAGTTATGAGTTGAGTCATAAATTAATTTAAGCATCATTTATATGAAGCATGCGTAGATATGTGTTAATATATCCATGTGTTAGTATAGTTTTGGCTTAATGGAATGTCATGTTGCTATCCATGATTTAAAGTAAGTATGTGTTTGTTTAAAACATATTTAGGTGATTTATGTAGGTGTTGATAGTTAAGAACATGTACCATGCGAATTCTTAAAATTTAAATGATAGCATGTATGTTCTTTCTCGTTTAAATAGCTTAGCATGTGTGTGATATGTGTATAGTTGAATCCTTGGATTGCTTGCTGAGTCTTTAGACTCATACATTCTTCGGCGTACATGAGAGACAGGTATCCCGTACTAGAGGAAGGCAGAGCAAGGAGCATTCCCGAGCGTGAGGAGTAGTTTGTGTTGAGCAACTACCCCTAAATCTAAAATATTGAAGATATAGTATATATCATATTTTTGCTTTAACAAAGTCTTTAAATAGACTATCTACAAAATAAATGAATATCAAAATATATCTGCATACAACTGTGTGACAAACTTCGTCGTCAAATTTTTTTTCCTAAGTCCACAACTCTCTCTCTGTGTCCTACTGAATCCAACTGCTAACTTCGACTCCTTTAGAAACAAAGTTAAACAACCTCCAAAACTTTCTAAGACCACAACTTTATACTTGATTCGACTTATGTCTCCGACTGGTACAGTCGAATGCTTCATAAACCTTAACTTCATGAATCGACTTTTACAGTCGAATGTTGTAGAAATCAATCTCCATAGTATCCGACTTCTACAATTGAATTGTAATCTTCTTCTGCAGTCAAATTGTTCTGTTTGCAACTTCGACTCCTTCAGTCGAATGACTATCCTTCTGCAGTCGAATTACAGGTTATTATGAATTCGACTTCTCTGTCAGTTTTGTACTTGTACTTTTCTGATGTCTGATAAACTCCAATCTAATCCCGTTTCTTAATCATCTTGGATACAATTTTAAAGATCTTCATTGATTAAATATTTTATTAAATCATCAGAATGCTATTATTTTATTATTTCTCTGACAGGACAAGATATATTATTCTTAAAATATTTATCCAAATCTTGTGCAAATCACTTCTGAAATATCTTAAACTAATATTTGGGTTGTTCTATGTCTTTGCTCCAGATTTTTCTGGATTCAATAGATACAATGCATTTATGAATTCTTAGGCGCATGCTATCTGACAAGGTTCACCTACCACTGACAGATCCATACCTTGCCTTTTTACCTAACTATTTGTCCTCTATTTTCTGTCTGAAAGCATGTCTATATGAGGTTTCCATGCCTTCTATTGTACTCCTCTGACTCACCTACCTTAAAGGTATGGAGATACTCTTCTCGTTTGTCTTATCCCTGTGCAGGCATTTATTGAAGCACGTTTTCAGCATGTCTCCCTCACAGTTCACTCCGAGAGAAAAAGAGCTTATCCTCTAGCTATGAAAAACTGCACCTCCTTCTAAAGATCTTGGAATGAAGCAAAAACTGAAAGACTTCTGGATAACAAACACTTAAAGATCCAAAGGATCCTAGCGATCTCTTCAAACAGAGATATTGCAAACGACCACAAACTCCAACGGCTACATTTCAAACGGCTATATTCTGAAGTGTATAAAAGGATATCAAGTTTCAAGAAAAATAGAAGAAAAAACACAACACAAGAAGCATACAAGTCTTTAAACCCTCCTGTGAAGTTCATTCGAATTCTTCCAAGTCCACACAAGCTTTCTGCAAGCAAAAGTCTGAGAGCTGCTCCTTTTAAGAAGCCTTTCTCTTAAGCTCTCCTAGAAGAAGTCTTGTGTTGAGTGGCAATTGTATTTGATTACTTTCCTAGTCCACTCTTGTTGTTCAGATAGGATTCATATCTCATTTTCTGATCTCTAAATCCTTCTGAAGTCTGTGTGTGTTTGCTCTCAGATCTGAGGCAAACACACAAGTGTTTCTCTATTTATTCCTGTGTAATATCTGCATAAGTTTGGTTCTGCATTGCCCCTCCTATGAAGGGAAGACCTTGTGAAAGGTAGTTGTTGTTCCCCTGTTTATGGAAGACTTGCTTGGGAGCAAGTGGATTTGTAATTCCTCTCAAGGGTGAGAGAAGGCCAATTTATTGGCAGATAGTGGAAATCTCAAGTGGTTGGCTTGAGGACTGGGTGTAGGACTTCCATGTGGGAAGGGCCGAACCAGGATAAATCCCTGTGCATTCATTGTGTGATTGTTTATGCCTTGTCTACACTTGAATCACACACACCACACTAAGCTCTAACAATTTACTTAGTGCTATGCAATTTCAGAAGCAAATTTTTAAAAGGAAGAAGTCCTATTCACCCCCCCTCTAGGACATTCATAGTGCCATTTCGATCCAACAAGTGGTGTCAGAGAGTGGTCTTCTGAGAAGAATCTAAGAGATTTGAGAAGAAATGGCATCCGAAGCTCACAACTATGAAGGCCAATATATCACAAGGCCACCATTCTTTGATGGTGAAGATTACTAATACTGGAAGATGCGAATGGAGTGCTTCATCAGAGGTACTGATTTCGACATATGGCAGGTAATAAAACAAGGTGACTATCAAATCATTGGTAAAGCTTCTTCCTCTGGTCTTTCCATTGTAGATAAAAGAAATACGTCTCTAAATTACAAGGCAAAAAATTATCTTTGTTGTGCTTTGTCTAAAAGAGAATTTAACAGACTTTCAACATGTAAAACAGCTAAGGAAATATGGGATAAACTTCAAGTAATCTATGAAGGTACAGATAGGGTTAAGCAAACCAGAATAGATATACTTGTGACGGCCCCCATTATACCGGTACGGTTATACCAACCCACGTCGGTATAGCAAGAGTCTCACAGTGGGACATTTACCCAAACGATACATACAACTGAGATACATGCGAATATACAACAGAGTAGCGGAAGTAAAAGACAACTGTCTCCATTCATTCATCATCCACATTTAACATACATGAAGTTTGAAATTAACAATAAGGAACTAAAAGTTCACATAATTTAAATTGCGGAAATGAAAATACATAATGTCCACACTTATACATTCTTTTCATGATAATTCTAATACAATGTTCAAAGTACATACTATGAAATACACAAATCACAAAGAAGCTCCAAAACTAGCTAATCTTCGCGCTCGGAGTCCGTCTCCACTGTCTCCTCCAAAGGTGCCACGTCACCAACTACACCTGTACGCCGAAGCAAGGAGTGAGTCCAAAGACTCAGCAAGAAACACTACTCATAACATACGCGTATAAGTCATAGGGGTTTCTACATGCACATTCAACATTTACAACACATGGCATGCAATCATTTGAAGGTTTCAACCTATCATGAAAGTTTTACAAGTTTATACATGGATCATGCTTTCAGATTTCTTAGAATAAAACTTTACCTATCACATGCTCTCTATTCAATTTACTCATGAAACTTTGTCTTTAAAGAACCAGGACATGAGAGCTACCAACATGAACATTGCGCAAACATGGAAAGAAAACACGAGTAGCATGGATCCTACATGTTTTTAAACACATACATAGACATTTTCACATGCTTTAAGTTGCTGGTTTCACATGGTTTAATGGCTGTAAACCTACATATGAGAGCTACAATGTTGCTTAAAACAAATCATGTGAATAACCAATCATGCTATTTGCACACGTGCTCATTAATTATCCCTAACGTGGATTCTAGGCATTTTTAGACACATACACATGATAATAACAACATGAATTTACTGATTTCACATGGTTTCAGATTTGTCTCACATGGATTTCAACAACATATTTTCACATTTAGAATTTCACATTTTACTTGCACAAGTTTTCTCTTTCACATGGTTACTCTTTGCATATACACATTCACATTGTTCACTTACACATTTACACATGGACACATACACATTACACATTTCACATTACACATTTTAGGTGCCGTGACACATAGTCCAAACCACCAAAGAAGGACATATACACATCGCATTACACATAGACGCCATCTAGGCATTCCAATGGCGACTCTTGGACTGCGCAGACCGGGAGAACAAGTCTCCACCCTAACCAGTGGTACTTGTCCACCTCCAGGATTTCCCCCTAATGCCCTTAGGGTCACTTACACACTAAACTTTCTCAGGGGGACTTTTCCCCGATACAGTTCCACTGCCCTCTGTGGAAGCAATGTCACACTTGGCACAATTTACACATTTTACCAATTTTTTACACATGGTTTACACATATCACTTTTCATCTCATTCACTTTCTCACTCACATGCACAACTCTGTTTTTCATAACATGGCACTACAGATTTCAGGAGCTTAACACACAGAAATTTCATCATTCAAGTTAGGTTTAAGCACTATCTAATCACATTACGATATCATACGTAAATTACTAAATTTCACATGGAAAATACATAACTTCTTATATACTGGTCCAAATGACCTGAATTCAGATTTTTCTGAGCTAAATGGAATTTACAACAAATAAAACACCTATTTAGCATGCTATTGACAACTTAAGTTAACATGGGGTTTAACATATCATGCGATTTTGCCACTTGTTGTTTTAACAGAGATTACTATCATATACATGATCTGAGAATACAAAACTATCCTAAATCATACAATCACAAATCGATCACCACAACCATTCTTGCATGCCTTTCTAGTTGCCGAACCGAATTTATTTGCAACTCATGCAAGCAATGGACAAATTATCAAAATTGAGAATACATATACTGATCTACAAATCTTCATGCTTTGACAAAACTAAGGCATTCAGACTAATCCTAACCATGAAACATCGATTGGCAAGAATTTCAACATTTCATGCTTACACATTCACGGTATAAAATTTCCTACATTCACCATCATACATGACACTCATCCACACACCACAATTGACAATATACATAGTGTATAGGGTTGCCATATATCCTCATCACGGAAACCATACCGAAAATAGTCGATAGGACGGGCAAAATAGGTCACTGTTCTGTCTAGAGGAACTTGGCGACAGTCTCTAGCCGTTGACTCATGGTCAGCGGCATGGTCGATGGACGCCTAGCATGATATCGGCGTCCATTGACCTTGCCGTCAATGCAGGTCTGTGCAGAAACACAGACCCGAGCTCTCAAACTTGGGTGATTGGGAGGGTCTAGGACTCGAGGAAAAATCCATAAAAATAATAGAAACGACTTAGACACATACGGGAACATCATGGATAGGTCACTTGCCTTCTAAAAATTGCACCAAGGGATCTAGGGCTCGGTGAAGCTCTCCTTGAGCTGTCCCAAGAAGCCTCCAAATGAACTCTCCTCCAGGT
The DNA here is from genome assembly GCA_014218235.1 of Colocasia esculenta. Taxonomy (NCBI): domain Eukaryota; kingdom Viridiplantae; phylum Streptophyta; class Magnoliopsida; order Alismatales; family Araceae; genus Colocasia; species Colocasia esculenta. Next base: position 136,757,379 of record CM024755.1, read on the forward strand.
TCTTGAGCGAGATCCACAGCAAGCCGAGGTCGGGGAAGCCTTCCTCGATGATCCTTCTAGCCTCCAGTTGTAGTGGAACGCCGGATCAAGCTTCAGAAGTTTGGATTTTTGGGTGAAGAGGTGGGGTTTTCCTCAGTTTCTCTCTAGGGTTTTTCTTTTCTCCTTTCTCCTCTTGCAAGGGTGAAGAGAGGAGTGGGAAGAGGCCATTTCGGGTTCAGACATAAGGAGAGCCTCTCTCCCACTCATAGGGTGACTTGACAGCCCTCAGAGCCATTGGGGACAGCCCCCCAATGGTTGGCTTTCTTGTTTCAGAAGTTTGCAGATCTGCTGCGCATGCAGGCCAGAGAGATTGGCGTCCATATCGCCGGACGCCCGGATTAGTGTTGGCGTCCATGTCTGGACGCTGACACCACCTCAACGGCCTGGGGTTGACGCCAGGATGGCCTTCGGCCAGAACTCTAAAATATGCAGAAAACATGCATACCATGCGTATATACATGCAATATGTATATGGTATTATATCCATACTATCACCATGCAATACATACATTATTCATATTTAATATAAACACATGCACACGTACTTGTACTAATTAATACGTACGTAAATATGTACATACATACACAAGCACAAATACACAAATACAATTAATGCAACGGAAATTCGAGGGCCTCACACCCTCTCCCCCTTAAAGAAACTTCGTCCTCGAAGTTAGAACGACACTACTCAAACAAAAGGGGATATTTCTTCTTCATCGTATCCTCAAGCTCTCACGTAGCCTCCTCACGCGAGAAGTTCCGCCATAGAACTTTCACCGACGCAATACTCTTGTTCCGAAGATGCTGAACCTTCCGGTCAAGAATGGCTACTGGTTGCTCGACATACGAAAGATCTGGCTGGATCTCCACTGGCTCATGAATAATCACATGAGACGGATCTCGGACATACTTCCTGAGCATAGATACGTGGAATACCGGGTGAACGCTAGCCAAAGCTGGGGGTAAAGCTAGCTCATACGCCACGCTGCCCAAACGTCTGAGAATCTCATATGGGCCAATGAATCTAGGGCTTAGCTTGCTATGCCTGCCAAATCTGACAACTCCACGAGTAGGCGATATCTTCAAGAAGGCATGATCGCCAACCTCGAACTCCAAATCCTTTCTCCTGTTGTCGGCATAACACTTCTGCCTATCCTGTGCCGCAACAAGCCTTTTCCTGATAAGCTGAATCTTATCCGAGGTTTCCTGAACTAACTCCGGTCCGATCAACTGCCTATCACCAGTCTCCTCCCAACATAAAGGAGACCTGCAGGGCCTACCATACAACGCCTCGAATGGAGCCATACCAATACTAGCATGAAAGCTGTTGTCGTATGCGAACTCCACGAGAGGTAAATGACGCTCCCAATCATCCTTCCAATCCAGAACACACGCTCTCAACATATCCTCGAGCGTCTGGATAGTCCTCTCGGACTGTCCATCGGTCTGGGGATGAAACGCCGAACTGAGCTTAAGCTCTGAACCTAACGCATCCTGAAGACCCTTCCACAATCTCGAAGTAAATATCGGATCTCGATCCGAAATGATCGACTTCGGCACACCATGCAATCTAATGGCACTACTAACATACAATCTAGCTAAACTCTACTGACTGCTTCTTCTTCATAGGCAAGAAATGAGCAGTCTTCGAGAACCTATCTACCACTACCCAAATCGAGTCATTGCCCCTTCTAGATCGAGGCAAACCCAATACGAAGTCCATAGTGACAGCTTACCACTTCCACACCGGGATATCCATCCTCTGCATAAGGCCGGATGGTCGCTGCCGCTCGGCTTTCACTTGCTGACATACTAGACATCTAGGCACATAATCCGCAACATCCTTCTTCATGCCGGACCACCAAAATGATCTCTTCAGGTCTTGATACATCTTAGTGTTACCCGGATGAATACAGAATCGCGATCTATGAGCCTCTGCTAACACATGCTCACGGACATCTACTACATCAGGGACACAAACACGGTGCTGAAATCTAATCACACCGTCCTCATCACGAGCAATGCCCGCCTTACCCACTAACTCTAACAATCTAGGGTCGGCTTTCTGCTGCTCAATCACCTCATCCAAAACTGAGGATCTAAGGGATAGCTGAACTACAAAAGCCTGACACAGCGATGGCTCTAACTCGGTCATAGAGCACGCTGCATCCTCCAACATCTTCCAATCCTGCTGGAGCGAAGACCTCTTTCTACTAAGAGCATCTGCTACGACGTTCTCCTTTCCAGGATGATACTGAAGGTCGAAGTCATAGTCCTTCAAGAAGTCAATCCATCTCCTCTGCCTCAGGTTTAATTCCTTTTGGGAGAAAAGATACTTCAAGCTCTTGTGGTCGGTAAACACCTCAAATCTGACACCATAAAGATAGTGCCTCCATATCATTAGTGCATGAACCACAGCTCTGAGCTCTAAATCATGAGTCGGATAGTTCCTCTCATGCTCCTTCAACTGACGAGAAGCATAAGCCACTACCCTCTCTCGCTGCATGAGTACACAGCCTAAACCAATCTGAGATGCATCCGTATAAATGGCAAAGCCCTCTAGACCACTAGGCAATACCAATACCGGAGCAGAAGTAAGCTTAGCCTTCAATAGCTGAAAGCTATGCTCACATGCCTCAGACCATACGAACTTCTCTCCTTTCCAGGTCAGCTTTGTCAAAGGGGCGGCGATGGATGAGAAACCCTCAATGAATCGCCGATAATAACCAGCTAACCCAATGAAACTACGAATCTCCGAAGGAGTCTGGGGAATCTCTCAATCCATAACTGCTTGGACCTTTGCTAGATCAACTGCAACACCAGCGCCGGAGATAACATGCCCGAGAAAGTGAACCTCGCGCAACCAGAACTCGCACTTGCTGAACTTCGCATACAGCTTGTGCTCACGGAGAACCTCTAAGACTAACCTCAAATGTTGACGATGTGTGGCCTCATTGGGAGAATAGACCAACACGTCATCAATAAACACAACAACAAAGCTATCTAAGTACGGACTAAACACCCGGTTCATGAGATCCATGAACGCTGCAGGGGCGTTGGTCAATCCGAAAGGAAGGACCAAGAACTCATAATGTCCATAACGGGATCTAAATGTCGTCTTGGACACATCCTCACTCCTAATCCTCAACTGATGATAACCAGATCGCAAGTCAATCTTGGAGAAGATTGATGCATCATGCAACTGGTCAAACAGATCATCAATCCGAGGTAAGGGATACCTGTTCTTCACAGTCACTTGGTTCAACTTCCTATAATCGATGCACAATCGAAGTGACCCGTCTTTCTTCTTGATGAACAATACAGGTGCACCCCAAGGGGAAACACTAGGGCGAATGAATCCCTTATCAAGCAATTCTTGCAATTGCTTCCTCAACTCTGCTAACTCTGCAGGTGCCATCCGATATGGGGCCTTCGAGATAGGAGAGGTGCCTGGAAGCAACTCTATGGTGAACTCTATCTCCCTATCCGGTGGCAATCCAGACAAGTCATCGGGAAAGACATCTGGAAATTCCTACACCACATCGATCTCTGCAAGAGTCAGTGACGAACCAGCATCAGGTACTAGCATAACGCTGGCAAGAAATGCGTCACATCCCTTGTTCACCATGCGCTTCGCCTTCCTGGCAGAGATAACTAACTTTCCCACTAAGTTCTTTGGCAAGGGATGAGAGAACTCGTCCTCACCAGGAATGCGGAAAACAATCCTCTTCCGACGACAATCCACTAAGGCATAGTGCTCCTCTAGCCAATCCAGACCAAGAATACAATCATAGTCCTTCATCTTTAGCAAGAAGAAACACCCATCTAGGAATCTATCCTCAATGCACACAGGTAACGACGGAATGCACTTCCTAGTCGATACCGTACCCGCAGGAGTGTGCACAGACAAAGGAACCTCTAACTCCTCAGACTCTATGCCTGACTCTAGGGCTAACTACCTAGCAAACCGCTCGGAAATGAACGAGTGAGTAGCACCCGTATCAAACAAAACCCGAGCGTGCACACCGAAAAGCAAAACCGTACCTTCGGTGACATGCTCCGCCTGCTCGGCATCCTCACGAGCTAAAGAAAACACTCGAGCTGGGGCTCGAGGCCTTCCTGGTCTTCCTGTAGCTGGCGCGGCTGCCGCTACTGCTGGTGCTGGCGTTCCACTCTGAGCTCCTTGCTGAAGTCTTGGGCACTCTTTGATCTTGTGGTCGCTGCTCCCACACTTCAAGCATCTACCCGCTACTAACCAACACTCGGAACCACCGTGTGTCTTCCCGCAGTGGGGACACTCTTTCTTCACACCAGGGGAACGTACAGAAGGTACCTGAGAGTTGCTGACTGTCATTGGTTTCTGCGGTGTCTGGTACACCGTTTTCTTCTTATCCTGCCGCTGGAAAGTCGCTGCCAGCCTCTTCTGCGAAGCCTTCTTTTCCTCCAGATACTTCTCCATTTCTCCCTCCTGCCTGCAGGCAGTGCTAAGGGCCTCGTCTAGCGTGCGGTGGTCAAATGCCACGAGTCTCGTCCGCAGTGATGGCTTGAGTCCCATCACGAACTTCTTTGTCTTCCTGCGCTCATCCTATATGATATGCGGTGCATACTTAGAAAGTTCAGAAAATCTTGCCTCGTATTCCAGCACGGTCATGGAGCCTTGCGTCAGGGATAGAAATTCTTGCTCCATCTTGTCCTAGATATGCTCTGGGACGAACTTGGCTCGGAAGAGCCTCACGAACGCGTCCCACGTCACGTCTACTGCTGTCCTCAAAGCGTGTACGAAGTAGGGAGGACCACCATACATCCGCTCTCTCCTGTAATACACCTTCATAAGTTCCATCCAAACCAATCTAACTCAGCAAAACATACAAACATATTAAATTAACACATACCTGTAGCATGTAGGTGGCTAATGTCACCTTATCCTCATCAGGGCACCTGATGGCTCGGAAGATTTTCTCCGTCTCCCTCAACCAGCTTTCTGCCATTAATGAATCACTCTCCCCCTTAAAAGAGGGTGGGGTCATCCTCTTGAATCGCTCCATGATGGATGGTCCACCATGGTCCTGAGCTGGTGCCTGAGCCTGCTACATTAAACAGTAACAATACATAATAAACACAATATCATGCAATTTAAATACCAAACTACTCGTTGTTTAATTATTCTACCTGGGCCTCCAACTGGGCCTGGAGTGCTGCCTGGGTATGAGCCTGTGTCTGCATGGCTTGCACCAGACCTTGCATGAATACTCCGTAGTCCACAGGCGGCGGTGGGGGAAGTACAGGGCCTCGCGGTGCCGGGGCCTGTTGCTCCACCTGATCATCACATCGCGGCTCGTCCTCAAGGGCCGACGCTCCACCACGCCTACCTCTCGAAGCCATGGCTGTAATAGAATTTCAGCGAGCATTAGAGCTAGGTTCTTAAGTTTTCTAACCATTTTCTTATCTATCTTTCACTTATTATTAGTGTTTTCTACACATGTGGACATACTTAGCATGCAATGGGGATGATGACTTAGGTATATTCATGTGCAATCTCAACCGGTCGCTCTGATACCGATCTCTGTGACGGCCCTCATTATACCGGTATAGTTATACCATCCCACGTCGGTATAGCAAGAGTCCTCACAGTGGGACACTTACCCAAACGATACATACAGCTGAGATACACGCGAATATACAACAGAGTAGCGGAAGTAAAAGACAACTGTCTCCATTCATTCATCATCCACATTTAACATACATGAAGTTTGAAATTAACAATAAGGAACTAAAAGTTCACATAATTTAAATTGCTGAAATGAAAATACATAATGTCCACACTTATACATTATTTTCATGATAATTCTAATACAATGTTCAAAGTACATACTATGAAATACACAAATCACAAAGAAGCTCCAAAACTAGCTAATCTCCGCGCTCGGAGTCCGTCTCCACTGTCTCCTCCAAAGGTGCCACGTCACCAACTACACCTGTACGCCAAAGCAAGGAGTGAATCCAAAGACTCCGCAAGAAACACTACTCATAACATACACGTATAAGTCATAGGGGTTTCTACATACACATTCAACATTTACAACACATGGCATGCAATCATTTGAAGGTTTCAACCTATCATGAAAGTTTTACAAGCTTATACATGGATCATGCTTTCAGATTTCTAAGAATAAAACTTTACCTATCACATGCTCGCTATTCAATTTACTCATGAAACATTGTCTTTAAAGAACCATGACATGAGAGCTACCAACATGAACATTGCGCAAACATGGAAAGAAAACACGACTAGTATGGATCCTACATGTTATTAAACACATACATAGACATTTTCACATGCTTTAAGTTGCTGGTTTCACATGGTTTAATAGCTGTAAACCTACACATGAGAGCTACAATGTTGCTTAAAACAAATCATGTGAATAACCAATCATGCTATTTGCACACGTGCTCATTAATTATCCCTAACATGGATTCTAGGCATTTTTACACACATACACATGATAATAACAACATGAATTTACTGATTTCACATGGTTTCAGATTTGTCTCACATGGATTTCAACAACATATTTCCACATTTAGAATTTCACATTTTCCTTACACAAGTTTTCTCTTTCACATAGTTACTCTTTGCACATACACATTCACATTGTTCACTTACACATTTACACATGGACACATACACATTACACATTTCACATTACACATTTTAGGTGCCGTAACACATAGTCCAAGCCACCAAAGAAGGACATATACACATCGCATTACACATAGACGCCATCTAGGCATTCCAATGGCGATTCTTGGACTGCGCAGACCGGGAGAACAAGTCTCCACCCTAACCAGTGGTACTTGTCCACCTCCAGGATTTCCCCCTAATGCCCTTAGGGTCACTTACACACTGAACTTTCTCAGGGGGACTTTTCCCCGATACAGTTCCACTGCCCTCTGTGGAAGCAATGTCACACTTGGCACAATTTACACATTTACACATTTTACCGATTTTTTACACATGGTTTACACATATCACTTTTCATCTCATTCACTTTCTCACTCACATGCACATCTCTATTTTTCCTAACATGGCACTACAGATTTCAGGAGCTTAACACACAGAAATTTCATCATTCAAGTTAGGTTTAAGCACTATCTAATCACATTACGATATCATACGTAGATTACTAAATTTCACCTGAAATTTTATTTTACATTCTATTTTCGGGTTCTAGATCATACACCCAATTTTTCAGATTTTTCTGAGCTAAATGGAATTTACAGAAAATAAAACACATATTTAGCATGCTATTCACAACTTAAGTTAACATGGGGTTTAACATATAATACGATTTTACCACTTGCTGTTTTAACAGAGATTACTATCATATACATGATCTGAGAATACAGAACTATCCTAAATCATACAATCACAAATCGATCACCACAACCAATCTTGAATGCCTTTCTAGTTACCGAACCGAATTTATTTGCAACTCATGCAAGCAATGGACAAATTATCAAAATTGATAATACATATACTGATCTACAAATCTTCATGCTTTGACAAAACTAAGGCATTCAGACTAATCCTAACCATGAAACATGGATTGGCAAGAATTTCAACATTTCATGCTTACACATTCACGGTATAAAATTTCTTACATTCACCATCATACATCACACTCATCCACACACCACAATTGACAATATACATAGTGTATAGGGTTACCATATATCCTCATCACGGAAACCATACCGAAAATAGTCGATAGGAAGGGCAGAACAGGTCACTGTTCTGTCCAGAGGAACTTGGCGGAAGTCTCTGGCCGCTGACTCATGGTCAACGGCATGGTCGATGGACGCCTAGCATGATATCGGCGTCCATTGACCTTGCTGTCAATGCAGGTCTGTGCAGAAACACAGACCCGAGCTCTCAAACTTGGGTGAATGGGAGGGTCTAGGACTCGAGGAAAAATCCATAAAAATAATAGAAACGACCTAGACACATACGGGAACATCATGGATAGGTCACTTGCCTTTTAAAAATTGCACCAAGGGATCTAGGGCTCGGTGAAGCTCTCCATGGGCTGTCCCAAGAAGCCTCCAAATGAACTCTCCTCCGGGTTCTTGAGCGAGATCCACAGCAAGCCGAGGTCGGGGAAGCCTTCCTCGATGATCCTTCTAGCCTCCAGTTGCAGAGGAACGCCGGATCAAGCTTCAAAAGTTCGGATTTTTGGGTGAAAAGGTGGGGTTTTCCTCAGTTTCTCTCTAGGGTTTTTCTTTTCTCTTTTCTCCTCTTGCAAGGGTGAAGGGAGGAGTGGGAAGAGGCCATTTCGGGTTCAGACATAAGGAAAGCCTCTCTCCCACTCATAGGGTGACTTGACAGCCCTCAGAGCCATTGGGGACAGCCCCCCAATGGCTGGCTTTCTTGTTTCAGAAGTTTGCAGCTCTGCTGCGCATGCAGGCCAGAGAGATTGGCGTCGATATTGCTGGACGCCCGGATTAGTGTTGGCGTCCATGTCTGGACGCTGACACCACCTCAACGGCCTGGGGTCGACGCCAAGATGGCCTTCGGCCAGAACTCTAAAATATGCAGAAAATATGCATACCATGCGTATATACATGCAATATGTATATGGTATTATATTCATACTATCACCATGCAATACATACATTATTTATATTTAATATAAACACATGCACACGTACTTGTACTAATTAATACGTACGTAAATATGTACATACATACACAAGCACAAATACACAAATACAATTAATGCGACAGAAATTCGAGGGCCTTACAATACATGTATCCTAATATGAACAATTCAAATTGCTCCCTAATGAAAATATAACTCAAATGTATATCAAATTTTCAAACATAATTGTCGGTCTAAGTACTTTAGGAAAAGTCCTAACCAATGAAGAAACAGTTAGAAAAATTATAAGATCTCTAACTAATGTATGGACCCCCAAAGTTACAGCAATAGAGGAAGCTCATGACTTAACACAATTTTCTATTGATAAATTAGTAGGATCCCTTATGGCTCATGAAATTAATATGGAAAGGTTTTCTGAAAATTCCTCGAAAAAGAAAATTTCAAATGCTTTGAAGATTGCAGATTCCTCCTCATCTGAAGACTCAAAGGAAAAATCAGATGATAGTGATGATGAAGTCATGCTTTCAAGAAAACTGCAGAGAATTCTTCCAAAGAAGAAGAAGTTTGGCTCAAAAAGATTTTTCAAGAAAGATAAGAAGAATGAGCCAACTTGCTGTGAGTGTAATTAGCTAGGACATTACAAATCTGAATGTCCCAAGCTCAAGAAAAAGGATCAAGCAGAAAAATCCGACAGGAAGAAAGGCAAAGAGAAAATGTTTAGAAAATTCAAGAAAAAGGTAATGGCAGCAACATGGGACAATGAAGAAGGAACCACTTCAGAATCCTCCAGCTCAGAATTCGAAGAAGAAGAGACGACAAATCTAGCCCTCATGGCAGGACTAGAGTAGGTGAACTCAAAAACCTCCTTTACTTCATGTTCTAAATCCGATTATGATAGTCTTGAAGATGCCTTCAATGAACTTTATGAAAAATATAAGACAGTAGTAAAACAAATAAAATAGTTAAACTAAATCTACTGAACCAAGAAAAAAGCTAACACCTTTCTTAAAAATGAAACAGAAAGGTTAAACAAAAGTTTAAGTGAAATCAAAAGAACTAATGAATTGTTGTGCGAAGACTTAAAAAATATAAATAGAAAAATCTTGGAAATTGAATCAAACCTTAAGGAACTTAAAGATGAAGAAAAATTGCAAGAAGAAAATAATTATGTAAAAGCTACCATAGAAAAGATTTCAAAGTGTAAAACCTCTTTATTTGTTAATATAAAAGGCTCTAGAATAGGAAAGAAGAAATATGGATTAGGATACACACCTCCTCAAAATGAAGAAAATATTATTCATCCTAAAGTGTATCCAACCCCTAAATTTGTAGCAGAAAATAAAATAAAAAATGCTAAAAAGATAAACCAGCATGTGTATAGACAAAAATAGAAATTTAACAGTAATAAGAAGAATGCTTTTGATCTATGCTGCAGTCACTGTAATCAATTAGGACACATCATTAGCACATGCACCACTAGACACTTAAGATGGATTCCTAAAACTAACTATGAAGGACCCAAGAAAATTTGGGTACCAAAAGTTACAACCTGATTTTGTTTGCAGGGTCGGCTGAGGGAATCCAAATGGTATTTGGATAGTGGATGCTCAAGGCATATGACAGGGGATACGAAGTTATTCACAAGTTTTAGAGAAGAAAGTGGTCAAGTCACTTATAGTGGTAATGGGAATGGAACGGTACTAGGATGTGGAACAGTTTGTACTAATGAAAAGAACCTAATTGAAGATGTCATGTATGTAGAAGGTCTGAAGCATAATCTGATAAGTATTAGCCAGTTATGTGATAAAGGGCATTTAGTAAATTTTCATAATGATAATTGTATTATTCAGAAAGATAACAAGATTGTGTTCGAAGCTCAAAGAGTAAAGAATTTATACACATTGCAACTAGCAGAATTAAAGGAAGTAAACTTATGTCTTGCTACCACCAAAAGTGAAGAGTTTGATTTGTGGCATAGAAGACTTGGTCATACAAGCACTTCAGTTATCAAGAAATTAATAAAGCATGATCTGGTTGAGGGGCTTCTAAAGATGAAACTTAAGAAATCTAGAATTTGTTCAGCTTGTGCTAAAGGAAAACAAACCAAGACTTCATTTCAGTCTAAAACAATTGGTACAACTTCCAAGTCTTTGGAGTTAATTCACATGGATCTATTTGGACCTATGAGGACAGTTAGTCTTGGAGGAAAAATATATGGCTATGTATTAGTTGATGACTACTCAAGGTACACTTGGGTATCTTTTCTAGAAGCCAAATCAGAAGCATTTCTGAAACTCAGCAAAATAGTTCAAAAAAATCAGAAATTTTAAATTGCAAGCATTAGATCTGATCATGGAGGCGAATTCAAAATTGAAGAATTCATGAAGTTCTGTGAAGAAAATGGGATTGAGCGTAACTTCTCAGCACCAAGAACACCTCAGCAGAATGGAGTAGCAGAAAGAAAGAATAGAACACTGCTAGATATAATCAGAACAATGCTGAATGAGTATAACTTGCCAAAATCTTTTTGGGCAGAGGCAGTCAATACAGCCTGCTACATCATCAACAGGTGCATGATCAGACCCATTCTAAAGAAGACTCCTTATGAACTCTACAAGGAAAAGAAGCCCAACATAAGTCATCTTCGACCTTTTGGCTGTAAGTGCTTTATCTTAAATAATGCTAAGGATAATCTGGGGAAATTAGATGCTAAAAGTGATGAAGATTTTCTATTAGGATATATTTCAAAACCTAGAGGTTATAAAGTATTCAATAGAAGGACATTAACCATAGAACAATCTGTCCATATACTATTTGATGAAACTAACCCTTCTATCAAAAGGATAGAAGAAGAAGAAGATTGTGTTGATGATCTTTGCAGTGATTTAGAAAACACTTCTCTTGAAGAAGAAGGTAAAGATGAAGAAATGGAAGATCCCCCATTAAAAGATCTTCAACAACTAGTAGAACCACAAGAAGGGCTACCTAGAAACTTAAGGTATCCCGAGATCATCCAAGAGAAAACATTATAGGTGATTCTCAAGATAGGGTAAGAACAAGAGGTGTGCAAATTCCTTGTGACTTTTCTGCTTTAGTTTCTCAAATAGAGCCTAAGACAATCAATGATACTCTGGGAGATGAATCTTGGATCCTTGCTATGCAAGAGGAACTTAATCAGTTCCAACGCAATGAGGTTTGGACTCTTGTACCTAGACCTACTGACCATCCAGTTATTGGAACCAGATGGGTTTTCATAAACAAGATGGATGAATCAGGGGTGATTACTAGAACCAAGGCCACACTTGTTGCTCAAGGATATTCCCAAAAGGAAGGCATAGACTTTGATGAAACCTATGCTCCAGTAGCTAGATTAGAGGCAATCAGAATTTTATTATCCTATGCTTGTTCTCTTATTATTAATTTCTTTCAATTGGATGTTAAAAGTGCATTTCTGAATGGTTTTATTAAAGAAGAAATATATGTTGAGCAGCCACCTGGTTTTGAAGACACTACTTATCCAAATCATGTTTTCCGTTTAAAGAAAGCAATGTATGGTCTGAAATAAGCTCCAAGAGCTTGGTATGAAAAGATTAAGTGCCTACCTTATATCACATGATTTTAAAAGAGGTAGAATAGATAGCACACTATTTATAAAGAAATTTTCAGATGGAATCTTAATTGTGCAGATGTATGTTGATGACATTATCTTTCGCTCTACTAATGAATCACTTGGTAAGTTCTTTGAAAATTTGATGCAAAGTGAGTTTGAAATGAGCATGATGGGTGAACTAAATTATTTTTTTTTGGGTTGCAAATAAAGCAGACCAAGGAAGGAACTCACATTTGTCCAACCAAATATATTTTAGATTTACTTTCTAAATATGGTTTTGACAAGTGTAAGCCTTTAGGAACACCCATGAGCTCAGGCATTACGTTAGATAGTGATCCTCTTGGTAAAAAGGTAGATCAAAAGATCTATAGAGGAATGATTGGATCACTGCTCTATCTTACTGCCAGTAGACTAGATATAATGTTTAGTGTTTGTTTGTGTGCAAGATTCCAAGCTGATCTAAAAGAATCTCATGTTCCTGTTGTTAAAAGAATATTTAGATATCTTATAAATACCAGTAAGTTAGGCTTATGGTATCCCAGATGTTCAGATTTTAAGCTTATTGGATATAGTGATGCTGACTATGCTAGATGCAAAATAGATAGGAAAAGCACCAGTGGCACTTGTCAATTTCTTTCAAGGTGTTTGATATATTGGTCCTCCAGAAAGCAGAACTCAGTGGCGTTATCCACCACAAAGGCTGAATACATTGCAGCTGGAAGTTGCTGTACTCAACTCTTATGGGTCAAGCACCAACTAGAAGACTTTGGTCATCAAGTCCAATAAATCCCAATGCTATGTGACAACACAAGTGCAATAAATCTGACCAATAATCCTATCCAGCACTCAAGAACCAAGCATATTGAGGTTAGACATCACTTCATCAGGGATCATGTAAGTAATGGCAATAATTTACTTGAATTTGTTTCTACAGAAAACCAACTTGCTGATATTTTTACAAAACCTCTTCCTAACGATAGATTCACATCAATTAGAAGAGAAATAGGTATGTGTAATCCTGATTAAATTACCAAAGTAAAATGACATTTGAATTGTATGTTAATATTGTGTTGAATGAACTCTGTGAAAAACCATCCTGAAAATTCTAAGTCCCAGACATTGGACTTATGCATTCGAATTATGTTATAATTCTTGCATTCGACTGATGCAGTCGAATACATGATTCGACTTATCATGAAATCCTGAAAGGCATTTATAATTTAAAATTATGTAACTGACACTTCTTTAAGATGCATCCTTTCATGTCTTAAACAGTCAAATCATTAATCCCGTCTGTTCATCCTGAAATCTGGGGGCAGTTATCTTATCTTCCTTATAAAAGAAAACCCCGACTTTTTTTGAAGACACCCTTTCGAACTCTGTCTTCAACTTTCTTGTCTTCTTCTGCTTCTTCGCGCCCTTACTGTTCTCCGGCGAAGGACTTCTGAAGAACTCTGAAATCTCCATCCTCCTCGAAGAAAGGTAGGATCTTAGAACTCTCCTTTGCATTGCTATCACTCCTCTACTAGTTCCCTGAGTCCTGTTCATCTCCTTTTCTAGATGGGCTCCGGAATCCACCCAGATGACCCCTGATCAACTGGTGTGAGTGGCTAAGATTCCCATTTGTCCAGGGAAGGTTGTAGATTTCTCCCATCTTACTGGAAGTCTTGCATGGGTAGAGGACACCCTCAATGCCATGGGTTGGACCAGGTTGTGTCAAATTTCAAAACCCATTGTAGAGAATGCCATTAGAACATTTTATGTAACCATGGAAATCACATCTGGAAGTACAGTATTCGGTTATGTCAAAGGAACCAAGATATCTATTTCTGAGGAACTGTTAGTTGAGATTTTGGAATGTCCAAACTCCGGGCATAAGCTTAATGAAGTAATGCCTTTGGAAAAGCAAAAACTAGGCATCATTGGGAGTTTGGCCTCTATAAGTATGAAAGGTCTTTCAGTAAATGAGTTGTCAGCCGAAAAGAGATTGATTCATTCTGTAATATCCAACATTGTGACCCCTAGAGCAGGAACCCACTCATATATCACCTCTAGAGATGGGAACATGCTATTTTGGGCTATTCAGAGGCACAAAGTAAATTTGGCTGGAATTATCTTCGATAGAATGATTGCTGCTAAGAATCTCCAAGAATCTTTTCCCTATGGTCCTTTGCTCTCCCTGATATTCAAGAGATTCTCAGTAGATCTATCAGGGGAAATACCTGTTGGAATAAAAGAGAAGATAGGGATCACTACTTTGAGAAGGAGTTACTACTCCTTGGTTAATAAGAAGCAAAATTTTTGGATAAAAGACTCAGTGCAAGAATGTGATCATGAAGTGTTTTCTGATGAACCTCTTATTCCTCCAGTTCCTCAAATAATTCAACAAGAGCCTCTAGATCAAGTTAGATTTGAAGTACCAGTTCAGACCCAAGAGCAAGAAGATCATGTTCTTGTTTCCTCCTCTTTTCCTGAACCAGATGGTCCTGAGGAAACTATCAATGAAGTATTAAAAGACATCAAAGGCAAATGTATTGCATCAGATGACATTCTTGCTAAAGTAGAGTTTGAAGAGAGAGAGCATCTATTCTCCCCTTCTCAGTTTGAGACCCGGCCAAGGTCTTAGGGGGAGAGTAGCAACAATCTAAACTCCATTTTTGATTTATTGAGTAAGCAACAGGAAAGTCTTTCAATTCTTCAAATGAAGATAGAGTTTATTGATGTCAAATTTGATAGTCTATCTGATGAGGTTAAGCAAATGAAAGACTTGCTGCTTCAGTTATTGTGCCAGCAAGGCACTTCTCGGCCATCAGGGCCCTCATCCTCTCAGTAGGAAAATGTACCTATTCAGTCTCAAGAGCCTCCAGAACCTGAAAGCCAGCTCAAGAACAGTAGTCCACTGAAGATCTATACCAGCAGGTTGAGCAGCAGCTGGACCAGGAGCCAGAATCCCAAGTTCAAGAACTTGTTGAACCTACTGTTAATCAATCCAAGGAGCCTGAACCTCAGGTCAAGCAGCAGAGTGTGGAGGAGCAGCCTCATGAGCAGCATAAAGATTTAGAGCAAGAAGCAGACTTAGCTATGATAGTATGTCAACCTCAAGTGGAGCATCAGCAGCAGTCTGTGTAAGAAAAGCAGTCAGAGGTAGTGGTAGCAGCTGAGGTTTCCCAGCCCAGGCAGGCTTCCCAGTTAGAATCTATGGCTAAGAGACCCCTGGAGTCGAGTCATAACTTGCAAACCTTCAAGAGGAAAGTGAAGCGTAGACTGGTCAAAAATGGTGACCTAGTCTTTCCTCATCCTCCTTATAGACCAATTCATCCCACTCCAGCTCCATCGGTTAAGCCTCCTCCAGAGCCTAAAAAGCCAACCCCAGCTGAGCCTCAACCCACTGCACCCTGTGCACCTAGTCCTCTCACCATTGAAATTCTCTCACAATCCACTTCTTCGGATCCTCCTCCACTTGAAACTATTCCTATGGATCCATTCCACCAGGATATCAAATTCAAAATCTACCCAATGAAATACCGGTTCAAACCACCCAAACCTCTCACTCTCACTCTTTCCACTAAACCGCCTCAGTATTTTTCTTGTCTTCCCACTGCCTCAAGAACAGACTCCAAGAAAACACTTCTCCATCTAGCTGAAATACTCCCCAGTATTCAGATTCCCTCATCCAGTGGACCAAAACTTGGAGACAATCCTTCTAAACTCCTTCCACCTTTTTGGTATGCCTTCATCTACCACTCTAAACATCACATGAATCTGTTTAGAGAATATCTATCTATTCGTGCTCTCCTTGAAGTTCATGAGATGCCAGGGTTCACCATCGAACATTGGCTTCCTATTCTTCTCAAATCTTCACATATTTTAGTTGAGGATCTTCAATTCATCTCTCAGAAAAGTCATAACTTGACTCCTAAGGAGTTCCTTGATCTCTATCCAAGAGAAGCAGCCAAATATTAGCAAACCCAATCTAGAAACCAATTATTAACTGTACAACATCACCTATCCTTGAGGTTTCATGATATGTTTGGACATTTTTTCCAGGACCCTCAGGCCAAGTACACCAGAATGAGGACTTTCAATTTCGACAGATTCAAATTAGGATTGCCTGATGTTTCTAAAGGCCAATGGGACAATCTGCTAAGAGGTCAAAGAGAAATCACTCCCTCCATGACTGTGGCCATACCCTCTGGACTGCATCCATCGTTTATAGGAGTAGTTTCGTTCAGAAGAGATTTTGCTGAAGTAGTATTCAACAGATTCATTCGCATTGCCACTAGGTTCAAAATTAAATACAAACTCAAATTGTCTTTCCAAGGATTTGTGTTTCTTCAAATCTCCAAGAACCCCCATCATCTGTTGGATTTCCAGTTATGTTTTGGTGAATCTGAAAGACTGAATGAAGATCAGTGGGCAGCTGCCTATCCCTCTTACCTCTCTGACTGTGAAAAGATGAAGCTCTCTCTTTATGAATTCCAGTCCAAGAGTCTTAGGATCTAAGGAAGAACATTCGTCATAAATGGGCTCAAAGGTACTTAATATATTATCAAGTCAAAGATGCAGCTGTGGACCGAGGCCTGCACTGGAACATCATTGTCCATGAGTTTCTTTTTCTTGCAGCCTTTAAGAAGTTTGTTTCTATCAAGTATCGTCTGAGTAGGGAAAAAATCCACTCCTAGATAGGTTGGTTCCATAGGCGCCACATCTGCCTACTACTAATCCCTCCTACAACATTGACCTCTCCTTGTTTGGCAATTTCTTTTGTGAAAATGAGGAAAAGCTCTTGGACCTACTCAAACCATATTGTGCTCAAATTCCCAGATCATTGTACTTACCTAGCTCCTTGTCTAGGTCTTGATCAACTTTTCTTTTTTTAGAGAATTGTGTAATTTATAAACAATTTCTGCTATGTTTCTGATCCCTTTGTCATCCAACATTGTGTATCTTTGTGATGATTTCCTTTATGTTAATGCCACAAAGGGGGAGAGACAATAGCATATTTACTCTTCACAGTTCACTTATGCTTTTCTACTGTCAATTTAAAGTTTTTTTGTCATTAACAAAAAGGGGGAGAATTGTTGAGCAACTACCCCTAAATCAAAAATATTGAAGATATAGTATATATATCATGTTTTTGCTATAACAAAATCTTTAAATAGACTATCTACAAAATAAATGAATTTCAAAATATATCTACATACAACTGTGTGATAAACTTCATCGTCAAAAAAACATTCCTAAGTCCAGGGACTCTCTCTGTGTCCTACTGAATCCGACTGTTAACTTCGACTGCTTTAGAAATGAAGTTAAACAACCTCCAAAATTTTCTAAGACCACAACTTTATACTTGATTCGACTTATGTCTCCGACTGGAACAGTCGAATGCTTCATAAAGCTTAACTTCATGAATCGACTTTTACAGTCGAATGTTGTAGAAATCAATCTCCATAGTATCCAACTTCTACAGTTGAATTGTAATCTTCTTCTACAGTCGAATTAGTCTGTTTGCAACTTCGACTCCTTCAGTCGAATGACTATCCTTCTGCAGTCGAATTACAGGTTATTATGAATTCGACTTCTCTGTCAGTTTTGTACTTGTACTTTTCTGAAGTCTGATAAACTCCAATCTAATCCTATTTCTTAATCATCTTGGACACAATTTTTAAAGATCTTCATTGATTAAATATTTTACTAAATCATCAGAATGCTATTATTTTTTTATTTCTCTGACAGGACAATATATATTATACTTAAAATATTTATCCAAATCCTGTGCAAATCACTTCTGAAATATCTTAACCAAATCATTGAGTTGTTCAATGTCTTTGCTCCGGATTTTTCTGGATTCAATAGATACAATGCATTTATGAATTCTCAGGCGCATGCTATCTCACAAGGTTCACCTACCACTGACAGATCCATACCTTGCCTTTTTACCTAACTGTATGTCCTCTATTTTCTGTCTGAAAGCATGTCTATACGAGGTTTCCATGCCTTCTATTGTACTCCTCTGACTCACCTACCTCAAAGTTATGGAGATACTCTTCTCGTTTGTCTTGTCCCTGTGCAGGCATTTATTGAAGCACGTTTTCAGCATGTCTCCCTCACAGTTCACTACGAAAGAAAAAGAGCTTATCCTCTAGCTGTGAAAAACTGCACCTCCTTCTAAAGATCTTGGAACGAAGCAAAAATTGAAAGACTTCTGGATAACAAACACTTCAAGATCCAAAGGATCCTAGAGATCTCTTCAAACAGACATATTGCAAATGGCCAAAAACTCCAACGGCTACATTTCAAACGGCTATATTCTAAAGTGTATAAAAGGAGCTCAAGTTTGAAGAAAAATAGAAGAAAAAACACAACATAAGAAGCATACAAGTCTTTGCACCTTCCTGTGAAGTTCATTCAAATTCTTCCAAGTCCACACAAGCTTTCTGCAAGCAAAAGTCTAAGAGCTGCTCCTTTTAAGAAGCCTTTCTCTTAAGCTCTCCTAGAAGAAGTCTTGTGTTGAGTTGCAATTTTATTTAATTACTTTCTTAGTCCACTCTTGTTGTTCAGATAGGATTCATATCTCATTTTCTGATCTCTAAATCCTTCTGAAGTCTATGTGTGTTTCTGCTCAGATCTGAGGCAAACACACAAGTGTTTCTCTATTTATTCCTGTATAATTTCTGCAGAAGTTTGGTTCTGCATTGCCCCTCCTATGAAGGGAAGACCTTGTGAAAGGTAGTTGTTGTTCCCCTGTTTACGGAAGACTTGCTTGGGAGCAAGTGGATTTGTAATTCCTCTCAAGGGTGAGAGAAGGCCAATTTATTGGCAGATAGTGGAAATCTCAAGTGGTTGGCTTGAGGACTGGATGTAGGACTTCGATGTGGGAAGGGCCGAACCAGGATAAATCCTTGTGCATTCATTGTGTGATTGTTTCCGCCTTGTCTACACTTGAATCACACACCACACTAAGCTCTAACAATTTACTTAGTGTTGTATAACTTCAAAAGTAAATTTTTAAAGGGAAGAAGTCCTATTCACCCCCCCTCTTGGACATTCCTAGTGCCATTTCGATCCAACAGTTTGTGGAGCGCTTAGTAGTTGTATTTTTCCCTTTCTTAGTATGAATACTGTTAAATTGCATGGACAATATTATGGACAATGTAGTTCTTTTATCATGTAATAATGTGGACATTGTCATTTGTTTTCGCTATATAGACTGTGGAATGTGTGATGGTGATGAAATAAAGGTGAATTATTTATTTTATTTCTGCTGTACTCATTTGCTATCCACGTACATATCAACCTATTGTTAGTTTTGGGTTATTATCCCATTGTAATGACGCCCTTTGTACTGATGAGGATTGGTACAATCGTACCGGTATAAAGTGGGTAATTACATACTAAGTGTATAACAATACAACATCATCATAAGGCCCAAATATTGAACTCAATGGAAATTATATTCAAATCTCATCTCATTGTATC
The DNA here is from genome assembly GCA_014218235.1 of Colocasia esculenta. Classification (NCBI taxonomy): domain Eukaryota; kingdom Viridiplantae; phylum Streptophyta; class Magnoliopsida; order Alismatales; family Araceae; genus Colocasia; species Colocasia esculenta. The sequence continues at coordinate 136,777,167 of CM024755.1, forward strand.
AAAAGGAACTAATACAACTCTTAAACATTGTATCAAAAGGTAAAGTACATTTATTCCTCACTTCCTAGTACATTGTTCTAACATTCAAAGAAAACTAACTATAGACAGACTCATGTATTGGAACACTCATCACTCGGACGCATTCTCATCCTCTTCCTGCACTTCATAGTCACCTAAAGGGTTGAAAGTAGGGAGTTAGCAAACTAGCCTAGTAGGATTTATATCTCAATGTGTGGGCAATGATATATGTGATTAGTAATTTAGAATTAGCTAAGCACGATGATTGTCATGATATGCATGTACGAATAAAACTCATTAAAACATGATACATGGAACAAGCTAGATAGAGTGATCATGATAGAGCAAGATTTAGAATGATATAATCAGCAAGAGATTATCAATAGTGTGACATGTAACAAGCACGCAAGATATCACTTTCAATTGCAATAATTGCAGGATGGCCATATCATGCAAGCAAGCAAGCACGCATGAGCACGAGCACGATCATGTAACACTAATCAAGCACAAAGACACTAATATACACCAAGAAAAGGTCCACCTTAAAATGAACACTAGGGCACATGTATGTGGTTATTATATCTAGCATTTAACACGCAAGTACTCCCAGCACAGATGCAACGCCAGTAATCATTGTACCCCATGGTTAACAGTATATTTATGACTCTCCGTCATTGGGGCTAAACTAGAGCCCTAGGACACTCGTCGTTCCCGATCAGCATCTCATTTCAATTTTAAATGTGGATACCCACAATCATTAATAATGACCAATGAGAGTTTCAAGATGTAAGCATGTGTAATGTCATGTTCATGATGATGATGAGAACAAGTAATAAGTAATGTGATCATGATTCCATGATAACAATGGTGAAGAGATAATTTCGGCATCATAACGGCACAATTTATACTTTAGTTCACTCTTTACATTAATGGCTGAAGTCAAGGTTATATATCACACTCACGAGAACAAGATGAGAAAGGTAGTGCACGCTATCTCCAGGGAACTTCAATGGTACAACCAACTCGGTCTCCATGAGGGAATCCACGGAGTACGGAGATTTACGGAGGTCTTAGAGAAAAGGTTGCTAGTGTACCGATACGGAATGACCGATAGAGGGCTTCCAAATCCCCAAGAGAGGCTGCCTAGGTGTGCAAGTGTGTAGTGAACACGTGTCTCAATCCTCAATCCATTGGTTTCAAACTTGAGGAAAGCACTTAACATGATAACATGAGATGAAACTATGCACTTTAACTAAACATTGTTTGCAACATTTTTAAGGTAACAATTATCATTTAACAAGATAGAGCCGTAGGAAGAGTAAATCAATAGTTGCATGAATGGTCACATCATTAAGAGCATTTAGAATAACATTCAGGTAATTATAGGTTTTAATGGGTTAATAAATTTTAAGCCATTAAACAGACCTCATGAAATGATCATAACCAAGATATGCAAATCATGCACTTAATACCATGTAAAACAGCCCACGTGAAAGCCTGGAAATACGCGTCTGACACAGTGGACGCTCTTCATATCAAAGTGTATAGTTGATACCTGAGTTCGATGAAGAGACTAAGTCGCGTCCACCTTGAATCACATTAGGGGACCCCGAGGCATTCATGAGAAATCGTTAAATAAGGCAATGGGCGGGAAAACCGCCTGAATCACGTCGGGGAATACCGTCGCAGTTCAGACATGCACCGACTCCCATGCGGCGCGAAGTCTCACGCGTGTCAGTGACTGGTCAGCTGCTTAATCGCATCGTACCAGACGATCGCGATTTACTGAATCGCATCGGCCAGGGTCGATGCGATACCAGGCGCTAGAATCGCGTCGCCTGGACTAGACGCAGTTCAAACATTAACCCAAAACGTAGAAGACGCAAAAACACAGGTGCTCGATCCATGTAACGCTTATATCTTCTAAACTAGGTCTTTTGGGATAAAAGTGTCAACATGAAAGTTGTCGGGAACATGGAACAGGAGAGCACTATGATTTTTAAATAATTTAAAACGGCCTTAGGATGCATGAAAAATCAAGATGAATGTAAAAAGTCCCTGACATGCGCGACTTTGGAAAAACACTTATAACTGAAGATGTACTCATTGGAATTCGATGAAACCACTTGAAAATGAAACTAGACTCAATGCTCTATACATTGGTATATGATTTATTAAGATTTGGCTCGAGAAAACCTACCTTTTGGGTTGATGAAGTCACATTTTTCCAGAAAACCTATGTTCAGACCACTTGCAGTAGAACGGTTACTGCACCCGATCTACTAAATAAAAAATAGTGAAACTAGTGGGATTAGGAACTTGACTCGACCCTCTTTCCAGGGGTATAAGCCTTGCATGATGTGGTTTAGGTTTGGCCTACCTTTGGTCGACTCCAAGTTGACAATTTGAACAGGTCAGAGCAGATGTAATGGGGAAGAAGAAGGGCTTGGTGTGCTCGATCTCCTGCTCCCCAGCCTCCAAGAACTCCTCCACACGACCCCAGCAAGATGTAAAACTCATCCCCTAGTGTTTTGTGGAGAGTATTAATGCATCTAGAGCTTTTAGAAGTCCTATTGCATCAAGGAAGGAAAAGTTGTGGTTTTGGCATGCCCCCTTCCATGTTTTGAAGATCTCTCTCTCCATTGGAGTGTCTTGGCCATCAAGCAACCTCCAAGGATGGCTAGGCACGAATTTGGGTTGCCAAGAGAGCATTATTGCCTCCAATTTTACCCTAATTACCTCCTTCCATTTTAAGCTCAATTAGGGTTGCGAATTTGTGGGTATTATTCATCGTCCATTTGATTTTTTGGACCAAAAGTGATCCATTGGCCCAATACCAATAATGGGTCAACAATATATAATCTTGGATGTCTCTCCAACATTTTTATTTAATTTATGGCCACGTCATAATTCTGTGTTAACGATTTTTCGACTTGTTTCCTAATTTGGATAATCCGTCACATTGTGACGTACACTTGGTCAATCGGGTTTTTCGTTGCACGAATTTCTTCGTGGAACACTTAGGAATAATGTTTGGGGTTGATTTACAATTTTACGGAGTTTCCGATGTGTTCTTGCATATACGATATGGTACGTATGTTTTAAATATTTTGATATTATGGAAATCATTTATTTCCATTTATTCAAATTTTTATGCAATAAATTTTTTTCCGGGGTGCTACAATGTGACTGAATCCAATAGTGGATTCCGAACCTGATCCCTATAACTAAACCAAATAGGAAGACTTGTTGCGAAAACGATTCCTATGGAGGTTCTGGAACATAATAGGACTCCTGCCAAGAGTTTAGGAAACTACAAATTGGGAAATTTCCCATCGTTAGACTTCCTTATTAACCCATGTTCATGCCCCATTGAAAGGAGGAGTTTTCCTAAAGGCTTCCTACTCCAATTGGGACGGGAAATCTCTAGTCTTGGAAGGGATCAAGCTAAAACTGCAACCCTACGTCCCAAGTCACAATAGGACTCCTAGCAACATTAAACCTATAAATACTCATCATAAACCCATGGGTATGAGTTACCAACTACTGGGGGACTTGTGAAGACTAGCTGGAGCACTAGAGGTGGAAGAGATCGCACTGACCGGTGTTTTCTTCCGAAATCCCGTTCTACTTCATCCTGTAGAAGACCCTTTTAGGAATGATCAATGGTAGGTAATCTTGGACATCAACCTAAGTGTAGAGTATGATTTTTTTGAGTTCTTCAAGTCTAGTCTTGTGTGTTCCTATTATCTTTATTTCACCGATCATGTAAAGAGTATCAGGTTGTTTTCTTACATCTCATGGAACTGGGTCAAACAAACGCCATAGATCTGTCTAATATTTCATTTCCAGTAATCTCTTTTTGTTTATAGTTTCGTCCCATGTAACCCTAGATTCAGGGTATAGATCAAGCAAGCAAGTTGTGTCGTCTTTCTAGTCTGTCAGTGTGGGATTCAGTCTATGTCCGTGCTTTAAAAGCCATAAAACCACATGTTAAAATGTTTTCTACATGAATATGATTCCAATGTAAGTTATAGAAGTTACTGACCATATTATCTTTGATTTTGTCTTATCTTCCTTATGCCCCAATGCAAATTATGATCAATGTTATTAATGTTTATGGAACTAAAAGAAATAATGATCAGCCATGTGCTATTCAGATTGAGTCTCTTGACCATTGTTTTATGAAATCATGTTCACAAAACTTGTTATGCTTGAAATCATTATTGACATGACACTACTTATGATACTTCGAATTGTTGTTATTGTCTTAATAGTCTTCAACCTATTTGACCATCTTGGTCATGGTACTTTCCCTTGAAACTCGCTATTAATATGACAATCTTGGACTGCTAGTGAGCATTGTCCCTTGACATGATCACACTAATGTTCTCGGACATCCTGACATAACATTCTTGAACTCTTGAAAGTACCCTCTTGGGATCCTTTGAGTTGTTGTGGCTCCTAATGTTTTGTACTATTTTGAACTGTCTAGCGCTATAACGGGTCTTGAGAATCTACTGGACTTGAATGCATCTTGCTGATGGCACGGGGAGTGTCCGAGGGGCTTCAATGTAGTCTTGGGGGTAGAGAGACACCCGAAAATATCTGTAGGGGCTAATGACGGTGTTGGCATTTGCACCGGTTCTGACTGTTCTGAATTAGCTAGACATCTGACTGTTATATCGTTACTGTTAGTTTGTTAATTCAGACATACCACACTGTTACTATGCTGCCACTGTTTTGACTGTTACTGAACCACTATTGTCCAGCTAGTGCTTTCCTACTACACTGCTACTATTCAATTATTGTTATTTCTGTTACCTGTTATTACTTGACTAAAACAAAGTTCTTGCTCATCTCGTGAAAGCACCTTATAAATTAACTGTCTAACTTCTATTGTTTGGACACGTTTCTGTCTGCATGAAATCCTGCAAACACCCTGTCATCGATTTTATTGTGCCTATGATTTAATTTGATACTCATGCTTGCCTAGTTCTTAAAGTGTTAATCACTTATATCATTGCTCTCACATCTATATATAAATCCTACTGGGCTACTTTGCTCATACCTACTTCCTAACTTTTCAGGTATTGAAGATGAGAAGTATGTTAAATGATGGGACTTGTGTCCCGAGCATGACATATACCATAAAGAGTCATTATTTAGTCTTTTAGTGAGAGATTGGTCAGCATTGTAATCTTGTCTTCCTTTGAGACATAGATTAGACTAGTAGTAAAGAGATGTTCTTATTTTGATGTTGGAGATTGTAATGTTTACTTATGATGAGTGAAGGAGTGTTAATTATTGAATTATGGGCCCTGTTGATATTAGTCATTTGTCTATGGCTTTTGAATGCTTGCATGTTCATCACACTTTTGATTAATTGTAATGCTAAAATCGGGGTCGTGACAAAGTGGTATCAGAGCCTAGGCTTTCCCCAACTCCCAAGATATATTTGAGGCTAAGTTGTGAACCTACGCTATATGAATCTTTTTCATGAGGATTTAGGATCCATAAGGTTGTGTTCACCATTAAGCTAGGCACCTAGTGAGATTTGGTAAAAGCTAGGGGTTATTCTAGGAGCTTAACTATATGTATAAGCACCCTAAGTATAAGAAGGAATTGATTAATTGTTATTTCTCATAGGTGAATAGAGGAGATGGTCAGAGAGTATGTACAAATGCGCAAATTGTAAAGGACCGTAAAGGGGTTAACTCAAGCCCTTAATAATGTGGTTCAAGCGAGAGTAAGGAATGGAGCAGGTGACTTATATGGGAACTTTCAATGAATGAATCGCCCTACGTTTAATGGAACCCTAGATCCCGATGAAGCTAAAAAATGGGTGAATGCTATAGAATGAATCTTTAGAGTTATGCAATGTTCAGAGCAGGAGAAAGTCTTTGTAGCAACCTTCCAGTTGGACCGTGATGCTAGAGCTTGGTGGGAAGCTATCAGTCGACATTTACCAAACATAGACATAGAGTGGGATGCATTTTCAGAACTTTTCAACACCAAATATTTCTCTGAGAGGATTCATCAGAAGAAGGCAAAGGAATTTACAGATTTAAAACCACAAATGATGTCTAAAGCTGAATATGAAGCACAATTTGAAAGACTAGCGTAGTATGCACCACATTTGGTGAGTACATAAAAGATGAAGGTGAAGTGAGTTTTAGAAGGGTTAAGGCTTGTCTACTAAGAAAAGATGGCTCCACTAGACAGTAATATATTCAAACATGGTATTGAGAGCTCAATTAGTAGAGGACATCATGGAACATCATGAAAAGATCCAGAAGAAGAAGGCATCGAAAAGAGAACGGGCTATGCATCCCAATGGCAATAAAGGAAGATATAATATAGATAACGAAAGAGTGAAAGGGGAAGTGGAGTAGAAGGAAGTCTGTGAATTTTGTGAAAAGGCAGGGCATCAGGTTGAAAAATATTGGTAGCAATTAGGTAGATGCTTGTGATCTGGAAGTCAACAACAACAAGTCATCGATTGTCCAGCAAAGAAGAACCAACCTCCACGCCAGGGATGATTACAAGCCCTAGTGGATATAGATCCTGTCAATGAAGGTGGACAAGGTACCTTCACTAAACCCTGAGTCTAATTTGTATTCTTGATAGCATAGTCTTAAGTGGGAGAGATGATGGGAAGAGATATTCAGAATAAATTGGTAGTCATATCAGATGAATTTGGGGACCAAATTCTTTTAAGTTGGGGAGGGTGTAATAACCTGGATTTTTAAAATAATAAATAAGTAGGAAGAAAAATAATCATAATAATTTATGGAGAGGTTCAATTAAACGCACACAAAATGATATGGTAATGGATAAAACAATCAACAATCGATGTTGGTTAGGAATCAATATTTTAAGAAGGAATCGATGTTATAGGAGCAATCGATGTTAGTGACAAATGTTGTTTGAAGGAGCAATCAATGTTAGTGGCAATCGATGTTTAAAGGAACAATCTGTGATGCCCTGAAATTTTATTCTTAGATTTTAATTGCAATTTTTATCTAATTTATTGTGTGTTTAAAATTTTCTATAAATATATGTGTGTAGTTTAGTATTTTGTAGAGTGGAATGGTCTGTTCTCAGGTTCGATGAAGGTTGTGTCCACCTGTGTTGCTGACGACAACATCGACTGCCCTCAACAGCTGGTTAACGACAACATCCCTTGTCGTCAACTACAGGTAAACATCCATATCGATGGACGTCAACTCTGTGTAAACGGCAGTAAACCTTGACGTCAACTTCTTTCGAAGTAGATAGTGAAAATTTTGCAGCCCAGCTCTAGTGGAGGTATGGTAAGGGCTAATGTTTAGGAAACGCTTGGGGGTTACGTCTCCCACCCTCGTGGGTAGAGTATGGGAGGCCAATCCTTTGTAAAAAGGGTGGGTTAGCCTTCTTGGACCCGTTTTTGGGGAGTTTCTCCAAGTCTCAAGAAAGGTTGAAGAGATCCGGCGATTTGACCTTCGTGGAGGCAGAGATCAAGCATCTACGAGTTGGAAGGGTGTGCTTCTGAAGGCTGAAGGCGTCTCCAATGTGCTCGTGCCATTGGAGATCTGTTGATCAAGGATTTTACCCCATAGAGAGGACTGTCTTGGTTGGCCAAGGCGGGCTTCATCGGCTAAATCCATAGATTCATTGGTGTTTCAGAGGCAAGTAACCTAGGGATCGGGTTTCCAACCTTAGATTCTACCTTTCTACAATTTTTCCATGATTTAAAAATAAAATAAAACAACAGTCGAATTTGGGGTTTAATTATATGAGTTCCGGAAGGGTACTGATTTTCTATCAGGTTAACATCAACCTTGACTGCCATCAAGGATGAACTTAACGTCAACCTTCTTGCCGTCAATTAAAGTTAACGGCAACAGTGTTGCGGTCAAGTTCTTTTGTTCATCATTTTCACCTATTTTTACATCTAGATTTATATTTATGTGTTCAAACTTCGAATGGACTTTCTGTGAAATGTGTAGGGTTAGGTAGATCAACTTTTTTCCATACTGCAAATTGGGTTAATTTCTGTAATTAACATGATTTTCTGGTAAATTTCTGAATTCTGAAATTAAGTATAGATTTAATAGAAAATTTTATGTTTCATGCAAGTTCGTGATAAAAATTGTGATTTCTATGTAGAAATACATGTCAGGGATCTATTCATGCTGATTTAGATCTATAATTGGAATTTGATTGTTTTTTGTAATTTCCATGACTTAAATACAAAAATTAGTAGCATTGTTTTAATTTGATAAATAGTTTATGAATTCCAAAAATTGTGAGATTTTGAACAATGGATTGTATGATTATGATATACACTTAATAAAATTATTGAGCCATGTTGATAGACAGTTTCATTGTGATGAATATTTCTTTATTTATATCACTAATTTGATTACTACGTAAATTAGTGTATATGCCAAAAAAATCATGAAAAATTACTGTTTTGATTCATGACAATAGGGACATGTTATAAAAAAATTTAGTGAATTTTTGATGTCTGTAACTATTTTTAGTCTTATTATCATCATGGGAAATGTATTCTATTGAAATGAATTGTGGGAAAATTTCAGAAAATGCAGCGGGTGATAAATCAGAAATATCTCTCTGTCAGCACATGAATATATGTATATGATTTGGCAGCATGTTATGTTGTATTTGAATCTGGAGAAATTTGTATATGATTTTGTATTCGGCCAATAAGACACTGCCACCATAGAAGTAATCTAGAACAAGACCATAGTAATGCCCCTATGGAAAATGTTCAATATGTTATGTGTTTTTGAGGACATGGGATGAAATCCTGGAGGTGGACAAGTACCACAGGTTAAGGTGGGGAGGGCGTCCCCCGATATTGCGCAATAACCAAGACTCTATCACTATTTGCCTAGGTGATGAGTATATGTTCATATGTCTATCTGACTTCTAATGGGTAGTTTGGGCTATGTCTTGGCAAAATTTGTACATACGTATATGTTATGCAAAATATTTGTTTTCAGCTTTATAATGATTTTATGTAATACTTGTCTTATTTCCATTCGGATGAATGTTTAGTAGTCATGCGTAAGTATGCAAACTCTTGAAACTATGTATGACAATTGTACCATGTTAATACTTAAACTTATGTCCTCATGATCAGATCTGAAATCTCTTTGCAAAACTAAACATTATGAAGTTAGAATTATGTCTTAAACTCATGCTTTATTCAAGTAACAATTGTACACACTTTTGACTTAAGATGTATTTAGTAAATAATTATTTTGCAAGTAGTATGATTGCTGAAATCTATATGCAATAACATGTTTTGAAGCCATTATATATATGATAGATTGGTAATCCATTTTGGGTTGCTTGCTGAGTCTTCGTTAGGACTCATACTTGCTTAACATTTCAGGTGAGATGACAGATCCCGAGGCTTTAGTAGCGGGATCGGATTCAGAGCGTGTGGATTGATTGTGTGATTGAGTGACATTTTTTTGTGAGGATTTGCTTATGTTACGAACATTGTAATTGAACTATATAACTATTGTGGACTTCTTTGATGGACTATGGACTTGGTATTAATGTTGATGAGATGTTCTTTATTTCCACTGCACTAGCATTTATTTGTGAATGAATCAACCTACACTTGATATATGTTCGGGTGTGTTCCCCATGAAGAACGTCTCTTGGACTCGATGAGAGTTTGTAAAACTGGACCGGGTCTAAGTGGGGTGTTACAGAGATGGTATTAGAGACATTCGTAGGTTGAGGATATTCATGAGTAAACATCAACTTAAGTGATCCATGTTCCTGAGTCTGAAATAAAGTAGTATATAATTAGAGTTATAGAAATTAACTAGCTTGTTGTTTTGCTAGGCCATGGCTAGTCATGGACGTCGTGCTAATGTCCCTGCTCGTGGGGAGGAGCAGAGGGAGAATGCTAGTGTGGTGTAGCAGGTCCCAGTGCCTCAGGACCACCGGTAGCACCTCCTCCACCATTGATAGATTATGGAACTTTCATGCAAGGGCTGGTTCAGGCCATGCAGACTCAGGCCCAAAATAAGGCGACATTGTAGGCCCAAGTGCAAGCTCAGGTTAGGTGTAGCTTAATGGTTGGCTTTGGTGTTTTGTTTCTTCAGTATACCTATGGTATGCTGATTCTTGTCATTTCATGCTCAGGCTCCACCTGCAATGCATTTGGAGCAAAGAGGCGCTTCTATGATGGAGAGGTTTAGCAGGATGGCTCCACCCTCTTTTAAGGGGGAGAGTCAACCACTGTTGGTTGAGAGTTGGCTTAGGGAGACTGAGAAGATTCTTAGAGCCATTTGTTGTGTTGAGGAGGATAAAGTTAGTTTAGTAACTTACATGTTGCACGTAATTATAAGGCAAATTTACTTATGAAGCATTATAGTGTGGTTGGTTATACCTAATGTAGATGTACTCTTTTCAGGAGAGGGCTGATGTATAGTGGACATCCACACTGCGCACCAGATTTGAGGATGGAGTCTAAGAGATGACTTGGGATGAAGTTACTCACCTATTCAAGGCTAAGTTCATTTCTGAGCATGTGCAGGATAAGATGGACCAGGAATTTCTATCTTTGACCCAAAGATATGAGAGTGCTGGAGTATGAAACTAGATTTGCAGAGCTATCAAAGTATGCACCTCATATTCTGGTTGAGGAGACAAGGAAGGTGAAAAAGTTTATGACGGGGCTTAGACCATCATTGCATACTAGACTTGCAGCCTTTGATCATCGTACCATGGAGGAAGCATTTAGCGTGACATGTAGGCAAGAAAGTGAGATGGAGCAATACTTTGAGGAGAAGAAGGCTACTTCCAAGAGGTCAGCATCACCATTTCTGAGGTAGGACAAGAAGAAGAAGGCAGTCTATGTACCTCAGCAGGTACATGATTATGGGAAGAGGGCACCTCAGCAAGGAAGATTTCAGAAAGAAGATAAGCCCTTGTGTACTCATTGCGACAAAAGGCATGGAGGACAGGTATGTTGGTTGAGTGCAGGAAGATGTCTTCATTGTGGAGATAAGGACCATAAGATATAGGATTGTCCAAAGATGGCATAGTGGATAGTAGTAGCAGTGACGCCAGCAGCAGCGAAACTAGCAGGAAGACTCGGGTCCAAGCCTGAGTGTATGCATTGGCCAAAGAAGATGTAGAGCAGGCAAAGCATGTGACTGAATGTACAGTTCCTATTATGGGTATTCATGCTAGAGTTCTTTTTGACACTAGTGCTACACACACTTTTGTGTCTGAGAAGTTTGCAAAGGTGTTGCTTGAGGAGTCTGATGCAGAAGTTATAGATTTGGAGATTCCATTGTCTGTGCATACACCCGAAGGAGCTATGATCACTAAGAAGTGTTTTCCCTCATTATATGTCTGCATAGAAGTGCGGGATTTGGCAGGGTGCTTTTATCTATTGAAGATGAAGGACTATGATGCCATTCTGGGTTTAGATTGGTTGGAGGAGCATTATGCTTTGCTAGATTGTCGGAAGAAGAAGATTATTTTCCGCATTCCAGGTGAGGATGAGTTTTCACATCCCTTACCCAAGAACATGGCTGTAAAGTTTGTGGTGTAGGCAATGAAGGCAGCCAAGATGTTGAGCAAAGGTTGCAGTGCATACTTGGCTAGTGTGGTTGTGTCCAAGGACACTGAAACACCACGTATTGAAGAGATTGAGGCTGTACGTTATTATGTGGACGTCTTTCTCGAGGATCTTTCTGGTTTGCCACTGGAAAGAGAGATTGAGTTCGCTATTGAGTTGATGCCAGGTACAACTCCTATTTCCAAGGCACCTTATCGTATGGCACTAGTAGAACTGGCAGAGCTCAGAAGCAATTGCAGGACTTGTTGGACAAGGGTTTAATTTGTCCAAGTTCTTCACCATGGGCAGCTCTAGTCCTCTTTGTTAAGAAGAAGGATGGTTCGATGAGGCTTTGCATTGACTATCGAAAGCTTAATCAAGTAACAATTAAGAACATGTATCCTTTACCCTGTATTGATGACCGGTTTGATCAGTTGCAAGGAGCTTCGGTGTTTTCTAAGATAGATCTTCGTTTGGGTTACCACCAACTCCGAATAAAGGATGATGACACGTCTAAGAAGGCTTTTCGGACGTAGTATGGTCATTATGAGTTTCTGGTATTACCTTTTGGCGTAACGAATGCCCCAGCAACATTTATGGACTTGATGAATCGGGTCTTTAGGCCGTATCTGGATAGTTTTGTAGTGGTCTAGATGATGTTTTGATATATTCTCTTGATGAAGCGTCTCACAGGGAGCATTTGAAGACTGTGCTAGATGTTTTAAGAGAAAACAAATTGTTTGCCAAGTTTGGTAAGTGTGACTTTTGGATGAAGGAAGCTCATGTCGCGCACCGATATTTAGCAGCGGAATAAATACCGGGAGACGTGAACGATACAGATAGACGTACCACAGTTGAATAGCGCAGAGTCACAATTGAATATAATAACACGTTTGAGACTATAATATGGTCACCAAAAGTATGCTTTATTCCATTCATTCAACTAATTAAAAACCTTACATCAATCGAGCCAATCAAAGGGCCCATTATTCAAATAAAATTGTTTCACTATTACATCGACTACTCAAATAACTATTCCTAGACTATCAACTCCTCATATGGCGGGTGCTCATCACTCTTGCCCTGCCCCAACTGACTCCTCTGGTTCCTCATCACTACCTGAAAAGGACAGGAAGATAGGGGTGAGCGTACTAGCTCAGTAGGATTTACATCTCATTATTGTACGGGCACTAATATACATGATTAACATTTTAAATAGGTAGATATGCACATGAACATGATGACAATGCATGCTTTTCTAACAAGTTGAATAGAGGAATAGAATGGATGACATATCAAATCAAATATCCAATGCATATACAATGGACAGGTAGATCAAGAGTAGAATCATATCAAAATGAATTGGCCATATTCATATAGATCTCATGTATTCATATGAACAGACTTATCATATCAAACATATCATGTCAAAGGAAGGAACGTTCCCACAAATCTTGCTTATTTGTTGGTGCCATGCCAAGCACCAAAAGTCCATACTCCCGCGGTTAATAAGTACGTTGGGGCGCTCCTCCCCAGGACCAGACAGGGCCCCTATTGCACAGGCATTAGTTAAATGGACCGAAGTCCCAGATTGTGCTGAACAAACATATTCATATTATGACCACAGAGTTTCAATAATAAGCTCAATGTAATAAGAACATGATCATCATAGAGTCAAGATATAACAATAGCTCAAGAGATCAAAATGGCAGTATAACGACGTATCTTATGTTTCATAATTTGTTAGTGTCTTGACATGAGGATGACTAATGATAGATCGTATGTGGAACATGGGCTCTCTATCTCCAGGGTACTTCATGGTACAACCAGCTCAGCCTCTATGTGGGAATCCATAGAGAGCGGAGACTTACGGAGGTCTTCAGGAAAAGATCGCTAGTCTTGCCGATTCGGAATGATCGACAGAGAGCTCTCAATTCAACAAGAAGGGTGTGCCTATTCATACAAAGGTGTAAGTGACGTGTCACAAATCTTTCCTAACATGTATGCAAGTTATGAACAAATAATTTTACCATCGGAAAGCATATAGCTAAAGAAAACTTATATGCAAATCATGATAGCAACTTAACTAATGAGTCCATACTAACATGTATTCATCCACATATTCACATCAAATTCTTATCATTTCAATTTCATAACAAGCTAGATCACAAGATAATAGTCAATGTTCATAAGAGAAAATCACATATCATACATTAGAATCATATTCATGTTCATTACCATTTTCACATCATTTGATTACTTTTAGGTCCATGCATACTATGTAAAATGATGCAACATGCTAACAGACCCAACAACTAAACATGCTAACATTTAAACAAACACAGTAACCAGGGTGCGATATTCATGCAATGCCTATATCTCTCTATCTACTGACAGTTAGATAACACTATAAACATGAAAAATGTCGAGGACATCCATTGGAAGAACGTTTGTGTTGAGGGTTAGGTCTGATTCGGTCTATAATGGTGTGTAACATATGAAAAACGTAAGATAGCCTTAAATATATGTGACTTCATTGTGACTTATATGTCAGTCCCGTAACTTGAGATCTACTAATATTTAGGAAAAACGTGTAACATGAAAGATGGCTAGAACGACCAGTAGAAGAACTTTGATGTTGGTGTCATGACCTAATTCGGTCTCTAATCTTGTGAAAACATGATGAATGTACAGTTAAGTGCAATCCAAAAACATAGTATCATTCAGGGACTCTCTTACTAAGCTTGTAACTCTGTAATTAATGACATTTAGACAAAACGTTCAAGATAAAGGATGACCATAACCACTAGTGGAAGAACGTTTATGTTGGGGAATTTACCTAATTCGGTCTTGAAGCACATGAAAAACAGGAAGAACATAAAGCTATGTGCAGCCCAAAATCGCAGTATCATGCAGTGACTCTATTACCATGCTTATAACTCTCTAACTAAAGACTTGTAGACTAAACGTCCAACATAAAAGATGATTTTGACTCCTAGTAGAAGAACTTTTATGTTTGGGATTTAGTCTAATTCAGTCTTGAATCACATGCATTATAAGAAGAACAGAAAAAGCCCTAATTGTGCGCGACATAGGGAAAACTACTAATACACAATGTATAGTCCATGCAAATTAGTCAAATCAAGTGAAAATGAACTTAAACTCGAAGATATACATGATGGTGTTGATTTTCTTTAATCTTGGCCCGAGAACACCTACCTTTGAACGCTAAGAAATCCCTACAGGTTCCTAGGTCGATGTAGAGCGAGGTTGACGAAGACCACGTTTTCCCCAGCCGTTCTCCACTCCTCCAGCACCCCAAACTTGCTGCTCACGCCCCAACTTGTTGCTAACCCTTCCCTAAACATTTTGTGAGGAGTTCTTATAGTTTTAGGGTTCTATTTCATGTCCTAATGGGACTAGGAAAGGGGGCTGTGAATTCTGCTTCCTACTTTCTAAAAGCTGGGATTCTCTCACCCAAAGGAGGTAGCAAAGGTTTAGGAAACCACCGCTTAGGGTTGGGTCCTGTTTTGACTTACCTTACATGACTAACTACCCTAATTTTAACCCTAAATTGCCCTCCCTAATTATTGCATAATTACATACACGAATTTTTGGGTATTTTCTGGTACCAAATTTTATCCTTGGGCCAAATGTGCTCTATTGGCCCAATATTGTTAATGGGTTATTAATACACGATGTTGGAAGTCTCTCCAACATGTTTATTTAATTTATGGTTGGGTTATTTTTCCACGTTAACAATTTTCCGACTTAGTTTCCTAATTCAGGTAACTTGGTCACGTGTGACATATACTCAGACAATCAGATTTTCCGTTGCAAGAATTCCTTCGTGGAATGCTTAGGGATTATATTTGGGGTTGGTTTATAATTTTTTTGGATTTTTCCGATGTGTTTTCTCACGTACGATAGTGGTACGTAAGTTCTATCATTTCGATAATACGGAAGTTATTTATTTACTAATTTCATACTTGAATTTGTTCATGGGTCATACGTTGTCCATTGATCCGATTTCTTTTATGGACTATCCCCACATATATATTGTTTGGAGTCCACCATAAATTTCTCATTTAGTTTATGATCTCATTTTATACACTTGATAATGGGTTGTCCAACTTATTTCCTAATTACGATAATAAGTCACACTAACTCTTAAATATACCTCAAGTGACTTTTATTGACCCAAATTTTTGATGGATCATTAGAGGATATTATTTGAAGTCCATCTATGATTTTTATTTAATTTTTTGACTCATCTAAGTATGTGTGATATTGATTTTCTGACTTATTCTCTGATTACCATACTCAGTCGCAAAACGCCTTAAACTGGACCATCTGATTTTTCTTTGCACGAATTTCTTCATGGGTCATTAGGGAGCATTATTTAGAGTTGAACTATGGTTTTTATGAAAATTGTTAATGGGTTTTTTTTGTATGTACGGTAGTGGCACGTGCATTTTTGCTATTTCACAAATATTGAATTTATCATTTTCGATTTATTTCTAATTTTCTAATTACCAAATTTCCGGGGTGTTACAGTTCATTTTCTTGGACATGTGATTTCGGGAGATGGTATAGCTATGGATCCATCTAAGGTGAAGGCAGTGCTAGAATGGGAGACTCCTGTAATCACGGGGTTGCGCACCCCTCAAGACACACAACTTGTTTTATATGCATTATTAGCATGGATTAGGAACGTGTGATCGCCACCTAACAAGTTGCCTTCGAATAAGAATGAAAATAGGCTAACATGCTAGGAAAGGAGTTGAGAAAGGGGCACTTACTGATGTCCCGACGGATCTCCCCGTCGCGATGATGTTGTTGTCCCGACGCCCCACCAAGGCACGTCTCTGATGTCGCGGCGCTTCTGGCTGACACGTTCTCTACAGTGCGGGAGGATGTTGGTGGACCTTCTTCCTGCCCTCCAGCCGACTAGAGGACAAGAACCCCTCATCAAATCTTGCTTAGGTGCCTGCCAAAATGAAGAAAGACAACAAAAGAAACTCTGTTAGACCATATTTATGAGTAGTAACTGTTGGGTTGAGTGTGAATATAATTCATTTCTCCTCACATTTTGATGACGACAAGTTGTGATTTTGATGAATAACCATTGGAACATGTAAAATACATTACCTAAAATTACAATATTTAAAAAGCATGTTTCCAAGCACATTTATCATTGATATTCATGATAATATATTTATCTAATGATTTATGTGTTTATTTTCTCAGGGACAAACATTTTCTGCAAAGGTAGTGTCGACACAACCATCCTTGGTGTCGACACAATGGTTCAGAACAAAGGCAGAAATGTGAAGAAAATTCCATCTCAGGTCGACACTAGTCCAGAGCAGGTCGACACTAGAGAGCCTTCCCAGAAGGCCTGTTGTTCAGATAGCCAAAGCAGGTCGACACCAAATGTAGGCAGGTCGACACTAGATGGCTCTCCCAGAAGGCCTGTTTTTCAGATGGCCAAAGCAGGTCGACACAATATGAGATCAGGTCGACACTAGGGAGCCTTCCTAGAAGGGTTGTTTTGCTGTCTGGGACATGAGGTCGACACTAAATCATCTCAGGTCGACACTAGAGACCTCTCCCAGGGATTTGTTTTGCCAGTCTGAGAGAGTGTGTCGACACACCTCATGGGCAGGTTGACACACTCCGGAATCTCTGTGACTTAAACTTTCCCTTGGACACGTGGCACCCTAGGGAGATGTCAGATCATTCTTGGATCATGTGCCGACGTACCCCAAGGGTATCTTCCAAATACTTAGGGTATAAATACCCTCTTATTGGGCACTCATCCCAAGAGAATCTCTTTAGAGCCTCCAGAAACCTGCAAGCGGCGGCATGAGAGTCTCACCTCCCTGTTCTTGCTCTCTCCTGTGCTCCCACACCAATTCACACTTCTCCAAGCACAAGACTTGAAGATTGATCAGCATGAAGCACTAGGATCAACTTCAAAGGAGCAGATCAAGTAGAAGCCAGCAATTGTGAAGCTCTCAAGGAAGATCCCAAGATCAATGTTGCAGAGCATCGCCAAGGGACATCAAGTGATCAAGATTCTTCCAATTCGGCCTCTACAAGGGAGTTTTCTTGAAGAACAAGAATTGTCAACCTCGAGTCTAAAGTCTTTCTTGTTTCTTCCTAGCTATTCAAGAAATTGTGCATAATCTGTTGCACCAATTTTCTTGAATTGGCCTTAATAGATCAGATCATTGCTAGAGGATCTGGATCTTGTTGTTTCTGTTCTAGCAAGTGATTGTGAGCCTCTGTGCTCAGGGTTTTGAGTCGTCGTACTCAAGTTGTGTGGTTGAGCAGTCTTGCTCAGATTCTAGAGTAGTCTTGCTCTAGGTAGTGTGTGAGTTGTCTAACTCATTTGTGGAGTTGTCAGGCTCCAGTGTGGGGTGTCTAACCCAGGTTGTTTAGTGGATCCTCACTGCGTGTGAGGGGTGGATGTAGGAGTCACGTGGTGTGATTTCCGAACCACCTAAAAAATCTGTGTGCATTGGTCTGCTTGTGGTTTGAATTTACTCTTCGTTAGATGAATGCATAGGATCGTTTGAATCTATCTAATCAACTTGTTTTTCACACTCCAATTGTTTAACTCACTTAATCTCTCTTCAGATCTGTGAAATTTGCTTTCAATCTAACTCTGATTCAAAGGT
The DNA here is from genome assembly GCA_014218235.1 of Colocasia esculenta. Taxonomy (NCBI): domain Eukaryota; kingdom Viridiplantae; phylum Streptophyta; class Magnoliopsida; order Alismatales; family Araceae; genus Colocasia; species Colocasia esculenta. Next base: position 136,795,470 of record CM024755.1, read on the forward strand.
TTTTCCAAATTGGTTTAGCTTCCGCATTAGTTGGCATAGATCTATTCAACCCCCCCCCCCCCTTCTAGATCTTGTCCACACTTTTTATCGATCCTTCAATTGGTATCAGAGCAGGTTTACACTTGATCTGATCTGATCTGAGTAGTTTCTAAGTTTTTGTGTTGCTTGTTTGCTTGATTGTTAGTTTTGTTGAGTGTTTCCTTCCTTGCAATATCTGTTTAATTAAATGGATTCCAGAGGATTCATAGCCGAGGGTCATTCCATAAATAGGACACCATTCTTTAATGGAACGGACTATTTTATTGGAAAAATAGAATGCAAGTTTTTCTAAGAGCCCAAAATTATGAAATCTGGAAAGTAGTGGAGGTAGGTCCCTTTGAAAACTAGGGAGAAGAAGAAACCTGGACTAGGGAACAAATAAGAAGAGCTACATTGAATTATAGTGCCATGAACATGATTCAATGTGCTGTTCACTCCAAAGAGTACTCAAGAATCTCAATGTGTAAATCTGCAAAGAGATGTGGGATAAACTTGAGGTACTCTATGAGGAGACATCTCAAGTTAAAGAAACCAAGGCTAACATACTTGTCTCTGAATATGAGTTGTTCATGATGAAATCTAACGAGACAATCTCTGAAATGTTTGCCTGGTTTATGATCATAGTAAATGGACTGAAAGCCTTAGGTAAGGACTATACGGATGTTGACTTGGTAAGAAAAATCCTGCGTTCTCTCTCTTCAATATGGCACACCAAGACCACTCTCATTGAAGATTCTAAAGACTTGTCCAAAATTTCTTTGGATGAGTTGATAGGATCCTTAATGACATATGAAATTAATCTAAAGAGAAATGAGGAACACATAATCAAAACCAAGCCAGTAGCATTAAAGGCCTCATCTAGTAACAAGGACAAAAGTCAGGATAAAACTAGTTCTGATGAGTCTGAGTCAAATGAGGATAAAATTGCCCTCATGACCAGGCAATTCAGAAAATTCTTGAAATATAGAAAAGGAAAATTTTCTGGTAAAAAGAAATACTCTTCAGGTAAAAGAAACACATCCTTTTCTAATGCAAAATCTAACAAGAATAAAAAATCTGACGATATTGTCATTTGCTACAGGTGCAACAAACCAGGACACATGAAGGGAGAATGTCCTGAGAACAAGAAGGAGAAGCACAAGAAAATTCACAAATTCAAGAAGCCGAAGGCCATGGTAGCCACTTGGTCTGATGAGGACACAAGTGAAAACGAAGAAGAAGAAAAATCCTCAAGCTCTGGAGGTGAGGAGATTTGCTTCATGGCAAACAGCTCAGATGGAAAGGTAAGCACATCTTTTGAAGATTTTTCTGTTGAAGATTGGCAGGATGCTTATGCTGAATTAGTTGAAAACTATACTGAAATGAGAAAAGAAAATAAGCATCTCAAAAAGAAAATTGAAAATATTTATCATAACCAATCTTCAAACAAAAGAATTTGTGAACTAGAGAATGAAGTAACTGAATTAAATGAAGAAAAAGAAAATCTTCTGAATCTGATTGATGAACTTGAGCTAGCTTCTCAAAAGGCCACCAATGAATTCAAAGACTTATCTGAAAAGCTGGATAAAGAAAATCAAGATAAACAACAAAGGATTGAAGAAATCAAAATTTTGGAAAACCAGCTAAGACAAAAAGATGAAGTCATTGAAACATTCACAAATGGCAAAGATAATTTGGGGGCCTTGTTGGGAACAAATATGAAATCAATCTCTCATGGACTAGGGTTTGATAAACAAAAATCTAAGAAAGACAAATCCGGTGAAAAGAAGGATAAAGCACCACTAATCAAATTTGTTAAGGGCCCTAGTCTTGAATATACAGAAGTCAAACAAAAATCAAGCAAAACACAAAAAGTCCAAAAACTCATAACAAAGTCAAGGTAACCAGGTCGACACAATCTCCTGACAAGTCAACACTAGTCCACAAGAAGAAGGCTTATGTGGCTGTAGTGTCGACACCAGTCGAAGAGAGGTCGACCTGCTCAACATCAACCAAGAAAAACCACAAAATAAAAAATTCAAATAAAAATCTGAAAAATAAGAAAAAGTCAAAGGAAGTCATTAATGAAGAGCCTTGGACCTCCAAGATAGCATATCAAGCTGATTGGAACAATTCTTGGAGCCAATGGTATAACAACCCATGTTGGTATCATCCTCAATTTTTCTATCCAAACTTTCTGATGTACCAACAAAACCCTTGGATTCCACCTCCTCATCTGAATTCTCATGCTAAAATGAAAAACACCCCTCCTACCAAAAACAAAAATACTGGTGTTTTTATTCCTAAAGAAAAGAAGAAAATGAAAAAGTCAGAGAACACCAATGTCATAAAACCAAAATCCAAAACAAGTCAAATTTGGGTGAGAAAAGATTTGGTAATATTGTCCAAACTTTCTAATGGTCCCAAGTCTGTTTGGGTACCAAAATCTTCTCTCCACTAAATGTTTTTGCAGGAAGGTCGTGCACCCAATTCAAATGTGTGGTTCCTTGACAGTGGGTGTTCACGACACATGACTGGAGATAGAGCTAAATTTTCTTTCCTGCTAGAGAAGGAGGGAGGTTTAGTAACATTTGGAGGTAAAAATAAAGGAAAGATCATTGGATCTGGAAAGGTTGGTCAAACTTCTTCAAACTCTGTTGATAGTGTTTTATTAGTTGATGGTCTTGATTACAACTTGCTCAGTATCAGCCAACTATGTGACAAAGGTCACAAAGTTGTGTTTGAATCTGATTTTTGCAAAATAATTGATTCATCAACTGGTAAAATCAAATATTTTGGAAAAAGGGAAAACAATGTTTATATGATTGACCTTAATAAAAACTTTTCTAAAAATCTTTGCTTTGTTGCAAATAAAGATGAAATTGTATGGACTTGACACAAAAGACTTGGCCATGCAAGTTTCAGAACTTTAAATAAATTGTTAAGGCTAAATTTGGTTAAGGGTCTTCTTGAATCCTTTTCAAATATTGAAAATCAAGTTTGTGGGATCTGTGCCCAGGGAAAACAAACCAGGAAATTTTTTAAGAACTTCAATGAAGTACTCACATCTAGGCCACTAGAACTTCTTCACATGGACCTTTTTGGCCCAACAAGGGTTCTAAGTCTAAGTGGCAAGAGATATGGATTTGTAATCATTGATGATTTTACTAGATTTACTTGGGTTATCTTCTTGTCCCACAAAAGTGATTCTTCCCTTGAGTTCAGGAAATTCTGCACCACTGCCTTAACAAATTATTCATATAAAATCAAAAATATTTTGACTGATCATGGGGGTGAATTTGACAACCAATCTTTTTCTGATTTGTGTGCTGAATTTCATATATTCCACAAGTTTTCTTCACCAAGAACTCCAGAACAAAATGGAGTTGTAGAAAGAAAGAACAGAACTCTTGTGGAGATGGCTAGATCTATGCTCTTAGAAAGTAAATTGTCCAAATCCTTCTGGGCTGAAGCTGTAAACACAGCAAATCACATTCTAAATAGAGCTTTGATCAGACCAAAAATCAGAAAAACCCCCTATGAACTTTTGAAAAACAAAAAGCCAACTGTTTCTTACTTCAAAACCTTTGGGTGCAAATGTTATGTACACAATAATAATAAAGAAAATCTTGACAAATTTGATGCTAAAAGTTAGGAAGCCATCTTCCTTGGCTATTCTGAAGTGTCAAGAGCTTTCAGAGTGTACATCTTCAAAAACAGGACTGTTGAAGAGTCTCCTCATATTATATTTGATGAAAACTCCTTTTCAACTAACACTTCTAAATCTTGCAGGAAAAATAAGACAGTGAAGAGGATGACTTCATTGTGAACTCTTCACCAACTGTTGAGAGCTTGAAGACTGTGGTGAGAACTTGAACAACAATTCACCATCTTCAAGTGGAACAGGTAACAGTGCTCCAAATTTGAATACCCCTCAACAGGTAACTTCTGAACATCAAATTTTGAGAGATCACCCTTTGGATAATGTAGTTGGTAACTTATATGATAGAGTTAGGACTAGATCTTCATTCCTGCATGCTCTTGAAGAAGACCCACTAGCTCTAATTTCCCAAGTTGAACCAAAATCAATTGATGAAGCTTTATTAAGTTCTGATTGGATTAATACCATGCATGATGAACTTCATCAATTTGAAAGAAATCAAGTTTGGGAATTAGTACCTAGACCTAGTGACCAAACAGTCATTGGCACTAGATGGGTTTCCAGAAATAAACTGAATAAATCTGGTCAAGTCATAAGAAATAAAGTTAGGCTAGTTGCAAAGGGGTACAATCAAGAGTTTGGAATTGACTTTGAAGAATCATATGCCCCTGTAGCTAGACTAGAAGCAGTTAAGATTTTCCTTGCTTTTACATCCTCCATGAAATTTAAAATCTATCAAATGGATGTTAAAAGTGCATTTCTCAATAGATATATTAAGGAAAATGTTTTTGTTGAACAACCTCCTGGATTTGTAAATGAAAATCATCCTAACCATGTTTTCAAGCTTAATAAGTCTCTCTATGGTCTTAAACAAGCTCCAAGAGCTTGGTATGACCGTTTGAGTTCTTTTTTGCTTGAAAAAGGATATTCTAGAGGTAATGTTGATCAAACACTGTTCACAAAAACAATAAATAAAGAAATAATTGCAGTCCAAATTTATGTCGATGACATAATATTTGGATCAACCAATAAAAGCCTGTGCAATGAATTCTCCAATAAAATGAAAAATGAATTTGAAATGAGTTTAATGGGAGATCTAAAATTTTTCTTGGGATTGCAGGTTAACCAAACTCATGAAGGGATCTTCATCAGTCAAACCAAGTATGTCAAAGAACTTCTGAAAAGGTTTGACTTTTAGAACCTCAAGCACTCCAACACACCAATTGCTATAAATGCTAAGCTAGAAGAAGACTCAAATGGTAAGTCAGTAGACCCAAAGACCTACAGAGGTATGATTGGTTCTCTACTTTATCTTACAACTTCTAGACCTGATATTCAATTCAGTGTGTGTTTGTGTGCTAGATTTCAATCAAATCCTAAAGAAAGTCACATGCTAGCGGTTAAAAGAATTTTCAAATATCTTGTTGGAACATGTGATTTAGGAATTTGGTATCCTGCTAATTGCAAGTTAGATTTGATTGCCTATTGTGATGCTGATTATGCTGGTTGTAAATTAGATAGAAAAAGCACAAGTGGCTTGTGTTTGTACCTAGGTGGGTGCCTAATCTCTTGGGCTTCTAAGAAGCAACATTCAGTTGCTCTGTCAACTGCAGAGGCTGAGTATGTTGCTGCTGGTAGGTGTGGAACCCAAATTCTTTGGGTGAAACATCAACTTCTTGATTACAACCAAGAGTTAGGTTGTGTTCCCATCCTTTGTTATAACACAAGTGCAATAAATCTGTCTAAAAATCCCATTCAGCATTCCAGAACCAAGCATATTGAAATTAGGCATCATTTCTTGAGAGATGAGGTAGCAAAGAAATCTTTTGAACTCCATTTCATAGAAACTGAAATGCAAATTGCTGACATTTTCACTAAACCCCTTCCTAACAGTAGGTTCTCATCCTTAAGGAGAGAACTTGGTCTTTGCAAATGTCCATTGGGATTGGGTTGAGTGTTAGGCATCTTTTGAGGGGGAGTTCTTTGCATTATCTTACTCATTTGCTTCCTTGATTCATTATATCTCTCTCTATTTCATGTCTATTTTTGTTTGACAATGAACTTTTCACCTCACATTGTGTTGAACTTATTGGTATATCAAATGGTGATTTGAAGAAGGAAAAGTTCTGCTTGTCTGGACACTTTCACTATGCGAGAGTATGTGTCTCCGTCAAGTACCAAGGAATGAATATGCAATTGTTGAGGGGGAGCTTTTATTGTTTAAAGAGAATATTTCCTGATTTCAAAATTTTGCATATCTTTATTCTGATGAAAAGTGGTTGAAATCCTCATCTCAGGGGGAGCTAAAGAATTCACAAGTTATATCATTTGCAAAATTCAAAACTTATTCTTGTATTACATCAATTTCCTTACATGATGTCCTCATTCAGGTGTCTAGAGTCTCAAAATGATCCCTTGAGTGATCTACTACATTCATTTGTCAACTCTCACCTATACTCTTCAAAACTATAGAAATTCAGATTTCTTTCTAAAACTGAAGGATAATGTGTGTCTTGATCTTAAACATGTTTTTGTTTGCAATTGATGTTGGACATAGATGATATCTTTTTGTCAAAAACTCACCAAAATCTATCCATTCAACAGAGCAATGGCACATGTGCTGAGAAACTGCACACCTTCACAATGAATGAAGTGCCATGTATGTCATGAGGCACTAATGCTATCTCTGTTCAAAGGGGATTAAAAATTAAAAATCAATGCAAAACAAAATAAATATGCCCAATTTTTGACGATGACTGAGTAACTGGAAATATTGACGTCTAAAAAACGTATATTTTCATGTCAAAAGGTCATCATTTACCCCTTTGAGACTTAATAATGGATAAATCTTCAGTATCCAGGGACTATAGTGTGTAAAAAGCATTAGTTCTTGAGTGAACAAGATATATCTCATTTGATAGTTTGTTTCAAAACAAAATATATATGTCATTGGAGAATTTGTTTTAAAGAATCATTCTTATCCATCATCAAGTTCTTCCTTAAAAATGTTTGCTGTCAACACACTTGTTTTCAGTCTAAAAGATTTTTTTTATCTCTTTGGAATTGAAGAATATGCTAGTGTGTAGTTGATTGTTAAATATTTTATATCCCTCAAATTATCATTTTAATGACTCAAGTCACTGAATGCTCATATCCTGTTGGATATTGTGTAAAGCTTGAATTGTGTTGAATTTTTGCAAAATTTAACAATTGAATTTTTTAGTGTCTTAAATATCTTTGAAATGATTATTCCACCCATTGCTTATCATTATAAAGATGTCCCAAAAGTCACATAATTTTTCCATACTCAAATCCAAAATTTTTCATCAGGCCAGGTCGACACTACTCCATCTAGTGTCGACATACTTTGACTCAGGTCGACACTGCCATCCTCTAGTGTCGACACTGACCCCCCTGCCAGACTCATTTAAACCGTGGGCACCGGTTAAGCGCAAGTTGTTCCTGCGAGGTAGGTTATCCAAAACCCCTCTTTTCTCTTCTCCAGGTCGACCCGACGGCCACATTCTTCCTGGAATCCGGCAGGATTTTGAATCCTTTCCACCTTTTCTCTCCTCCATACCATCTCCAACCATCGTCTCTCATTCGTCTCTCTCTCCATCATCCCCAATTCCACTCTGCTTCAATGGCACCCAAGCAACTTCCTCGCCGTGGAGCACAATCAAGGGCTTCGGCAAGGCCCATTCCGGCAGATGAGGTTCCTTCCACTGAGAGGAGAACCAAGCGTCGCCATGATCTTGCAGAGCAGCCAGGATCTTCATCTGCTAAGAGAGGTAGGGCATCCTCATCTGGTCGAGGTCAAGGGTCCATGTACCCTAGGAGAAAAACCCTAGACTCTTCTCCTGAAATTTCTGAGAAATCCTCATCCTCATCCTCCTCCTCAGAGTCCTCCCAGCCCACTAGGAGACCCCCTTCCAAACCCCTAAGTGCCAGGAAGACCATATTGAAACCCAGGGCAGTAGATTTGGATGACAATGAACTCATTGCTACATTTCCTGAAGTTTTAAACTTCTTCAACTTTCAGTCTTGGCAGTCTTTCATATCAGAATTTCGAGTAATTTACCCTAGACTTGTACAAGAATTTTATCAAATTTGGAATGCACAGAAGAAGGGTACAAGTCCAAGGTCAAAGGGATTGCCATAGACATGCCAACAGACATAGCTGCTTCAATTTTCAAAGTCCCTGATGAAGGAGAAGATTACCACAATTTTGAATTCAACCTTCATGAAGCCTACACCATAATGACTGGTTTGCCTGCAGATGAGTCGGATATTAAGCAAACCCATGTCACCAAATTCAATACCAACACCTTTCCCCCTGTGTTGAGGCTTACTCATCACATGCTCACTACCATCATCACACCTCAAGGTGGTGGGAGAGATAGGGTGATAGACATCCAGAGATTTGTCCTTTTCTGTATGAGCAAGGACATGAAGATAAATCTCCATGTCATCATGTACCAGATCATCTCTGAGACCACCAGGGTAGACTTGCATAGATCACATCCCTATGCAGCCCATCTGACTGCAGTTTTCAAGCACTTTGGTGTGCCTCTTGACAATGAAAAATCTGAGAAGATTCCTAAGTCCAACATCTATTGCTTTAAGCATGTTCATAAATTCATAGGCTTTAAGATTGTTGGTGATCAGGTAGGGAGAGGGCCAGCTATAGTAGAGGCCCCTGTGGCTCAGGAGGATCAGCCTCCAATTCAAGAGGAACAGCCTCCAGTTCCAGAGGAACAGCCTCTAGCTCCAGAGGATCAGCCTCAAGTTCATGACGACCAGCCTCAAGTTCATGAGGACCAGCCTCTCATAAATGAGGATTAGCCTCATGTGGCAGATGAAGTTGAGGAACCTTTCATTGCCCCTCACTCTCCTCAACCTCAGCCCTCCTCCTCCATGAACCTTGAACCTGAAATCCCATCATTTTCTCCACAACCTCCAGCTCAAGCCTCCTTTGGTGGACCTTCTGTTCCACCAGAGTTGTTCACCTTCTTAAATGACAAGTTTCACACCTTGAACAACTCTATTCAGACCATGTCATCAATTTTTGAATTGAGGATTCAGAGGTTGGAGAACACAGTATCTGCTAAATTCATTGAGTAAAAGGCAGCCTCAGACTATGCTACCCAAAGGTTCAACAGGTTGATTGGGACAATGGCAGATGCTTCGATTGAGCTGAAGGAGCACCAACAAAAGCTGGAAATAGTTCTTCAGGGAATTTTGGCAAATTCCCAAGCTGATGTCTTCAACACCAAGCAGACACTATCTGAGATCAGCAAAACAAGACTATCATTTGCACATATGGTAGATGATCTGGAGAGTATGAAGAATCTCTCTGCTCACATAGATGAAGAAATGTCTGCACTCAAGCAAGAATTCAAAGTATTGAATAGGCCAGGTTGGTCAACTAGTTTTTTTTTTAAGCAAATATCTGACAAGGGAGTAGGAGAGTGCTCACCCCTTCAGAGAAGGGATGAGGTAGTCACTCCGCCACCATACGCTCATCAGAAGATTTTATTAATATCAAGATCATTACAAAGGGATCCCAGGGCCTAATAGAAGGTAACCCCATCTTATCCAAACGATAGGGCCCCTTTACAGAAGGGGGAAGATCAGCCCATGAAGACCAGACACAACAAGAATTGGTAATAGTACAACCAAAACCAGCGAGAGAATCAGCCACTTGATTAGCCTCATGGTAGATATGACTGAGGGAGACATGAATATGCTGGCAGCGGTATAGTATATCTTGAGTAATAATGCAGAGGTGCCAAGGGATAGAATAATTCCCCTTCATCATTTGCACCAGCACAAGGGAATCACTCTCAATAAGGAAATTTGATATGCCTTTTTCATAGCATAGTATAATTCCATTCCGAAGGGCAAGCGCTTCAGCTTCCAGACTAGAACAAACACCCTGATAGATAGTAGAAAAAGCAAATATAATATTGCCCATGTGATTCCTAAGAATTCCTCCTCCAGCTGCAATAGAAGAAGTTGATTTAAATGCACCATCAACGTTTAGCTTCAGTCTTCCAGGAGGAGGTAAATACCATTTGACAAGTTTAGGGGCGAGTGGCGTTGACATTTGAATGGCGACACCCCATTGCTGGAGGAAACTTCTGTGAGGGGCGGACAGATCAAAGAGACAGGGCTGATAAATTTTGTGAGCATCAGAAACATGTATCATAACTCTGTGAATAATTTGACGGGCCACCATTGGCTTATCATCAAACCTGGCTCTGTTACGGCTACACCAAATCTCCCAGATGGCCGAGAAGAACATGTGTCTAGCCAACTGCCCCCAAGATGTGGAACAATGCAAGGCAGAGATGTATTGAAGTATACCATGAGCGATATGATTAACAGAATTATTGCAGAACTTCAGGAATTCGATCAGAACAGACCAAACTTCATTTGCCACCTCCCCATGAAAGAAAAGATGAACACCAGTTTCACCGTGAGGACGATGGCAGCAGGAACATCTAGAGCATAAGGGAATACCACAGCCAGCGATGATATCATCAGTGGGTACACAACCATGTACCATTCTCCAAATAAAGACCAACCACTTAATAGGAACATGGGGATTCCATATTTTTGACCAGCCAACTCTCGGGTGACCCTGAAGAATCTTGCGAACAGAGTTAGTGGAGAAGTGACCATTAGTATTGAGACACCAAATCCATCTATCCATACCATCAATGGACGCAAAGATGTGACCAAGAATGGATGGGGGGCAGAACTGCTTAGCTATGTTTATATGATGACGAATAGGATCAGCTAACACCTGACGAATTGACAAATATTTGTCTGGCATGGAAGACCAGACATGGTCGGGAAGGAACACTCTAAGAGGGACCGCTCCAGACCACGCATCCAACCAGAAACACACATGAGAATCCAAACCTCTCACCACAACCCTGTGATTATGAGCAATAAACCCAGACGCCTGCTGCCATAATTTCCTTTCCGCAACAGATAACAAATGATAGGAGGCGGTGGAATAGTGAGAATGATACAAGTGCTTGGATTGAAAGAAAGTACCCCAAAGAGACGTGCCAGTTATCACCCTCCATAACATTTTGGTCTTCAAAGCAAGTTGCATTTGTTTGAGATTTAGAACCCCAAGACCGCCACATTCTTTAGGTTGGGATATAATGTCCCAGGAGACCCAATGTCTTTTGGGCGAACCATCATAAGAACCCTAGAAAAGGTTGGCCAGTAATCTGTGAAATGACTTCATGACAGTGGTTGGGATAACCTGAGAAGACATTGTATAGATAGGTAGAGCGGAAAGCACATGTCTGATCAGAACCAGCTGGCCACAAAAAGAAAGAAACCCCGACTTCCAAGTTTGCAACATGGCAGCGGTTTTTGCGATAATATGAGAAAAATAAATCGGCCTCCTCCGACCAGCAAATAGCGAGACTCCCAGATACTTGATTGGGAGTTTAGACTAAACAAAACCCGTGATATGAGCAATAGAGTGACTGAGAGAACTAATAGCTTTATCCGCCACAATGAAGGAACTTTTAGATACATCAATAAGCGGACCTGATGACTCTTCATACGCCTTAAGGAACTTCATAAGCCACCTAATATGGTTAGCAGAACCATTGGAGAAAATAAGCGTGTCATCAACGAACAATCAATGAGATACCAGAGGACATCTCTGAAGCATTTGGAAGGCTCCACCAGTACTCCTTTGAAATAGCGCGCTAAGCCCTCTGCTTAACACTTCCTCCGCAAGAATAAACAATGCTGGTGCAAGAGGGTCACCCTGACGAACACCTCTCGTAGACTTGAAGTAGCCATTTATTTCACCATTTAGTAACATAGAAAACCAGCAATTAGAGAGGAGGGGCTCAACAAGCGAAATAAAGCTGAGAGAGAATCCAAACTTGCAAAGCACTGCATACAAAAAGTCCCACTCCAACCTATCATAAGCCTTGGCCATGTCCAGCTTGAAAATAACATTACCACCTCTGGTCCTCTTATGAAGATGTTGAACCATTTCCCCAGCCAGAGCCACATTCTCATAAATATTCCTCCCTTTAACAAAAGTACCCTGCTGCTCTGATATCAGAATAGGTAGGACCTTAGATAATCTGTCATTGATAATACGGGAGATTACCTTATAAATGAAGTTGCATAGGCTAATTGGCCTGAATTCAGCACATGTTCTAGGGGAATCAACCTTGGGAATCAAAGCAATAAGAGAGGAGGTAAATCCTGTAGGCAATGCATGACCACAAAAATAACTTTGAACTGCAACGACGATATCCTTCTGAATAAAATCCCAGCATTTTTGGAAGAAATGGCCAGTGAAACCATCCGGACCCGGAGCACTGTTAGGAGACATGGTCATGACAACACCTTTAACTTCCTCATCATTTGGAAGCACACAAAGAGATTGGTTTATGACATCATCCACCAAACCCGGAATATTCTCCATAAGGCGCTGATCTACTTGATGGGGGTTAGAAGTAAACACAGCAGAAAAATGAGTCACAAACAGGTTTACCATCTCCTCTTTATCAGTCACTAGCACACCAGAATCATTATGGATTTGATTTATAACTGACCGCCTTCTACGAGAGGTAGCACAAGCATGGAAAAATTTTGTATTTCCATCTCCCTCTTTCAACCACTGTAATCTTGATTTTTGACGCCAGAACATTTCCTCTTGTGCATGAACACGAGCAAGATCATCCCTAGCTACATAGAGCTGATTACGATTCTCAGGAGTGGAATCATTATCAAATATTATTTGAGCAATCGAGTGCGCCTCCTCCGCCATCATAACGTTGTCCTGGAAATTCTTGAACACCTGTTTATTCCAATGTCTATAGAAAGATTTCATATGCTTCCATTTCAACATCAAATTCATAAGAGGATAGGAAAAACAAGGAGCTGCTTCCCAGGCGACCCTGGAATCCTGGAGAAACCGCTCATGAGATATCCACATTTGCTAGAAACAAAACCTTGAAGGAACAGTAGAAGCATTAGACGTTGGGGAGATCAGTAAAGGACTATGATCGCTACAAGCACGAGACAAATGTTGCACCTTAAAAGAAGGACTAGCAAGCAACCATTCACCATTAATCATAACCCTGTCCAGTCTGGCCCAAATACCATTATCTTGTTGACCATTGTACCATGTGAATTTACTCCCTGAAAAACCCACATCCTCCAATCCAGCTGCTGAAACACATGCCTAAAAATCAGCAGTGGATCTCTCAAAGGCCCGACGGCCACCCCTTTTTTCAGACGGATCCAAAATACTGTTAAAATCGCCACCAACAAGCCAAGGCTTATCACAAGAAGCAGAAAAATCCACGAGGTAATCCCACAAGTCCCTACGCTCAGTCAACAAGCAGCTAGCATAAACAATGGTTGCAAAAATATCCGGGTGCGAAGAGGTGGTAATGCGGACAGTTACAAACTAATCAGAGCTTGAAACAATGTTGACATTAACATCCTGATTCTAAAATAACCAGATACGGCCCCGATCATTAGTATTAGATAAACAAGAATCCATACGAAGTTTAAACCTGTATCTCTCAATTTTATCACTGCTAAGCTTAGGCTCAATAATTGCAACAAAATTCAGCTTGAATTTCCGGATAAGATGCTTTAACCTGTTGATAGACTGGGAATTACCAATCCCCCTTATATTCCATATGAGGCTAATCATAAGGAACTCATTGAGAATTATTAACAGAGGCGCTCCTGCGCAGGGAAGATCTTGTTTTAACTCCATCAACCTTCCTAACCTCCATGTTTTCTCATCCAACAAAGTTTAAATGGATTGATGTAAAGTCAACATCGGTAGGTATAGAATCTGAGACTAGAAGGGAAATAACGTGGTAAGTAGGTGCACATGTACCTGAAGCAATTTCTGATGCAATTAAAGACTGGTCATAGATTGAGGCTGTTGCACTAGTAGATGCTCTTTGATCCTTTGGGCTAGTCCTATCTTCACACAAAGAAACTCTTGTCTCGGATGGCAGAGGGCGCACAATAATATCAGTATAAGGGCTGTCAAGGTTGACAGGTGCCTCAACAACCTTTAACTCACCATCAACAATTATTGGTTGCATAGTGTTGGCATGCAACACGTTAGTTTCCATGGTATGAGGGTTCGCATCAGAAGAGGATACAGGAATTTGAACTACGTTAGAAACAGGAGTTGCAGTCTTATCAAAAGAATCTGATTCCACTGATTCAATAATGACCTTAGATTTACAACGATCATCATCCTGTTTATCAGAAGTAACCTGGCGCCATACCTTTTTGAATGACTGCGGAGCAGACTGATTAATAACATGGTTACCCTGTGGTACAATGCTGGTACTTGGATTGGATTTCTTACAATTAGCAAAGATATGTCCAAGACGCTTACAAGATTGACAAAAGGATGGAGGATTCAGATATGTCACCTGTTGCCACATACCACCTACACCAATACCAATCCAGACACGGTCCGGGAGAGCTTGAGATATATCTAATTGAACACTGACTCTGGCAGTATGCGCACGAGACAAACTGATGGTATCTCTGTCGATCTGCAAAACTTGGCCAAGACTACCAACAATGGATCTGAGCATGGGTTCATTATAGAAATTGGCTGGCAACCCCGTCATCTCCAACCAAACAGGGACTATGGAAGAGTCTTCATCTGGGGAAAAGTTCATCGACCATTGAAAGAATCTGAACAATCTTCCTTTCACAAACAGAGTGTCCTTCAACAAGACCTGAAGATAATCGTTCCTATCTTGGAACCGAATAAGGAGATGGTGCCCATCCATAGCACTAATAACAAAGTCTTTCACAAACTTGAATCGTTGAGAAAAGTTCATGCGTATATCCTGGAAAGAAGGCCTTCCTAGCGGAGTACGAGCGATGATAGCATAGTTGAAAGGCTCACAAGATATTCGTACCTCTTCTAAAGAGAAGAACACCGCAGGCTCTCCAGAGTCAGTGCTTGCAGGTGCGTGAACTTTCAAAGGGAGCGTAGGTGGCTTGATAGATTCCATAAGTATATGTGCGAACGACTTTGGAGGGGTCGAACCATCACGTCCCCATGCAGGTGAGGAGGGGGCATTAATGGCATGCATGCATGGGGTGGACGTCACGCAGCCAGGAACTGGGCATGGCGGGGCAGCAGTACGATCACAAATCCCCTCCTGGGAAAGAGGAGGGAAGTGGGAGGGCCCAGGAAGCCCCCCCTCAGCAACGGCCAAGGCATCGGCCATGGGGCCGCGCCCAGGCGAGGGCGCCGGCGGCGACAAACCCTAGCAGAGCTCTTGTTTCCTTAGAGGGCAGCGGCGGCGACAAACCCTCCTTCTCGTTGGTCAACTGGTTCATCTTCCTCTTCACAGCCAAGGTCAAATGAGTTCAGTGCACTTCAAGCTTCAATGTCAGAAAATTCAGAAAGAATGGAGAATCTTCTGCACACAAGACTCTCAACTATCCAAGCCCAAATGAAGTTTAGTCTAACTTCAATGGAAAAGAGGCTAACGGATATTGAGACTATTTTGTTACCCATTCCTCCTCCTCCTCCTCCCCAGTAATGTAATTCTTTTGATAATGTCAAAGGGGGAGAAGTTTGTTTGAAAGATTGTAATGTTCACATCATGAATGAAATGAAATGAATAGAAATTTATGCCTCTATTTTTGTGGCTTAAATGTGATTGCAAATCTTTTGAATGAATGTGAATGTGATAAATGCTTGTCAAGCTGCTTGACCGTTGTGTGAAAATAGCTTATTTCTAGTAACATTGTGTCTATCATATGTATAAATTTCAATGTCACTAAAAATTGTTCAAAGTTCCTTGACAAGTATAAATAAAAGAAAATGAAAATGCTTAAAATCACATTTTATTGAAAATTTCCAATTCCCAATGAACTTAATGTTGCCATCATCAAAAAGGGGGAGATTGTTGGGTTAAGTGTGAATATAATTCATCTCTCCTCACATTTTGATGATGACAAGTTGTGATTTTGATGCATAACCATTGGAACATGTAAAATACATCACCTGAAATTACAATATTCAAAAAGCATGTTTCCAAGCACATTTATCATTGATATTCATGATAATATATTTATCTAATGATTTATGTGTTTATTTTCTCAGGGACAAACATTTTCTGCAAAGGTAGTGTCGACACAACCATCCTTGGTGTCGACACAATGGTTCAGAACAAAGGCAGAAATGTGAAGAAAAGTCCATCTCAGGTCGACACTAGTCCAGAGCAGGTCGACACTAGAGATCCTTCCCAGAAGGCTTGTTGTTCAGATAGCCATAGTAGGTCGACACCAAATGCAGGCAGGTCGACACTAGATGGCTCTCCCAGAAGGCTTGTTTTTCAGATGGCCAAAGCAGGTCGACACAACATGAGATCAGGTCGACACTAGAGAGCCTTCCAATAAGGGCTATTTTTCTGTCTGGGAAATGATGTCGACACTGAATCATCTCAGGTCGACACTAGAGACCTCTCCCAGGGATTTGTTTTGCCAGTATGGGAGAGTGTGTCGACACACCTCATGGGTAGGTCGACACACTTCGGAATCTCTGTGACTTAAACTTTCCCCTGGACACGTGGCACCCTAGGGAGATGTCAGATCATTCTTGGATCATGTGCCCACGTACCCCAAGGGTATCTTCCGACTACTTAGGGTATAAATACCCTCTTATTGGGCACTCATCCTAAGAGAATATCTTTAGAGCCTCCAGAAACCTGCAAGCGGCGGCAAGAGAGTCTCACCTCCCTTTTCTTGCTCTCTCCTGTGCTCCCACACCAATTCACACTTCTCCAAGCACAAGACTTGAAGATTGATCAGCATGAAGCACTAGGATCAACTTCAAAGGAGCAGATCAAGTAGAAGACAACAATTGTGAAGCTCTCAAGGAAGATCCCAAGATCAAAGTTGCAGAGCATCGGCCAAGGGACTTCAAGTGATCAAGATTCTTCCAATTCGGCCTCTACAAGGGAGTTTTCTTGAAGAACAAGAATTGTCAACCTCGAGTCTAAAGTCTTTCTTGTTTCTTCCTAGCTATTCTAGAAATTGTGCATAATCTGTTGCACCAATTTTCTTGAATTGGCCTTAATAGATCTGATCATTGCTAGAGGATCTGGATTTTGTTGTTTCTGTTCTAGCAAGTGATTGTGAGCCTCTGTGCTCAGGGTTTTGAGTCGTCGTACTCAAGTTGTGTGGTTCAGCAGTCTTGCTCAGATTCTAGAGTAGTCTTGTTCTAGGTAGCGTGTGAGTTGTCTAACTCATTTGTGGAGTTGTCAGGCTCCAGTGTGGGGTGTGTAACCCAGGTTGTTTAGTGGATCCTCACTACGTGTGAGGGGTGGATGTAGGAGTCACGTGGTGTGATTTCCGAACCACCTAAAAAATCTCTGTGCATTGGTCTACTTGTGGTTTGAATTTACTCTTCGTTAGATGAATGCATAGGATCGTTTGAATCTATCTAATCAACTTGTTTTTCACACTCCAATTGTTTAACTCACTTAATCTCTATTCAGATCTGTGAAATTTGCTTTCAATCTAACTCTGATTCAAAGGTTTTTCCAAATTGGTTTAGCTTCCGCATTAGTTGGCATAGATCTATTCACCCCCCCCCCCATTCTAGATCTTCTCCACATCTTTTATCGATCCTTCAGTAACTACCAAAACATGAAATGAAAAAGAAGAACATGGAGGGAACGAACCCGGGGGTGGCTTTTAAACCACTTGAGTGATATAAAAATGTGGGAAGAAAAGGAAATGTGTTCCTATCTAAAAGAGAATAAAAACATGCATGGAAGGAAAATGAGAGGAAGAAAGGAAGAAGGAGCCTCAATGGGGCGACTCCCTGGTCATGTTGCAGTGTCCTTGAGTGGTGCAGAAGCCCTGGAAGAAGCCTCCTCAACCACCAACGTCCATATGTGAAGAAGAAGACATGGCTTGGTGAAGAGGATAGAGGGAAATGTGAGGAAAGGGATGAGCCACAAGCTAAGGGACAGGTCTGGAAGGATTTCGACAGCACTTCATGGCAAAATCGAGGCTCCCCTCCCTCTGAAGGAGAAGTGTCACTTATATAGGGAGGAGAGAGATTATCCACATCATTAAGTGATAATTACCCAAAATGATGTGAAAAAATCATATAAATCCAGAGGGGAGAGTCCTAGGAGGGTCCTAAGGTGCCATGGACCCTCAAACCGCGCATGGGGGTTGTGGGGGTTGCTTAGAGATAGTGATAAGGCCATGGAGGATAATTAGGAGGTGGTTGCGAAAGCCAACGCATGCAGATCATGTCGCGACGGGTCGTAGGGGCAAGACAAGGCTTGTTGTAGCACCATGGAAATTTTAATTACATAACAATATAAATAAATAGAAATAAATCATTTCCACAATATTAGAGTATTTAAAACATACGTATCATTATCGTACGTGCCAAAATACGTTGGAAAATTCAGTAAAAAATTATAAATCAACCCCAAACATTATTACTAAATGTTTCACAAACAAATTTGTGCCAAGAAAATTTGGATTAGCCAAGTTTAAAGTGTTTCGCGACTTATTATCGTAATTCATGAATAAGTCGAAAAATCATTATCACACATACTCGGTTGAGTCAGAAAATTAAATAAAAATCATATACGAACTTCAAATAATATCCTCTAATGACCCATTAAGAAATTTGGGACAATAAAAATCATTTAGCCTAGTTTAAGAGTTATTGTGACCGATTATCCAAATTAGGAAACAAGTCGAAAAACCGTTAACACGGAAAGACGACGCAACCATAAATTAAATAAAAATGTTGGAGAGACTTCTAATATTATATATTAATGACCCAATATCATAATTGGGCCAATGGAAATCATTTGGCCCAAAAATTAAATGAAGCAAGAAAATACATAGAAATTCGCAACTTTAAATAAGCTGAAATTAGAAAGAGGCAATTAGAGTTGAATTGGGATGAGAACATGCATTCTTGGAAACCCAAATTCGTGCTTAACTATGGGGGGAGATTTCCTAAAGACTCACACACTCAAATGGAGGAAGAAATCCTCAAATTAGGAAACTAATATGTAAAAACCGCAACCCTAGTTTCCTTGTCACAATAGGACTCCTAAACACCATGGTAGCTTAAATACTTTCCACCAAACCCTTGGGGACGAGTTTACATCTTATTGGGGTCGTGTGGAGGAGTTCTTGGCAGCTGGGGGAGTAGGAGATCCCCATACCAAGCCGTTCTTCTTCCCCTTCTCGTCTGTTGCGATCTGCACAAACTGTCCATTTGAAGTTGACCAAAGGTGAGTCAAACCATAACCAAACCTTGCAAGGACTATACACCTAGAAAGAGGGTCAAGTCTACGTTCTAACCCAAGTGGAATGCCCAAATTCCATGCAGTATACATGGAGTATTAAGCGTTTTCCTCCAAGTGGTCTGAAAACGGTTTTTTTGGAAAAATGAGACTTCTTCAACCCAGAAGGTAGTTTTTCTCTAGCCAAACCTTAACATATCCTATACCAATGTGTAGAGAATCAAGTTAACTTTCGTCTCCCACTGGTTTCATCGAATTTCAATGAGTAGATTTTGAATTATAAGCATTTTTCCAAAGTCACACATTGTTAGGGCTTTTCAAGTTCTTTATATGTTGCATGTGATTCAAGACCGAATTAAAGCAAACCCACAACATGAAAGTTTTTCTACTAGTTGTCCTGGTCATGTCTTCTGTTGAACATTTTATGTAAGTGTCAATAGTTAGAGAGTTATAAGCATGGAAATAGGGTCACTGCATGATACTACATTTTCAGGTTGCACTTGGTTCTACGTTTGTGTTTGACTTGATTCAAGCCTATCAAAACCATCCTTATTTTCTAATTCCGATTTTCGAGAAGCACCCTTACATGACTAGGTTGGTTTAAAATTGGTTTCGTGATTTTTCATGCACTGTACAATTTGTTCTTAATTTTAGAACAATCCTGTGTCAAAACAGGGAAAGTCTAATCCGCAATCCAAAGCACAGTCCTTTCTCTATCAAATTCAGGCGCAGACCCTATGAACGCGACGGCCCGATAAGCCCCATTCTGAGGTCTTGTCGCAACAACATACCTGTCGTGTTCTGAACGCGACGAGCGCCCCGTCGCTATCTCTCTGCCTATTCTGACTGTCTTGTCGCGTTCTTCACATCCTCTTAACGCGATCTGTCCCGACCCCGTCGCGACCCTTACTGGGGTGCGTCGCGACCTCAGTATTTTGCCTAAAACCCCACTTATTTTTCTTGCAAATCTTACCGCTATACTTGAGGTCTGTTTAAATATGATATTTTAGCGTGTAATTCATATGTCTTAGGTTTGATCATTAGATGATGTCTACTTAATGGCTTAAAAGTGTTTAACACATTTAAAAAGCCTTAATTACATGAAGATTATTCTAATTGCTTTCTTAATGATATGATCATTCATGAAACTTATGATTTGCTCTTGTTACTATTCTAGCTTGATTAAAATGATAATTATTATCTTAAGATCTTGCAAACCCATGTGTAGTTAAATGCATTGTTCATTGCATGACAACATGTTAAGTGTTTTCCACGAGTTTGAGACCGATGGATTGTGAATTGACATGCGTACATCACTACACACTTGCACTTCTAGGCAGCTCTTTCTTGGGGATTTGGAAGCTCTCTACTGGTCATTCTGAATCGGTAGACTAGTGACCTTTTCTCTAAGGCCTCCGTAAATCTCCTCTGACCATGGATTCCCGCATGGCCGACGAGTTGGTTGTACCATTGAAGTTCCTAGGAGATAGCATGCACTTCCTTTCTCTTCTTGTTCTCATGAGTGTGATTGACAATCTAGACTAAAGTCATTAATGTAAAGATTGAACTAAAGTATAAATCGTACCGTTATGCTGCCAAATTTATCTCTTGACCATTGTTATCATGAAATCATGTTCAATTACTTATTACTAGTTCTCATCATCATCATGAACATGACATTACACATGTTTACTTATTGAAACTCTCATTGGCCATTATTAATGACTGCGGGTATCTACATTTAAAATTTAAGTGAGATGCTGATCGGGCACGGCGAGTGTCCAAGGGCTCCAGTCTAGCCCCAATGACGGAGAGTCATAAATATACTGTTAACCATGGGGTATAATGATTACTAGTGTTGCATCTGTGCTAGGAGTCGTGCGTGTCGTGTTGAATGATAGATACAATAACCACATACATGTGTCCTGGTGTACATTCTTGATGGATCTTTTCTTGGTGTACATTAGTGTCTACGTGCCTGATTAGTGTTACATTATCGTGCTCGTGCGTGCTTGCTTGCTTGCGTGATATGGCCATCCTGCATTTATTGCAAATAGTGATATCTTGCGTTCTTGACATCAAGTGAAATCTTGCGTTCTTGTACAAAGTGATATATTGCTAGTTCTATCTTGTTATATCCTTCTAGATCTTGTTCTGTCATGATCGTTCTATCTAGCTTGTTCATGTATCATGTTTTAATGAGTTTTATTTGTACTTGCATATCATGACATTCATCGTGCTTACCTAGTTCTAAATTGTTAATCACTTATATCATTGCCCGCACATTGAGATATAAATCCTACTGGGCTAGTTTGCTCATCCCCTACTTTTAACCCCTTCTAGGTGATTATGACATTCAAGAGGAGGAGCAAGTCGAGGATGGGAATGCATCCGAGTGAAGAGCATCCCAACTATGAGTCTAGTTATATTAGTTCGCTTTGAGTGTTAGATTCATGTAGTAGGAAGTGAGGTATTATGTACTTTTCTTTTTATTGAGTCTTAGTCATGTAATAGTTTCGATTTGAAATACAATGAGTTGAGATTTGAATACAAGATTAGTTGAGTTCAATATTTGGGCCCTATGATGATGTATGTTGTTATACATTTAGCACGTGCTAGCTAGAGGCTTATTTGCCGACTGTTCACGTCTCGAGATATCGACTCGAATTATTTCTCGCATCATTAATATTTGCTGCATAACTCTCGGGACGTGACACTTGTCGTGACGGCCAGGATGGTCGTGACCATAAGGGCACAGAATGGATATGCATGGGCTGTCGCGATGGCCAAGGTGGGCGCGACGTGGATAACTCGACGCCACGACCCGTCGCGTTAAGGAAAATCAATTATTGTTGGATTATTGATCGATTATTTGGAAGATTAATCAATAATGAAGCATGAGGACTCTTAAAAAGATAATTGGATAGGATAATATGAAAATTGGGCTTTTAATGGGCTTAAAACATGCCTAACAGATGGGCTCAAGGTGAGTAACCAACTTGGGGCTCATTAAGAGAACAAGAAACATGGTTCAACTTAAGGGCCAAAATCAAGTGTCTACAGATTGCCCTCCTTGGCTTCCACTTTGCAAGGAGTGTAGCGGAAGTGTAGCGTAGGTGTCATGAAATGACGATGACGTGGAGATGACGTAGAGTGGACTGAAAAGATGGGAGCCAGGTAAAGAGACACTTTATCTAACCAACAAGCAATTAGAATCATCTTGAAAGCCCCGAGTTAGCTGCTCGAGAAGAATGCAAGGAAAATACAAGTCTGGATGAGAAGGAGAAAGAAAAGGACGATCAACCCCTCGATTGAGAGGTACCCTAGCTGATGGGCCTTCAGGTTTCATTTTGGAGGGACATGTGCGTGCCAGGCAGGTAACTCAGACTCTGTCCTGGGAGTAGTTCGCAACCAAAATGGATCAAAAAGGAATAAGGATGAAAATTGTATAGAGAATCCAGACAGGAAAATTCTTGACAAACTGGCAAGAGTAACTCGCTCGGAGACAGATCTTCCGATTCGAAGTAGAATAGGATTTCTTATTCTGAACATGAAAAATGGTTGGGCACTCAGCAAGAGCTCACCATTAGCCAGGGATGAGTCATGATAGCTCAAAGTCTTATATGATGCATGCTGGGCTAAAGGAAAAGAAATCATTAAATAAAATGCAAGGAAAGAAGAAAATAGAAAATATATCAAGGATAATATTGCTAAATCAGACAAGAATGGGTCGAGAATCTTCCTACAACCGCTGTGCAAGACAA
This sequence comes from Colocasia esculenta, assembly GCA_014218235.1. Lineage (NCBI taxonomy): Eukaryota > Viridiplantae > Streptophyta > Magnoliopsida > Alismatales > Araceae > Colocasia > Colocasia esculenta. The sequence goes on from CM024755.1 coordinate 136,818,263, forward strand.
AGTACATCATCCCCGGAATTTATCCAACCTAACGGCCTATCCGGTGATTAATAACGTGCACTTAGATCATCACCATTTTTGTTGAAGGGGAACTCAGATCCTAGAGCATATTGAGAACCAGCTGGTCCTTAAAACGATATAATAAGTATATTATCATATAGTAATGCAAGGGAATAAGGATAAAAATACTTACCTGTAAAACTCCATTTTTGTGATTTTTTAATTTTCTAATTTTTTTATTTTCTGATGAATAATCAAAGAAATAACTAACATAACGAAGGCAATATGTACACACACAACAATAACACAAACAAACAAACTATGCACAGACACAAGAAAATACAAAACAAATAAACGCGACACCTGTGGGGGTCGCAACACTGTCGCGACGCCATAGGTGGTCGCAACCCTAATGCATCGGATCAGGGCGTCGCGACATCATTTTGTGCGATAAACACCGAAACCGAGCCTTATCCTTACCCTAAGCCAAATCCCACTACCCATAGGACTCCTAAACCAAACCTATTGCTACTCTAACTCCTATGGACGAATTGGGATGGGATTAGCACCCCCTAGGGCTCTATAAATAGGAGTACAGGGGTGCAAACTCAGAGCTCAACCTTTCTCTCCACTATTCTCTTGCTTTTCTCTCTCTTCTAGCTATGAAGAGGTCTTTTTCTTCCTTTGAAGCTGGTCCCATCCCTAATGGCGGCCTGAAAGCAGCAAGGGCGGCCCATGCAGCACTCCAACGCCTCTTCTCCGTGCCCGACCACATTAGTTCAAGACACGATCTTCAAGTAAATAGCTTCTCTCTCATCTTTTTTATTTTCTCACTCTCTTTTCTTCTTCTTCTTCTTCTTTTCTTTTTTTTTTCTTCTCCTACCAACCCTCTCTTCCTCCTCTTCTAGATTCTCCCGGACAGTAGGTGCTTTTCTAAAATCCCCTGGATGGAACCTATGGTCAATGCACTCCCCGTGGTGTCTACTAACCTGCTGCTTGAGTGGAAGCTCACCATGCTCCTCGTATTGGCCAAGAACTATCATAAGATAGTGCATGTGTGGGATAGGATGACAGCGCTTGCGGAGTTGTGGCACCCACAGACCCACACATTCATTTTCCCTTCATTCGAAGCCACGATCCTACTAGAGGAGTTGGAGCTCATGCTGGGGCTCCCTAAAGACAGGCAAGGGGAGGAACATCTCATCGCACATACTGTAGCCACCATAGACCCCTGGGCCATCCTCGAAAAGATCACCACTCGGACCTAGGACTTGAGCACCTTGACTAGCCCGAGTTACATCCATCTCCTTCCTCTCTCTCAGTGGATCATGTCACAATGCGAGAGGAAGATAGGGAACTACCTCGCCATTGCCAAGGCCACCATAATCTGCATATGTGGCGTCATTCTCTTCCTTGCACGGGATCACCTCCTCTCCGTATCCAACCTGAGTACCATCAGCTGTGTATGGGAAGGTATGTCCATTTCTCAAACTGTCCTTGGATATCTCTATGCTGGACTATCTTCTACAGCCACCGGCGGACCCCTCCTCGGCTCTGTGGTTACCCTTTAATGCTGGATGGGCATGCACATAAACTTCAAGGCAACGGACGACCCCTCCATCAAGTGCATGAGCATGGTCCACCACCCACTCGCCTTTGTCGGTGCTCCACTCCACATGACTACTAGGGCATGGTGCAAGACGGCGACGGTTAAGGGATTGAAGGAGTGGAGGCTCTACCTGAACACACTGACCTTGGAGAAATTTGAGATGTGGCCAACATACCTATACAACAAGATCATCTGCCTTCCGCAGCGCGTTGGCCTGGCTCTACGATTGATTGGCGATGAAGCATTGGTCATCTACAACCCCGACTGGTGCTATCTACAGCGTGGTGCAGCACACACAGTTGTAATGACACTCTCACATTACCTGCCGATTCAAGCACGGAAGATGAACAATGAACAAGATGAGCAGGATGTGAGGAGCGCCATCGTCCACTGGGAAGGGTGCACAACAAGCCTCATTTCGGAAGCAGTGGAAATGGACGAGGATGTGTACCAGGAGTACCTGCAGGCGTTGAGGAGGATCCATCCACGTGGAGATCGGGCCGTGGCGGAGGCTGCACCGGGTGCATAAGAGGGGTAGGAAATGTAAAATGTGGTACTTAGGGCTTGGAAAGACTGATTGATTGATTGCAGTATGATTAGGCATTGTAATTGATGATTTGAATCAATAAAATCAGAATTTCGTTCACTATTTGCATTGTTCGGTTGATATCGCGACCAAAATAGACGTTGCCTTAAGATCGCGACGGGTCGATAGGTCGCGACATGGTCTTGAACCACCTGGACATCGTGATCTTAACGCAATGCCTATGTCCGTCGTGACATGAATGGAGATTTAAAAAAAAAACACAAAAACCCCTCTTCTTCCCTCTTACGCTCACAGGCTTCTTTGACCTCTAACGATTCCTCGCCTACTCCGACTCCCACACTCTGTGTGCTCCCTCTCTTCCACTCCCATTCTCTCACTCTCTCACTCTCCCACTCTCTCATGGCGATGGTGGGAAGCGGAGGCGGTGGTGGGGAGTGCGGCAAGTGCCAGGCGAGGAGGCCGCGGCAGCGCACAGAGGAAGCCCCCGTAAAGGAGGCACCGGAGGTGGAGATGGCGGAGGCGGAAGCGCTGACGGCTGACTTGGAGGCGGCGGCGATGGCCCGCGAGGAGGCCATGAAGAAGGTGAGTTCCCAAGGCCCTATACCTTCAAATTGTGGGTTGAATGACATGAGGGCGCCCCATAGAGCGCCTGTGTAGGGCGTGATGCATAGGAAAATGGCCATCAGACAAGGGACTCTCCAGTCGGCCTGCATCTGAGAACGCGATGGCCTGCCCTGTCACGACGGGGTCAAAGGCCGTGACAATGTCGTGTCAGCCAGACGCCGCTGTGATAAGGTCGCGGTCTACCTGGGTGTCGCAACCATGTCGCAGCACATCTGGGCGTCGTGAGAAGGTTGCGACCCCCCTGGGTTGATGCTACCTCAGCTGAGAAGCTTAGGAGTTGATGTTAATACTGACTCGTCTCGTGGCTGTTAGTGTTGGCAGTGTACCTGGCTCTCCCGAGGTTCCAGAGGGAGTGGCTGGATAATATAGGGTTCGGAGAGGTCCTTAGGATGGACCGGATGAGGGCGAACGCTCCCCTCACCCAGGCCCTGCATAGCAGGTGGGACGCGGAGGCGACTGCCTTCGTGTTCAATGGGGTCACATGATCCTCAGCCTAGAGGACGTCAGTAGGATCACCAGGCTAAGGGTGTATAGTCGCCTGGGGAGCGGATTTACCTACCCCTGCTACAGGGACTTAGCCCGCAGACTCTTAGGTTTGACTGTAGGTCAAAGGTCCTCCCTAGTCCCTAGGGTAGACCTGCAGGAGACCTTAGGTCTAGTTCAGACTGGCAGGGAGGTAGGGGAGATGGTGGATGAGCAGTGAGATCGATTGGTTAGGAGCTGCCGGGAAACTCTGGCCAGCGAGCTTGGGGCTCAAGCAAATTTGGATTTGTGCCGCTTGCTCACGTTATTCCTGGGCAGACTTTTGTTTACCATGATGGGCAACGCAGTCCACTGCCAATTCCTACCGCTGCTAGAGGACCTAGAACAGGTGGGGGAATATACGTGGGGTGCCGCCCTTCTGGCACATCAGTTCGATAGTCTGGGCATCTCCGACCAGTAGACATCGATCAGCGGCTTCTTCCCTTTCCTCTAGGTACACTTCTCCTTCTCTTGCCCTTTTACTTTAATTGCCTTTTCTGCTGTACACGTGATTTAACTGTGCCTTTCTTCTTGCAGGTCTGGACTTACCTCCATCTTCCAGGCTTGGGGAGCGGCGTTCTGGAGCGACCGGGCCTCGTGCCCCTAGCTCGGCGTTGGGTGCCGTGCCGAGACACGCACTGTAAGGCCTTCGAACTTTGTTCTTTTATTCAAAAATTGTTCATATTATGTTTGTTTATATGCATATAATATTGTTGTGAGTAGCATGTTTATTCTATTACTTATGTGCATACATGCTTAATTCTATACATATTGCCTTTGTTTAATGCTGTACATATTATATTTAAATAATGTTATACGTAGTGTATGTACATATTGTGTATATGTGTGTTTATTGAATTTTTCTGTTTTCTGCCGAAAGTCCAATTAACGTCAATATCCCTTGACATTAAGGGCATGTTGGCGGCAAACAGTGTGTCGTTGACTCAGTGTCGACTTCCAGATCGATGGACGTTTATTTCCTATAAACGGCAACAAAGTGGTCGTCTACTTCTCTGTTTTTGCTGTGATTCCAGATCTAGAAATGGTTGCGTTTTCCCCGGTTCTAGATTTGGAAACTACCCTCCAACAGTAGGATTCCAACCTACGCATTATCCTAAACCATTGGCCCTACAAAACACCTAGCTTGCGCTCAGATTACGTTCTTTGGACTCTTGAAAAAACTAGGGCTTTTTGTGAGAAAAACCTAAACTTTGGAGCGATTAATCTTCTGATTATGTACGTCTTCCAGTGATCTTCATCGACTGGGAGGTGCACCTAGCATTGAGGAAGCTTCCCCGACCCCGGTGATCGATCTACATCAACAGAAAGATCGGATCTGAGAGGAGGATTGAGCATCTTCTTAGCTTGGCCGAGGAGAGCTTCAGCGACAAAATTAAACCATTCGACAATTTTTCAAAGGCAAGTAATCGAGGGATTTCATCTCTGCACATGTCCTTTCGGTCCTAGGATTTTTATTGATTTCTCCTCGTGTCCCGAAACCCCCAATTTGTCAAGTTATGTGCGGTCTGTCTGTGTTTCTGAAGACAAAAACATGACGGCAAGCTTGCTGCCATCAACATCTTGAGTTGGCGGCAACATCGTGTGTCGTTAACCCTGGTTGGGGGCAACCCCTTTGCCGCAAGTTCTTCAGGTTATTCAGAACAGTTGTTTTGATCTCTGTGTGATGATTTTTGATCTTTTGCTTGTCTGTTCATGCTGTAAATTTGATGGTCGGTCAACTACAGTCAGTCAGTCATATCATGAGGATTTGTCAATTTTCCTAGCATGATAGAAATTAGGGTAATTTCTGTAATCATAAAATAAGCATGATCTATATGTGTTAATTATAAATAAATTGATTCCTTGCAAGTTAGGATTTTCAAAAATTTTTATGATCTTAGGATGACTGTTTCCAGGTTTAGGAACTGTTAGAACCGACTATATTGATGTCAACCATGTTTTAATGCAATTCTTGATAAATCTGCATGAGATCTGTTTTAATTATAAAAACTTGTTTACTATTTCGAAAAGTATGAAAATTTAGGTATGAGATATATAACCTGTGTGATACCTGTGATAAAAATTTCATGTTGTTTTGACAACAGTAGGTACTGTTATTAGTTTATCAAGGGTAATTGACCATGATGAGCATGTCTAACTTTGATCATGTGAAATTCAGTGTTTAGCTGTATGAGTAGGGATTTGTTGTTATTAATGATCATTGTGAAACAGTATGGTTATTTCTGTAACTGATCCATGAATATATTTAAGTGCATGTAAATGAGTTAACGAGTGTATGTAAGTGAATGAAGCATGTGATAATGTGATAATGTGTAAAATTGTGCCAATATTGACACTACTACAGTAGAGGGCTGTGGAGCCGTACAGTAGTAAAGTGCCTATGGGAAGATTCAATGTGTAAGGCCCTCGAATTTTGTTGTATTACTTTGTTTCGTGTAAATAATTCATGCTTGTGTATGCATAGAATGTACATATCTACGTACGTATTAACTAGTTATACTTATGTGTGCATGTGTATAATTAGTTGTAAATAGTGTATGAATTGCATGGTGGTAGTGAGTACATGATAGTATATATATGGCATGTATGTATATGTAAACGTTAAGCATGGTTTCTGCATCTTTTAAGTTCTGACCGAAGGGCCAAATTGGTGTCAACAAGGATGGACGTCCATGATGAGTCAGCATCCACCTCGATGGATGCCAATACTTAAGTCAACGGCCATGGATGTGGACGTTAATATCTCTGACCTGCATGCATTGCAGACCCCGAAATTCTGGGGGCAAGCAAGCCCAGCCATTGGGGAGATGTCCCCAACGGCTATCAGGCCTTCACATCACCCCTCCGGGATATCCCAAACCCCTCTACTATAAACTACACCCTTTCTGCACCAGAAGAACTCTCTTGACTTCTTTCAAGAAGGAGAGAAACCCTAGCCCAAAAACTGGAGGAAAACTGAACTTGGCAAGCTTGAATCCGGCGACTGAAGGCTTCTTCCGGCGATCCACTGCTACCAGGAGGGAGTCGGGACATTGGGGAAGGCTTCCCCAACACTCGACTGAAGCTTGCATCTACCAAGAACCCAGAGCAAGAAGAGTTTGGAGGCTTCTTGGGACTGCCCAAGGAGAGCTTCAACAGCAACTTAGATCCCTTTGTAGATTTTTAAAAAGGCAAGTAACCCATTCACTTCGTCCATGTAGGTGTCTAGTAGGGTTTTACTATTTTTACAGATTTTCCTCGTGTCCTGGATCCTCACATTTTTCCTTGTTTTGGAGCTCGGGTCTATGTTTTGCACAGACCTGAACTTGATGGCAAGACCCCTTCCCGTTAATATCTTCAATTAACGGCCAACGATGTTGCCGTTAAGCTCCATTAACGGACAGACTGTGCCGTTAAGTTCTTCAGGGCAGAACAGTGAGCTGTTCTCCCTTGTATACGATTTATTTTCTGAAATGTTTTCGCCTGAGGATATAATGTAATCGTATATGTTATGTAAAATAGACAATGTATTGTGTGTGAAATATTTTGTGCTCTTTGATGAATGGCATGAATTTGTTAGATTTATTGAAATACATGTTTGGAAATGGATTATGCATGATTACCTACTGTCTACATGATCCCTGAGGAATGGAATGCCCTAAATTTTTCTAAACCATGTGTATGCATATCAGTCCATGCCCTGAAATTTTTTAGAATTTTTCCATAATTGTGGGATTTATTGTAAAAATTTGTTTGGAAATAGAAGACATGCGTAGGATTTGTAAAATTTACAGTAAATTGTGTGTTGTTCAATAAATCCGGGGAAAATTCTGTGATGGTGTGTATGTTTGGTTTAGGGCTGTGAACTATCAAACTGGATATTCATCTTATGTTCCATGATAAATTGATTTATGAATGACATGCAATTGAATGTTTTAATTTCTGTAAATGTAATATGACTCAGAAAAATCTGGAAAATTTTATATGAGGTCATCAACCTGCACTAGTGTGTGGTTAAAATTTTGTGATATTTGGATAACTGTAAAGTGTATTATGAAATGTCCATGTGAAAACATGTGACAAATGCATGCTATCATGAATATGAGTTGATAATGCGATTGCCAACCTGATTAATGTGAGCTACTGAGTGGTTGATTTCTGTCAACAAATAGTATCATGATTAGGAAAATAGAGCCATGTGCATAAGTGAGAGAATGTAAAGACATGTGTAATATGTGTGTTAAAATTCGAAATGTGTAATGTGTAAAAGTGTGTGCCATGTGTGACACTGCTTCCATAGAGGGCCGTGGAACCGTACCATGGAAAAGTCCCCATGGGAAGGTTCAATGTGTTAAGATCCTAAGGACATTAGGATGAAATCCTGGAGGTGGACAAGTACCACTGGTTAGGGTTGAGACTTGTTCTCCCGGTCTGCGTAGTCCAAGAGTCGTCACAGTATTGCGTAGGTGACGTCTATGTGCATGTGTTATGTGTATGTGTCCTTCTAATGGTGGTTTGGACTATGTGTCATGGCACTAAATTGTGAAATGTGAATGTGATTATTTGTAAATTGTGTAGTGTGAATATGTGTAAATGTGCAATGTGTAAAAAGGGAACTATGTGAATGAGTAATTGTGCAAACATGTGAAACCATTATGTTAAATAGTGAAATTGTGGCCCATCATATGTTAATGTGAAATTATGTTATGACAGCAACCTAAAGGTGTTTATAAGAATGTTTTATGTGTGTAAAAATGCGTAGAATCCATGCTAGGAGCATTTCTTGCATATGTGTGAACAATTCCATGTTTAATTGCTATCGTGTTGTAATTAATTAGAATTGTAGCTCTCATGCAATAGGATGTGAATTGCTAAAGTATGTCAAAACGACAACCTTAATGTGTATGAAATGATAAATTGCATGTGCATGAATGTGTAGAATCCATGATAGAAATGTTTCTTTTCATGCATGCAAGAATCCCATGTTTGGTTGCTTCCATGTTATAGCCTCATTTGAAATGTAGCTTTCATGTGATTACACGAGTAGAAAGCATGTGATAGGATATTTATCTTGGAATGACTTAAATCATGTCCCATGTGTTTTAAAGTTTGTAGAATCATCATGATAGGTTGTCCTTAACAATGTCCAAGCATGCTATATGTTTTGCTTTCCAAATTGGAATGAAAAACCTACTGTGATATATGCATGTATGAGGTGTGTGGTGTTATTTGCTGAGTCTTTTAGACTCATTCCTTGCTTCGGCGTACAGGTTTAGTTGGTTACCCTACATCGTTAGAGGAGACCGTGGAGAGTGACTCCGAGCGTGGCGAGTAGCCTGGTGGAGTCGTCATCATGACATTTTGCTTTCATTGTATGTAATTGAGGCATTGTAATGAAACTATTATGTAATTGTGGACAAGCTATGTAATCTAATTTTTAGCACTTTATGTAGGTGGACTTTAGTTATCTTTAAATTGTCATTTGAATCATGTATGTTATGTGTGGATGATGAAATGAAGACAAGTAGTTCTTTTGCTTCCGCTACTCTATATTTATATTTATGAGCATCTCAATCGTATGTTATTGTTTGGGTAAATGTCCCACTGTGATGACGTTCATTATACCGACGTGGATTCGTATAATCGTACCGGTATAAAGAGGGTCGTCACAGAGATTGGTATCAGAGCGGCCGGTTGAGATTGCACATGAATATATATAAGTCATCATCCCCGTTTCATGGTAAGTCTACATAGGAATGTCCACATGTGTAGAATTGATTAATAATGAATGAAAAATAGATAAGGAAATTGTTAGGAAATAAATTAACATAGCTCTAATGGTGGCTGAAATTTATTGCAGCCATGGCTTCGAGAGGTAGGCGTGGTGGAGCGCCGGCCCGTAAGGACGAGCCGAGACGTGAGGAGCGGGCGGAGCAACAGGCCCCAGCACCGCAGGGTCCTATACTTCCCCCACCGCCGCCTGTGGATTATGGACTGTTCATGCAAGGTTTGGAGCAGGCCATGCAGACGCAGGCCCACACCCAGGCTGCACTCCAGGATCAGTTGGAGGCTCAGGTTAGCATAATTAATTCAAAGTGTAGTCTGTTTTATTTAATTGTATGATAGTATGTTGAATGTGTATTATTTGTTGTTGGATGTAGCAGGCTCAAGTTCCAGCTCAGGACCATGGTGGACCTTCCATCATGGAACGATTCAAGAGGATGCTGCCACCTTCTTTTAAGGGGGAGAGCGATCCATTACTAGCTGAGAGTTGGATGAGGGAGATTGAAAAGATCTTCCAAGCTATTAGGTGTGCGGATGAGGATAAGGTTACTTTAGCCACCTATATGCTTCAGGTATGTGTTAGTTTGTATGTTTATATGTTCTATTAAGTTAGATTTGTTTAGATGGTGCTTATGAATAGTGTACTGCAGGAAAGAGCTGATGTATGGTGGGCTTCATTACTACGTACACGGTTTGAGGACGGCGCGGTTGATGTTGCTTGGGACGAGTTAGTGAGGCTCTTTCGGGCCAAGTTCGTCCCCGAGCATATTCAAGATCGGATGCAGCAGGAGTTCCTCTCTTTGACTCAAGGCTCCATGACCGTGCTAGAGTATGAGGCAAGTTTTGCAGAACTATCTATGTATGCACCTCACGTTGTGGCTGATGAGTGCAGAAAGGCGAAGAAGTTTGTGATGGGACTCAAACCATCATTGAGAACGAGGCTAGTGGCGTTCGACCATCGCACCTTGGATGAGGCCCTTAGCGCTGCCTGTAGGCAGGAGGGTGAGATGGAGCAATACCTTGAAGAGAAGAAGGCTTCGCAGAAGAGACCTGCAACTTCGTTACAGCGACAGGTCAAGAAGAAAGCGGTGTACCAGACACAGCAGTGATCAGTAGCAGTCGGTAGTACACAGGTACCTTCTGTACGTTTCCTTGGTGTGAAGAAAGAGTGTCCCCATTGTGGGAAGACACATGGTGGTTCCGAATGTTGGATGGTTGCGAGAAAGTGCTTGAAGTGCAGAAGTAGCGACCACAAGATCAATGATTGTCCGAGACTTCAGCAGGGAGTCCAGCGTGGAGCGCCAACCCTAGCAGTGGTAGCAGCAGTAGTGCCAGCTACAGGAAGACTAGGAAGGCCTCGAGCCCCAGCTCGAGTGTTGGCTTTAGCGCACAAGGACGCCGAGCAGGAGAAACATGTCACTGAAGGTACGATTATACTTATAGGTGTGCACGCTCGGGGTTTTGTTAGATAGGGGTGCTACTCACTCGTTCATTTTCGAGCGGTTTACTGGGCAGTTAGCCCTAGAGTCAGGCATAGAGTTTGAGGATTTAGAGGTCCCTTTGTCTGTGCACACCCCTGCGGGCACGGTATCGACTAGAAAGTGCATTCCGTTGTTACCTGTGTGCATTAAGGATAGAATCCTAGAAGGGTGTTTCTTCTTGCTAAAGATGAAGGACTATGATGCTATTCTTGGTCTGGATTGGCTAGAGGACCACTATGCATTAGTAGATTGTCGTGGGAAGAGGATTGTTTTCCGCATTCCTGGTGAGGACGAGTTCTCTAATCCCTTGCCAAGGAACTTGGCGGGAAAGTTAGTCATCTCTGCCATGAAGGAGATGCGCATGGTAAACAAGGGTTGTGATGCTTTTCTTGCCAGTGTGGTATTAGTACCAGAGGCTGATGAGTCACCTACTCTTGCAGAGATTGAAGTAGTGTAGGATTTTCCAGATGTTTTTCCTGATGATTTGTCTGGTTTGCCACCGGATAGAGAGATAGAGTTTACCATAGAGTTGCTTCCCGGCACCTCTCCAATCTTGAAGGCTCCATATCGGATGGAACCTGCGGAGTTAGCTGAGTTGAGGAGGCAGTTGCAAGAGTTGCTAGATAAGGGATTTATTCTCCCTAGTGTCTCCCCTTGGGGCGCACCTGTATTATTCGTCAAAAAGAAAGACGGGTCACTTAGGTTATGCATTGACTACAGAAAGCTGAACCAAGTGACTGTGAAGAATAGGTATCCCTTACCTCGTATTGATGATTTGTTTGACCAGTTGCAAGATGCATCAGTCTTTTCTAAGATTGATTTGCGATCTGGTTATCATAATTTAAGGATTCGGAGTGAGGATGTGTCCAAGACGGCATTCAGATCCCGTTATGGACATTATGAGTTTTTGGTTCTTCCTTTCGGATTGACCAACGCCCCTGCAGCGTTCATGGATCTCATGAACAGGGTGTTTAGGGTGTATCTAGATAGCTTTGTTGTACTGTTTATTGATGATGTGCTGGTCTACTATTCGGACGAGGCCACACACGGTCAGCATTTGAGGATAGTATTAGAGGTTCTTCGTGAGCACAAGTTGTATGCTAAGTTCAGCAAGTGCGATTTCTAGTTGCGCGAGGTTCATTTCCTCGGGCATGTTATCTCCGGTGTCGGTGTTGCAGTTGATCCAGCAAAGGTCCAGGCAGTTATGGATTGGGAGACTCCCAAGACCCCTTCTGAGATTCGTAGTTTTTTGGGTTTGGTTGGTTACTATCGGCGATTCATTGAGGGATTTTCATCCATCGCCGCCCCATTAACTCAGCTCACCAGAAAGGGAGTGAAGTTTGTCTAGTCCGAGAAGTGTGAGAGTAGTTTTCAATTGTTGAAGACTAAGCTCACGTCAGCTCCGGTGTTAGTCTTGCCGAGCGGTGTAGAGGGTTTTGCTATCTACACATATGCGTCTCGGATTGGCTTAGGCTGTGTGCTAATGCAGCAAGGAAGGGTAGTGGCTTATGCTTCTCGTTAGTTGAAGGAGCATGAGAAGAACTATTTGACTCATGATTTGGAGCTCGCAGCAGTGGTTCATGCACTAAAGATCTGGAGGCACTATCTTTTTGGTGTCAGATTTGAGGTGTTTACCGACCACAAGAGCTTGAAGTATCTTTTCTCCCAAAAGGAATTAAATATGAGGCAGAGAAGATGGATTGAGTTCTTGAAGGACTATGACTTCGACCTTCAGTATCATCCTAGGAAGGCAAACGTCGTAGCGGATGCTTTGAGCAGGAAGAGACCATCTCTCCAGCAGGACTGGAAGATGTTGGAGGATGCGGCTTGCACGTTGTCTGAGTTAGAGCCATTGTTGTGTCAGGCTTTCGTACCTCAGCTATCCCTTAGATCCTCAGTGTTGGATGAGGTGATCGAGCAGCAGAAAGCCGACCCTAGACTCCTAGAGTTAGTGGGCAAGGCAGGCATTGCTCGTGATGAGGACGGTGTGATTAGGTTTCATCACCAAGTGTGTGTCCCTGATTTGGTAGATGTCCGTGAGCATGTGTTAGTGGAGGCTCACAGGTCGAGATTCTCTATTCATCTGGGTAACACTAAGATGTACCAAGATTTGAAGAGGTCCTTTTGGTGGTCTGGCATGAAGAGGGATGTGGCAGATTATGTATCCCGGTGTTTAGTATGCCAGCAAGTGAAGGCCGAGCGATAGCGACCATCCGGCCTTATGCAAAGGACGAAGATCCTAGTATGGAAGTGGGAGGCTGCCACGATGGACTTTGTTTTGGGTTTGCCTCGATCTAGAAGGGGCAATGACTCGATTTGGGTAGTTGTAGATAGATTCTCAAAGACTGCGCATTTCCTGCCTATGAAGAATAAGCAGTCAGTTGAGAGTTTAGCTAGATTGTATGTCAGTAGCATTATTAGATTGCATGGTGTGTCGAAGTCGATCATTTCGGATCGAGATCCAAGATTTACTTCGAGGTTGTGGAAATGTCTTCAGGATGCGTTAGGTTCGGAGCTGAAGCTCAGTTCGGCGTTTCATCCCCAGACAGATGGACAGTCTGAGAGGACTATACAGACGCTCGAGGATATGTTGAGAGCGTGTGTACTGGATTGGAAGGATGATTGGAAGCGTCATTTACCTCTGGTGGAGTTTGCATACAACAACAGCTTTCATGTGAGTATTGGTATGGCTCCATTTGAGGCGTTGTATGGAAGGCCTTGCAGATCCCCTTTATGTTGGGTGGAGACCGGTGACAGGCAGCTGATCGATCTGGAGTTAGTTCAGGAGACTTCAGATAAGGTCCAGCTTATCAGGAAGAGGCTTGTTGCGGCGCAGGATAGGCAGAAGAGCTACGCCGACAACAGAAGGAAGGATCTTGAGTTCGAGGTGGGTGATCATGTCTTCTTGAAGATATCACCTACTCGCGGTGTCGTCAGGTTTGGCAGGCATAGTAAGATGAGCCCTCGATTCATTGGCCCGTATGAGATTCTCAGAAGATTGGGCAGCGTGGCATATGAGCTAGCTTTACCCCCAGCTTTAGCTAGTGTTCATCACGTTTTCCACGTTTCTATGCTCAGGAGGTATGTCCGAGATCCATCTCATGCGATTAGTCATGAGCCAGTGGAGATTCAGCCAGATTTGTCGTATGTGGAGCAACCAGTAGCTATTCTTGACCGGAATGTTCAGCATCTCCGGAACAAGGGTATTGCGTCGGTGAAAGTTCTATGGCGGAACTTCTCGCGAGAGGAGGCTACTTGGGCGCTTGAGGATGCGATGAAGAAGAAGTATCCCCGTTTGGTTGAGTAGTTTTGTTTAAACTTCGAGGACGAAGTTTCTTTAAGGGAGAGAGGGTGTAAGGCCCTCGAATTTTGTTGTATTACTTTATTTCGTGTAAATAATTCATGCTTGTGTATGCATAGAATGTACATATCTACGTACGTATTAACTAGTTATACTTATGTGTGCATGTGTATAATTAGTTGTAAATAGTGTATGAATTGCATGGTGGTAGTGAGTACATGATAGTATATATATGGCATGTATGTATATGTAAACGTTAAGCATGGTTTCTGCATCTTTTAAGTTCTGGCTGAAGGGCCAAATTGGCGTCAACATGGATGGACATCAATGATGAGTCAGCATCCACCTCGATGGACGCCAATACTTAAGTCAACGGCCATGGATGTGGACGTTAATATCTCTGACCTGCATGCGTTGCAGACCCCAAAATTCCGGGGGCAAGCAAGCCCAACCATTGGGGAGATGTCCCCAATGACTATCAGGCCTTCACATCACCCCTCCGGGATATCCCAAACCCCTCTACTATAAACTAAACCCTTTCTGCACCAAAAGAACTCTCTTGACTTCTTTCAAGAAGGAGAGAAACCCTAGCCCAAAAACTGGAGGAAAATTGAACTTGGCAAGCTTGAATCGGGCGACTGAAGGCTTCTTCCGGCGATCCACTACTACCAGGAGGGAGTCGGGACATTGGTGAAGGCTTCCCCAACACTCGACTTAAGCTTTCATCGACCAAGAACCTGGAGCAGGAAGAGTTTGGAGGCTTCTTGGGACTGCCCAAGGAGAGCTTCAATAGCAACTTAGATCCCTTTGGAGGTTTTTAAAAAGTCAAGTAACCCATTCACTTCGTCCATGTAGGTGTCTAGTAGGGTTTTACTATTTTTACAGATTTTCCTCGTGTCCTGGATCCTCACATTTCTCCTTCTTTTGGAGTTTGGGTCTGTGTTTTGCACAGACTTGAACTTGACGGAAAGACCCCTTGCCGTTAAGATCTTCAATTAACGGCCAACGATGTTGCCGCTAAGCTCTATTAACGGACAGACTGTGCCGTTAAGTTCTTCAGGGCAGAACAGTGAGCTGTTCCCTCTTGTATACGATTTATTTTCCGAAGTGTTTTTGCCTGAGGATATAATGTAATCATATATGTTATGTAAAATAGACAATGTGATGTGTGTGGAATATTCTGTGCTCTTCGATGAATGGCATGAATTTGTTAGATTTATTGAAATACATGTTTGGAATTGGATTATGCATGATTACCTACTTTCTACATGATTCTGAGGAATGGAATGCCCTAAATTTTTCTAAGCCATGTGTATGCATACAGTCCATGCCCTGAAATTTTGAGAATTTTTACATAATTGTGGGATTTACTGTAAAATTTTGTTTGGAAATAGAAGACATGCGTAGGATTTGTAAAATTTACAGTA
The DNA here is from genome assembly GCA_014218235.1 of Colocasia esculenta. Lineage (NCBI taxonomy): Eukaryota > Viridiplantae > Streptophyta > Magnoliopsida > Alismatales > Araceae > Colocasia > Colocasia esculenta. The sequence goes on from CM024755.1 coordinate 136,833,558, forward strand.
AATTGTGTGTTATGCAATAAATCCGTGGAAAATTCTTATGATGATGTGTATGTTAGGTTCAGGGTTGTGAACTGTCAAACTGGATATTCATGTTATGTTCCATGATAAATTGAATTATGAATGGCATGCAATTGAATGTTTTAATTTCTGTAAATGTAATATGACTCATAAAAATCTGGAAAATTGTATGTGAGGTCATGAACTTGCAACTAGTGTGTGGTTAAAATTTCGTGATATTTGGATAACTGTAAAGTGTATTATGAAATTTCCATGTGAAAACATGTGACAAATGCATGCCATCATGAATATGAGTTGATAATGCGATTGCCAACCTGATTAATGTGAGCTACTGAGTGTTTGATTTCTGTCAACAAATAGTATCATGATTAGTAAAACAGAGCCATGTGCATAAGTGAGAGAATGTAAAGACATGTGTAATATGTGTGTTAAAATTCGAAATGTGTAATGTGTAAAAGTGTGTGCCATGTGTGACACTGCTTCCATAGAGTGCCGTGGAACTGTACCATGGAAAAGTCCACATGGGAAGGTTCAATGTGTTAAGATCCTAAGGGCATTAGGATGAAATCCTGGAGGTGGACAAGTACCACTGGTTAGGGTGGAGACTTGTTCTCCCGGTCTGCGCAGTCCAAGAGTCGTCACTGTATTGCCTAGGTGACGTCTATGTGTATGTGTTAAGTGATGTGTCCTTCTAATGGTGGCTTGGACTATGTGTCACGGCACTAAATTGTGAAATGTGAATGTGATTATGTGTAAATTGTGTAGTGTGAATATGTGTAAATGTGCAATGTGTAAAAAGGGAACTATGTGAATGAGTAATTGTGCAAACATGTGAAACCATTATGTTAAATTGTGAAATTGTGGCCCATGATATGTTAATGTGAAATTATGTTATGACAGCAACCTAAAGGTGTTTATAAGAATGTTTTATGTGTGTAAAAATGCGTAGAATCCATGCTAGGAGCATTTCTTGCATATGTGTGAACAATTCCATGTTTAATTGCTATCGTGTTGTAATTAATTGGAATTGTAGCTCTCATGCAATAGGATGTGAATTGCTAAAGTATGTCAAAACAGCAACCTTAATGTGTATGAAATGATAAATTGCATGTGCAAGAATGTGTAGAAACCATGATAGAAATGTTTCTTTTCATGCATGCAAGAATCCCATGTTTGGTTGCTTCCATGTTATAGCCTCATTTGAAATGTAGCTTTCATGTGATTACATGAGTAGAAAGCATGTCATAGGAATTTTATTTTGGAATGGCTTAAATCATGTACCATGTGTTTTAAAGTTTGTAGAATCATCATGATAGGTTGTCCTTAACAATGTCCAAGCATGCTTAATGTTTTGCTTTGCAAATTGGAATGAAAAACCTACTGTGATAGAAGAGGTTCGGGCCCTTTGCGATGGATTAAGGCTTGCTGATCACTTTGGCTTCCCTATTTCCATCATTTATTCAGACTCCCTTGTGTTGGTGAACTCCTTCAAAGTTAACAAGTCCCCTTCTTGGAAATGTGCTTGGTGGTGGAGAGTTACTAGTTCCTTCCTCAGTAAAATGTCCATTCAGCTTTGTCATGTCTTCATGGAGACCAACAGGGTGGCAGATGCTTTGGCTTCTTATGCTTGTGACAGACGTGATGGGTCTATTTTCCACAGTTGTTCAACTCTCCCATCTTTTTGTAAAGGCCCAGCTTTGCTTGATAAAACAGGCCTCCCTTCTATTAGATTGGTTTAACATCTGTATTTGCAGGGGTATGCCCCGAGGTTGCCTTGTATTTGCTTTCTTTCTAAATGGAATAAAATTTATGGTACAGGAAACATCCAGGGGAGTGAGAACATTATGTCCTTCTGGGGGATAGTGCACTTAGCTAGACTGTTTTCATTGTACCACTTTTGAGTTAAAAAAAAAAGAAGATATATGCATGTATGAGGTGTGTGGTGTTATTTGCTGAGTCTTTTAGACTCATTCCTTGCTTCGGTGTACAGGTTTAGTTGGTGACCCTACATCGTTAGAGGAGACCGTGGAGAGTGACTCCGAGCGTGGCGAGTAACCTGTTGGAGTCGTCATCGTGACATTTTGCTTTCATTGTATGTAATTGAGGCATTGTAATGAAACTATTATATAATTGTGGACAAGCTATGTAATCTGATTTTTAGCACTTTATTTACGTGGACTTTAGTTATCTTTAAATTGTCATTTGAATCACATATGTTAAGTGTGGTTGATGAAATGAAGACAAGTAGTCCTTTTGCTTCCGCTACTCTGTATTTATATTTATGAGCATCTCAATCGTATGTTATTGTTTGGGTAAATGTCCAACTATGATGACGTTCATTATACCGACGTGGATTGGTATAATCGTACCGGTATAAAGAGGGTCGTCGCACAATGTGTGTGATATCCTATGGACATTAGGATGAAATCCTGGAGGTGGACAAGTACCACTGGTTAGGGTGGAGAGGGCTTCTCCCGATTCTGCGCAGTTAACCAAGATTCGTCACTGTGTTGCCTATGTGACAGGTATGTGTATGTGATGTGTGTCCTTCTTATGGTGGTTTGGACTATGTGTCATGGCAATTAAGTGTAGAAAAAAAGGTGACAATGTTAATATCTGAAATGTGAAAATGTGCAAATGTGAAAAGTGAACATGTGATAGTGTAATGTAAAGATGTTAGTATGTGAAAAGATGTGAATTCATGAAAATGTGATTTATTTATATTAAAACAGAAAGCTAAATAGGTGAATAAGTGTTATAATAGCATGTGAAAATAATTAGATATCATGCTAGGTGTGTTATTTACCTTGTACATATTTCTATGTTCTAAATTGGTAGAATTGTGTAATGATATGAATAGAGTTTGAACTATGAATCATGTTACATGTATGTGTAGAAAGCATGTGTTGGTTGTTTATGATTTTTGTAAATTATTATGAGCATGTACCTTGTATTCTTTCTTATTGTTAAAAGATAGCTTGTGTATGTGATATGTGTAAGGGTGTATCTTTGGATTGCTTGTTGGGTCTTTTAGAAGACTCATAGTTGCTTTGGTGTATAGGTGAGGTAGGTGTCACCGCTCTCGAGGAAGACATAGTGAGAAGCAACTCTGAGCGCGAGGAGTAGCTTCACTTTTGGACTTTACTACCTAGTTCCTTTTCTTGCATAGTATGTAATCAAATGTGATGAACAATGTACTTTATTTGGAGTTGTAATAAGATGGACATTGTTATTTCTTTCACCGCTATATAGACTGTGGATTATGTGATGATGATGGAATGAAAATAATTATTTATTTCCGCTGTAATCTTTTGATATTTGTATACATCTCAATCTATTGTTTAGTGTTGGGTAAATGTCCCACTATGACGACGCCCTTTGTACCGACGTGGATTGGTATAATCGCACCGGTGTAAGGATGATCATTACACGCACCCACTAGAGGAGCAGCTGGCTTCTATCTAGGACGCGATTGACGTCTACCCTCAGCTAGATGTGAGTACTCTACCCTTCTTAAATTCCAAATTGAATTTTTAACTGCTTGGCTATTGATTAGATGCACTCTTTGTTGTGTAGGTGGTGTGGCAGCCTTATCTAGAAGAGGGAGATGAGGGACAGCCTTGGTTGGAGCAAGCACACCACTACTTTGGTAGGGCGACATGGGTTCATGCTGTCATCCTCATCATACCTCTCCACCTACATCTGACTCAGAGGTCGCTCAGCCCCCATCTGAGTGCTGTGGAGTTCCCCAGCTGAGGCTAGACCCCTAGGCCAGGCCGGAGCTTCCGGGGACTCCACGACACCACTGATTGGTGTGAGCGGGTCCGTGAGCAGATTGTGGATTGGGAGCACCGAGGACGACGAGTCGGGTCCGACGTAGAGTCTTATGATGCGTACCTACAGTCCTTCACCTTGAAGTATGGGGCGAGGGTCTACAGGGGCGGTAGACGACAGGTATATATCTAGACTCAGACCTTGTGATTTATTTCAATTGAATTGGATTTGACACAGTTTGATGATTTGCAGGTGAACGTGGCCGGGAAGATCGCCTCGCTCCATGCTTTACTGCACTCCACCGTGCAGAACCGGGATGTGGCGAGGAGGGAGATGGAGCAGTTGGTAAGTACTTACTCAGACTCCAGTATCTTACCGAATCTTTTAGGTTATTGAGGAACTGACAAGGGTTCAATGTGCAGTGTGCGGAGTTGACGAGGCTGAGGGTACCACAGGCAAGTGCGTCCTCATCTTGGGTAGCAGCAGAGATGCCCCAGTCGGATCTAGAAGACCGACTGGCCAGTGCCTTGAGGTGGGCGGAAGAGGCGGAGATGACTTTGGAGGAGCCGGTAAGTGTAACATTGACCTGGTCTTTAATTGATTTAGAATTGGAAAACTAACATGTTTTGACACAAGTGGCAGAGCTGAGGACCGCTACCAGCCAGGTGAGCCACCGGCGTGATCAGGCCGATGCGGCGGCAGTGTCGATCGGCCAGTGGCACCTCTAGGCGGAGACATTAGCAGTAGAGGCGGACCGGTTGTGCACACAAGCAGAGGAGCTGATGAGGGAATTGGTGACGCTGCGTACACAAGGTCGTCAGTGGACAAGGCAGAGCTGGCTCGACTATGCACTGAGACGATCGTACAGCAGGGCCGGATTGAGGAGCTCCAGAGTTGCATGGCGATGATGAGCCAGACAGTTCGGAGCAGGAGCAGGAGCGGTGCGAGCGGGGCCTTCGTCAGGCAACATTTAGCTGGTTCCTCCAGTTGTCGGAGGAACGAGGAGGAGGAGAGATTCCGGGCAGGAGATACGAGTGCCCGGAGCGGTAGGGGTGCTAGCGAGATGCCACCCCACTCGAGAGGAAGGAGGGATCCAGAGAGAGTGGTGGTGGACAGTGAGGAGTTTGTGAGCCACCTCCCCCTTATCTTTATACATGATGCTTTTCATTAGTGGAACTTTTTACTTTTGTGCCAATGTTTGTGATTGAATGAATTGTGATTGACACGAGTGAGACATGAGATCTGAGTGAGCGAGAGAGAGAGAGAGAGAGAGAGAGGATACTGAGTACATCATTACGTTGCTTAAAGATTTTTTGTCCCTGCACACTTAGCAAAACAAGTTAGATCTGCTCTTTGGCTCAGCCCCATTCTTTACGCAAGGAATGACTTTAACTTCATAAGAGTCAAGGGGCTGAACCTTATTATACAGGCGGAAAGTAAAAGGAAATAATGCATGCTAAAAGAAAAAAACAATATGTACATCAATTTTTTTTTGGTTTTGGAATTTTCTATTTTTTTAGATTTTTAGATTTTCTCATTTTTTTGGATTTTGGATTTTATGATTTTTTTGATTTTTGGATTTGCTGATTTTTTGGATTTTTATTTTTTTATTTTCTAATTTTTTTTGAAATTTTGGAATTTTGAAATTTTTTATTTTTTTGGATTTTGTTTATCTATTGAATTTTTTGGATTTCGGATTTTCTCTAGCGAGACCTTTGTACTTGGTCAATTAGTTATGAAACTCACCTCCCATCTTACGCTGTCAAATACCCCTAGGTGCAGTGTGCTTTTGTTTTTTTTTTTTTTTTGGCTTCCCTAAGGATGATTGCCCCTAGTCGCTAGTGTTCCTGTGCAGACTAGGTGTGGGAGTGTTTCGATCATTAGTGGGGATAGGAAGACTTAAGGGGATAAGACTTGGCATTGGTGCTTGGGACACTGACTTGTTTGACTCTTGAGGGTGTATCTCACATGGATTCCGTCTGTTGTCTAGAGACTTTGTGGTCATTGCTTTTTATTTGGGGAATGCGTACGACCGGACTCATTTTCATGTCGCGGGGACTTTGCCACTCTTTGCCATGCCCCTATTCTCATTTTCATACTCATTTGTTGTTATTTTGTTATTTATTTCTTTTGGAAAATTAGAATTTGACTGTCTCTATTTGAGTTTTCATACACACATGATCTATGCGCCCATTTGTCTACAAGTCAGCATCTTTTTTTCCCTAGACCTAGTCAGAGCAAGAAGGGAATAGACCTACACTCTCCTACACTAGGGCTAAGTAGGAACACCTTTGTCTAAGGGAAATTGACCGTGGGTTGCCATGTTCTGTGTGTTGGCTGAACCCAGGGGTTATCCGACAACAATGAAACGGATGTGAGACTCATGACTGGTAGCATTCCTTTGCAAAATATTGCCGCTATCGAAAATCTTTTATTAAGGGTAGAATCTTTTAATGTACAACCCATTCCATGAGTGAGAGAGCTCCTTACCCTCGGCATTTACTAGCCTATATGCATTCCCAGGATACGCTTCCTTGATGACATATGACCCTTCCCAATTAGCTTGCAATTTCGACCTAGGACCTCCAGGTTTTATGAAAATTTTCTTCAAAACCATGTCTTCTTCTTAGAATTTACATTCAATCACTTAATTTGAAAAGATCTTGAGTGTCTATTTTGATATGAAAGCACATGATCGGTTGCGGCCAGACGCCCCTCGTCTAGGAGTTCCAGTTGTGTAAGTAATGCCTCTCGACGTTCATCGAGATTAAGTTCTTTGTCTAGATGTACCCTTAGCGAAGGAATGAGAATCTCATGTGGGCATACTGCCTCCATCCCATAAGTGACTGAAAAAAGAGTTTGCATTGTGGGCATGCGGACGGAGGTACGGTAGGCCAATAGAGCCTCAATCAATTTCTCAGGCCAATCAGCAAACTTATGAGACTCACAATTTTTCTTTAAAATATTAAAATGTGTTTTGTTTGTGGCTTTGGCTTGACCATTGCCTTGTGGATAGTACAGAGATGAATGATGCAGAGAAATGTTGAATTTCTTACATAGGTCCTGAAGCTCTTGAGATATGAACTAAGGTCCATTGTCAGTGACGATGCCGCTTAGCACTCCAAACCGTGAGATGATGTTCTTCATGATGAAATGGCACACGGTTGAACCGTTGATTTCCGCAAATGCTTCTGCTTCAGCCCATTTAGTGAAGTACTCAGTGGCAGTGAGAATGAATAATTTTCGTTTGACTTGAGCTTTAGGATCACCATGAGGTCCAATGATATCAAAGGCCCACATGGAGAATGGCCAAGGGGAAGACAATGGATGTAAGGAGGAAGATGGAGCATGGATCTTATCGGCATGAAGCTGGCACTTGACACACCTACGGACGTAGATGGCACAGTCTTCTTCTAGAGTTGGCTAGTAATAGCCCTGCCTAAGGATTTTCTTAGCTAGCATTTGACTATTCACATGCCCTCCACACTCACTAGAGTGGGCTCCTTCCACTACCTTCCAGGCTTCTTCGTCGGGCAAGCATCTAAGGAGCATCCCGTTTAGAGCGTGTCTATACAACACTTCTCCAACAATGGTATATCTTAGCGCCGCTCTACAGATGGCTCTCCTATCTTCAACCTCAACTTCTTCTGGGATGGTACCACCTTTGCAATACTACTCGATCTCTTGGTACCATGGCCTTTCTTCTTCCATCATTTATCCTAACTCCATAAGCATCACTTCCTTCGCTTCTCTTTTTTCTGCCTTCACGACTAAAGAATTCCTGACGTTATCGAACCAAGGGTCCTGAATGGAAGGTCCTTCTAACCTCTGGACGATGATGGTCTCAGCACTGCAGTTGAGAGGGAAGGAGAGAGATGAGGCCTGAGATGCTAGGGCATCGACCAAGATGTTCTTAGAGCGAGGAGTGTAAATGTAGATGAGCTTGCGGAATTGCTTAACTAGGAGTGTGACCAGATGTTGGTAACGCTTGAGTTTAGAGTTACGAGTGTGGTAAGTAGAAAGGACCTGCCGAAGGACGAGTTGAGAGTCTCCTATGATCTTGAGATGATGCGTGCCTTATAGATAGGCATGTTTTAGACCAGCTAGGAGAGCCTCATAATCAGAAATGTTGTTGGTGGCAGGGAATTGGAGTTGATAAGCCAGTGGAACGGTGATCCCTTCTGGGGTGAGCAAGACAGCACCTATTCCCTGTCCCTTAGAATTGAGAGCTCCATCAAAATGGAGTGACCAGAAGGAATCACGAGAGATGAGTGACAGGTTTTCATTAGGGAATTCTTCTTGAACCGTGTCACTATGAGGAAGAGGAAGGTGAGCAAGGTGCTCAGCAATGGCATACCCTTTTATAGCCTTTTGGACTACAAAAGTGATATCGAACTGAGATAAGAAACACTACCAATGAGCTAGTCTATCGGCGAGGACTGGCTTCTCTAGGAGATACCTTATAGGATCCATTCTAGAAATCAAGCTCACCTGATGAGCTAGGAAATAGTGCTTCAATTTCTACACTACCCACACTAGCACTGCACATGTTTTCTCCATTATGGTGAGCTTGAGCTCGGAGGGATTGAATAGCCTAGATAGGTAATAAACTGCCCTTTCTTTGCCAGTATCATAATGTTGTGCAAGGACAGCTCATAGGGAGTCCTCAATAGTTGACAGATATAGGATAAGGGGTTTTCCTAGGACAAGCACCTACAACACAGGCGGATTCATAGCATAACTCTTGAGCTCATCGAAGGCTTCTTGGCATTTATCATTCCATTCAAATTTGACTCCTCCTTTTAATAGTTCATAGAAAGGACGACATTTTTGAAAATACTGAGATATGAATCTCCTTATGAACTATAGTCGACCAATCAATCCTTGATGCTCAGATATGTTCTTAGGAGTGGCATCTCATTTATTGCCTTGGTCTTATTTAGGTCTATTTGAATCCCCCGCTTGCTGACTATAAACCCTAGCAGCTTGCCTGAGGAAATCTGAAATACGCACTTCTTTGGATTCATCTTTAATTGGAACTCTCGTGCACATCGAAGCACTTTGGCAAGCACGGAGGAATGTTCACTTCGAGTCTGAGACTTCACCACAATATCATCCACGTAAACCTCAACATGAATATGAATCATATCGTGGATGATTGCTAACATTGGCCTTTGATAAGTGGCACCGACATTCTTCAATCCGAACGGCATGACCACATAACAATAAGTTTCCAGGGTGTGGTGAAGAAGGTTTTCTCTTCATCCTCCGAGGCAAGATGGATTTGATTATATCCTGAGTAACCATCCATGAATGAAAGGGTTTCAAACCCAGCGGTGTTATCAATTAAAACATCCAAGTGAGGTAATGAGAAATCATCTTTTGGACATGCCCTATTTAATTCCCGGAAGTCGATGCAGATTTGTACTCTTCCATCCTTCTTCATTATCGGGACTATGTTGGCCACCCACAAAGGAATGAGGACTACATGGATGAACTCAGCCTTGTGTAGTTTGTCGATCTCCCCCTTCATCTTCAAAGCAATGTGTGGGTAGAATGTTCTCAATTTTTGTTTAACGGCTATTACCCCTGGCTTCAAGATCAACCTATGTTCCACTAACTCAGGGTCAATGCCGAGCATGTCATCATATGACCAGGCAAAAGAATCTTTGTACTCCCTCAACATCTCTATAAGCACCTCTTGTTCTTCGAGAGGGAGATTGGAAGCTATGGTCAAGAGCCTGGGTTCTTCTTCTATCCCAATATTTACCTCTTTGGTGTGTTCGTCCATTGCTGATGTAGGTTCATCAAATCTCCTCATGCCACTGGCATACATTTTGGCAGCGTCTTCTATCTCACCGTCTTTTTCATCCACTGGGTCCTCCTCAACTATGATTTCATAAACCCCAAATCCATCATCTAGCCCCACCTCTTCATGCTGAGCTTCTATGTTCAGGACGATTGCTTCTTGGACGAACTCTTCGACAGCCAGAAGAGCGCCACACCTTTGCACCAGATCTACTAAATATCTACAGGGTATGCCACTATCCTTTCTCTTTCTGGACAGGGAAGGGGACTTGCTAGATCCTACCCTTGAACCTAAACCAGAATTAGTATTTACAGGGAACTCTATAAAAGCATCAAGAGGTGTATTGGAAAGGAAAGGAAAGGGTGCGGCACAGCCGTAGGGAGCCTCCGATGGATCTGGAGGTAGAGGCAGGCCACTCGAGCTCAGGGTGCCTACAGCTGAGTCGGGGTGTAGGGGAATAGAAGGGCCCTCACCCAAGGAGTCCAAAGTGACCATGCTGGTCGATGAGCGAGGATCGACTCAAACAAAGGAAGAAAGCAAGGTAGGGATTGCCACCGAGGAAGGAGGAGTGCGTGGGTGATGGGGATCGCCGTCAAGAGTAGGGAAACACGGAGATGGGGATCGCCATCTGAGAGTTGAAGGCAGGGGGTGACGAGGATCGCTGTTAGAAGAGGGGGAGCGTGGAGTGACGGGGATCACCGTCAAGAGTTGATGATTGTAAAGGGTCTGAAAGCGGGGATTGGTGCTTGAAAGGGAAGGATGGGGATCATTGTCCGACGAAAGGGAAGGGAAAGACGGGGATCGCCATCTGAAGAAAAGGTAGTAAAGGCGGGGAACGCCGTCCAATTATTGGGGGGAATGAGAAGGAGTGGAAAGTTTTTTTTTTAATTAATCACAACATACTAAAGTAATAAGGAGAACAAACTACCCTATATCCGAAGGCATCGGGGGAAGGAGAGAACCGTGCCATCGAACGTAAGGGTGAAGTGGGATGAAGAAGTGATTAACGCTTCGAGAGCGTCAAGGGAGAATTGAAGAATAAGAGGAGGAGAAAGGGGGATGAGAGAAAATTTAGAAACAAGGATTGAAAACAAAAAATAATTAGGGGGCCGGGGATGCCCTGGCCATAACTCGTCTACCGGGTTGTTGCTGACTGGATTCAATTATTCAATATCCTCACCGTTCCCAAGCAACTGTCACTTGGAGGTAGTTGTTGATGATGGTCTTGCTAATTCTTCCACTGCCGGGGTCGTGTGAGATCAACATCCCAGAATAGGAGACTGAGAGCTATCACGATGCCTTCTATGTCTGACTGTTCTGCCTCTACTTCTTCTATTTTCTTCTTCTTGCCTGGCCGCTGGGCCTCCAGAGCCTGATACGTAGCTGTCGGTGTCACATGGTCTGCCTCTATCATGATAGTGTTGTACTCAGGCTGTATCGGTCCTCTGACAAAATGATCGTATAACGACCAGGTGAGAGGTTCTTGCTCTGACTTTGCAGTAGTTGAGTAGGTTGTCCACGACTTGAGTTCTTCCTTATATCCTAGGCCCCACCTTATGATCTGCTTGGAATTGGCGATGACCTGCATTCTTCCCTAGAGGTGGGCTCCAAGACCCTTTCCTGGCTGGTAGCCGATTTTGAACATGACATTCCAGCCCTTAGTATCTAGTGGTATGCCCTTTCTGACAGCAGCCAATGATAGGGACACCATCTGGTAGCCAAAAGAGAAGGTGTAAGCCCATGGGTAATTCACATCAAGTACAGAAATAATGGGCTTATTAGATGGCCAGACTGCCGGCATGATCTTCTCGATAGCTTCCACGGTGTGGGTGGTCGCTGCACTCTTGACCTTGACTATACGTCCTTGGAAAGGAAATTTCAGACATTGGTGTACTATAGAAGGGACTGCCCCTAGTGCTTCGATCCAAGGCTGACCCAGGATAGCTTTCAAAGCTGGGTCAATGTCAAGTACATAGAAACCAATTGTCATCACGAGCGGGCCTAGTTCTGCCTATAAGGAGACAACACCGTGGCAGGTCCACTTGGAATTATCATAAGCCGCTATGGTAGTGGGAGTTTGTTGTAAGCGGCGCTCAGAAATGTTACACAACCGCATAGTACCGAGGAGGCACACATTTATAGACATCCCTATATCAGCCAAGGCGGCATCGATGGCCACCTTGTTTATGGTCACTGTCACACATAGAGGCATCCTTCTAGCCTCTGGGGGAGCTAGCTCTCTATCCGCAAAGGTAATTGTCAGCCCCTTGTTAACAATGGATAGGGCCGAGGGTAGATTGTCAGGGTTCATATCTTCATTCACCATAACTCTTTGCAGAAAAGCCCTTAAGGCATCTTGGTGGGTCTGTGACTTCTTGATCAATCCAAGGATAGATATCTTCATTGGAGTCTGGTCCAAATGCTTCAATATATCATATTGGGTCCTCGGGACCAGATCTATCTCCAAGACATCTTGCTGCTGTTGTTGGTTGTTGTTGTTGGAGTTTTGGGTCGGCTGACCCGACATAGACACGGATGCATTAGGATGCATCCGGTGGGACATCCGTCCACTCCGTAGGGTGAGGTTGTGGTGAAGTGGAGGTGGGGTGGTGTCGATGATGGATGGGTTGGCTATTATGGGTGCTGGCATAGAGGGAGACTGGGACGTTAAGAGGTGATGGACTAATGGGCAGTATAAAGGGGGTGTTGTAGAGTGGCGAGGTTATGGTGGCAATGGTGGGTGTAGTGGAGGTGGTGGTGGTTTGGAAAATAGCCAAAAGTTGGCCTACTTCATGCTCATCATCGTAGGCCGATGCAGCGGCTGGTGGTGGATGGTGGATGATGGGATTGACTTGAGCGGTTGGAGGAGGTGGTGGAGTAGGTTGAGGATTCGGAGCGGGCTGGTGCTGCGGCATAGGATTGCGGATTATGCTGAGGTAGTTTGTTGCTTGTTGTGGCTGTTGTAGCTGCTGTTGTTGCTAGTACTACTGCTGGAATGGCTACTAGAACTATTGTTGCTACTGTTGGAACTACTGCTGCTTCTGTGGTTGTTGTCGCCTCTGCTACTGCTGTTGCTGCCTTTGCCTCTGTTGGTCCCTCAGGGTCTGAATTAGCCTCTTCATTTCTGCCCAGTCGATTTGTTGTTGCTCGTGGAGGTCATATATGATGTCCGTGAACTGAAAGTAGTCCGACACATTGTGCCCAGGATGACGGTGGTATACACAGTACTTCATCTGATCCGATGCCATGTTCCAGTTTGCCTTCTTTAGAGGGAGTCTAAGGGCATTAAGAGACATAAGGGCTGCAAAAATGTCGGCTGGACTTTTTGGAAGGGGAGGGTATTGAGCTCTTTTGGGTCCATTGGGCTTCCTAGGGTCATAGCCATTTTGAGGAAGAGGGACTTGGTTATATTAGTGCTACTCTTGTTGAGGGTTTTGGGCTTGAGGTGGTGGTTGCATGTTGTTCCATAGCTGCTGAGGGGATTGATTGAAAGGTGACCTCCCTACCCAACCTTGGGGGTTATTGACTGCACCTACTTGCTCGTTGGTTTGGACCCCTTCAGTGACCGGACCCTGAGGTTTCTTGGGATAGCAGGACTTTGGGGTTTCAACCATAGAATTAATGGGCGATTCCTTAAGTTGGGTCTGAATGAAGCGGACTCGGCTGTAAAGTTGGTGCATAGTGGTGATGTCATTCATGGCTAAAATGGCTCAGTAGGTTGGGGTGGCATTGGCAATTAACAACTTAACCTTCTCCTCCTTAGGCATAGGGCAGCGGACCTTCGCAGCTAGGGCACGCCACTTGTCAGCATAGACCATGAATTCTTCATCAGCCTTCATTGTTTCAGCTACTAAATCAACAAAAAAATACTTGGGTCCATCCCAATCTTGGAATTGCTGCAGGAACCTCTCTTAAACAATTTGAAAATCCTTGGCTTTCTCAAGGGGCAGAGATTAGAACCATTCGACGGCCGATCCGTCTAAGGACTTCTTGAATAAGTACGCTATGAGGTGGCGGTCGTACTTGTGAGGAGCTGACTCATACACAAAGTCTTTTATATGTACATAGGGGTCTCCTACTACAGAATATCATCGGTAGACAGGGAGCCTGAACTCTCATCTCAAAGCAGAACAGGGGGAAATCGAACTAGACTTCTTCAATCTGCAATTCAATTGTTCTGTCTAGTTCCTTACTTAAAACTCATCTCCTATTGTATGTTTTGTGAAATTGGAGCAACTCTTGTGCTCAATTTCACGTGTGTGGTCAGATCTGAGATCTCTGTTATCTCAGAGTGTGTGTGTTGTAGTGTGACCTACCTGGACTTGCGATATAAGCCACTTTGTGTGTGTGTGTGGATGGTGGAGTGGGTTCAGAGTGGGTTCTCATTGCACTTGCTATGTGTTTGATATAGCAATCAAGAGTTTTTGCTATGGAAATCACTAAGGGGTTTATGGCTGGGGGTCACTCAGTTACTAGACCTCCATTTTTCGATGGATCTGACTATTCTTACTGGAAAAATAGGATGCATGTGTTTTTAATAGCTTAGGACTATGAACTCTGAAAGATTGTTTATAAAGGACCTACTGAACTGCCAGAAGATGAAGATCTATGGACCAAGGAGCAAATCAAGAAGTCCACACTCAACTGGAGTGCTATGAATATGATGCAGTACGCCATACATCCCAAAGAGTACTCCAGAGTTTCGTCATGTAAGTCTGTGAAGGAGATGTGGGATAAACTTCGACTGATATATGAGGGAACTTCTGAGGTAAGGGAGACAAAGGCAAGTATACTAGTCTCTGAATATGAAATGTTCAAGATGAAGAGTGATGAGACCCTTTTTGAAATGTTTGATAAGTTCATGCTTATTGTTAGTGGTCTTAGAGGTCTAGGAAAAGATTATTCTAACAATGATCTTGTTCGAAAGATACTTAGGTCTCTTCCATCAGCTTGGCACACAAAGACCACTGTTATTGAGGATTCAAAGAATTTATCAACCATGCAATTAGATGAGCTGAGAGGATCATTAATGACATATGAGATTATTTTGAAAAGAAATGCATCTGTCATTACTTCTAAGAAACCTATTGCTTTGAAAGCCTCATCTAGCTCAAAGAATGTGATTGAAAATTCTAATGAAACTGATGAATCTTCTGATGAAGATGATGATTATGAATTGGCCTTATTGACAAGGCAATTCAAGAAATTCTTGAGAAAGAAAGGAAAAAGTAAATTCAGACCTTCAAATAAGAAAGAATTTTCAAAGAAATATGATTTTAATAAGAAAATTGAAATAAACAAGATGACTGATATAATTTGTTATGAATGCAGGAAACTAGGACACATGAGAGGAGAGTGTCCTGACTTGAAGAAGAAGTGGAAGAATCAAATGTTCAAGAAAACTAGAGCCATGCTGGCCACATGGAGTGATGAAGATGAGGAAGAGCAAGAAGGAAGTGAATCTGAAGAAGAAGAAGTTACATCCCTCATGGCTAGAAATGAAGAGAACAATGAGGTAAATTCTTCATTTAAAGATTTTTCACCTGATGATTGGGAAGAAGCATATGCCACCTTATTTGAAAATTTGTGTGAATTGAAATCTGAAAACAAATCATTGAAAAAGAAAATTCACAGCATATTGCATAATTCCCAAGAATCTGAACAAGTAAATCTTCTGAATAATGAAATTGTTAGCTAGAAAAGGGAACAAGAAAATTTGAATGAACAACTTGATCATGTCAAAGAAAGATGCCAAAATATTGAAAAAGAGAAACAAATTTGATCGATGAAAATGAAAAACTCAAGAAAGAGAGGGAGGTGATTCAAGAAGAATTGAAAATTGCACAAAAGGAATTAAATGACAAGAAAGAAACTCTGTCCAAATTTGTTAAAGGGAAAGAAAACCTGGATGCTATATTGGGAGTTTAGATGAACACTACTAAACATGGTTTAGGTTTTCAGTGAGAGAACAAGAAGAAAATTGGACAGACATTAATAACATCATTTGTTAAAGGAACCACCTCTCACAATCGGTCAGAAAAGAACATTCGGGGAAAGCTACCAATGAACTCAAAATCTAAAAATCAGAATCAATTGAAAATTTCCAAAACACAATCCAAGCAGGAAGAGTTCAAATAATAATCAACAGAATTTGAAGCCAAATGTTAGATCTATGTCATATCTAAAAAACAACAAAAAATTCACAGTTACATATAACTCTCATTTGAAAAGCAACAAAAATTTCACACCACACAGATTAATGACATGCACAATTTGGAAGAAATCTGGACATACTGATGACAATTGCAGATCAAATGTGAATGTATGTAGAATGAAACAAGTCTGGATTCCAAAACAAATTGGTATTGAATTGAGAAAACTGATGGGACCCAAAGCAATTTGGGTACCAAAATTCTCTTTCTAAATCTCTTTGTAGGAATGTCTTACAACCCATAAGAAAGACAAATGGTTACTTGATAGTGGCTGTTCAAGACATATGACTGGAGATAGGGAGAAATTCTCTTCATTAACTGAGAAAGATGTTGGGCAAGTGATCTTTGAAGGTAAAAACAAAGATCAAATCATTGGAACTAGAAACGTTGGTATGAATCCTTCAAGTGCTATTGAAAATGTCTTGTTAGTCGAAGGCCTTGATCATAACTTACTGAGCATCAGTCAACTTTGTGCCAAAGGCCTTAAGGTAATTTTCAGTTCTGAATCATGTGAAATTGTTGAAAAGGATTCTGGAAAATTAAAGTTTCTTTGTCACAGGATTAACAATGCTTATCTAGTTGATCTGAATGAACATCAACATGAAAACCTTTGTTTAGTTACTAGCCAACATGATCTATTTCAATTGTGGCATCGTAGGCTAGGCCATGCTAGTGAGAATGTTTTGAATAAATTGATGAGACATGCTCTTGTGAACGGTTTACCTAAAATGACGAGAAAAAAAATTTCAATTGTTTGCTCTGCATGTGCTCAAGGTAAACAAACTAGAAAATCATTCAAGTCTGTTGCACCTTAATAACTTCCAAACCCTTTGAATTGTTGCATATGGATTTATTTGGTCCTACTAGGACACTTAGTCATAGGGGATATAGATTTGGGTTTGTGATTGTTGATGATTTTTCTAGGATTATCTAAGTATTTTTTTCTATCTCACAAGAGTGACACATTTGATAACTTTTAGAATTTCATTAATAAAATTGAAAATAGAAAAATAATTAAAATCTACTTCATACTTACTGATGGTGAAGGAGAATTTGACAATAATCTATTTTTTGAATTTTGCAGAGCAAAAGGAATT
Source organism: Colocasia esculenta (assembly GCA_014218235.1). NCBI lineage: Eukaryota > Viridiplantae > Streptophyta > Magnoliopsida > Alismatales > Araceae > Colocasia > Colocasia esculenta. Next base: position 136,850,468 of record CM024755.1, read on the forward strand.
CATCACATATTTGCTTCCCCAAGGACTCCTGAACAAAATGGAATTGTTGAGAGGAAAAATAGGACATTGGTTGAGATGGCCCAAACTCTGTTGATTGAAAGTCAGCTCCCAAGGAGCTTTCGGGCAGAAGATGTCAACACTTCATGGTATATTCTCAATAGAGTCATGGTAAGACCAGTCCTTAAGAGAACTTCTTATGAGCTCTTAAAAGATAAGAAACCACACATTGCCTATTTTAGAGTCTTTGGCAGTAAAGTCTTCATTCATAATAATGACAAGCATGATCTGGACAAATTTGAAAAGAAAAGTGATGTAGGCATCTTTCTACGATCTTCTGAACACTCAAGGTCATATAAGGTATTTAATAATGAATCAAGAACTGTGGAAGAAACCCCGCATGTCATCTTTGATGAAAATTGCAAAAATCCTAATGACTATGATTCTTGCAGGAACCAAGAAGAAGATGTTGATATCCTTTTAAAAGAATCAAATTAACCACTGGAGAATGAAGAATTTCCTGAACAAGATGTGTTGACTCAACAATGCATCAGGTCGACACCAGATCAAATCAATACAGTAACAAGAGGTATCTTCAAATAATCCAAAGATCATCCAGTTAAGAATGTTGTAGGTAATGTCAATGATAGAGTTCATTCTAGGTCTCATTTTAAAAATATCATTGAACAAGACCAAATGTCATTTATATCTCAAGTGGAACCTAAAAACATTGAAGTAGACTTGAAAGATAACTATTAGGTAGAAGCAATGCATGATGAGTTGAATCAATTCAAAAGGAATAATGTTTGGAGTCTAGTTCCAAGAGATCTTGAAAACTCAATAACTGGAACTAGGTGGGTATTTAGGAATAAACTGAATGAAGAAGGAACAATTATGAGGAATAAAGCTAGATTGGTAGCAAAAGGATACAATGTGTCGTCCAGAGAATTACGCAGTGGATATTAATGATGCGGAACAATTGAGTCGATATCAAGAGACGAGAACAGCCGGCAAATAAGCCTCTAGCTAGCACGCGCTAGATGTATAACAACATACATCATCATAGGGCCCAAATATTGAACTCAACTAATCTTGTATTCAAATCTCAACTCAATGTATTCCAAATGGAAACTATTACAGGACTAAGACCCAATAAAAAGGAAAAGTGCATTTTATTCCTCACTTCCTACTACATGATTCTAACACTCAAAGCAAACTACTATAACTAGACTCATAGTTGGGACGCTCATCACTCGGACGCATTCCCATCCTCGACTTGCTCCTCCTCTTCGACATCATAGTCACCTAGATTGGGTAAAAGTAGGGGATGAGCAAACTAGCCCAGTAGGATTTATATCTCAATGTGTGGGCAATGATATAAGTGATTAACAATTTAGAACTAGGTAAGCACGATGAATGTCATGATATGCATGTACGAATAAAACTCATTAAAACATGATACATGAAACAAGCTAGAGAGAGAGAGTGATCATGAAAGAACGAGATCTAAAAGGATATAACGAGATGGAACTAGCAATAGATCACTTTGTACAAGCACGCAAGATTTCACTTGATGTCAATAGCTTTCAAGAATGCAAGATATCACTAATTGCAATAAATGCAAGATGACCATATCACGCAAACAAGCAAGCACGCACGAGCACGATAATGTAACACTAATCAGGCACATAGGCACTAATGTACTCCAAGAAAAGATGCATCAAGAATGTACACCAGGACACGTGTATGTGGTTATTGTATCTATCATTCAACACGCACGCACGACTCCCAGCGCAGATGCAACGCCAGTAATCATTATACCCCATGGTTAACAGTATATTTATGACTCTCCGTCATTGGGGCTAGACTGGAGCCTTGGACACTCGCCGTGCCCGGTCAGCATCTCACTTAAATTTTAAATGTAGATACCCACAGTCATTAATAATGGCCAATGAGAGTTTCAATAAGTAAGCATGTGTAAAGTCATGCTCATGATGATGATGAGAACTAGTAATAAGTAATTGAACATGATTTCATGATAACAATGGTCAAGAGATAAATTTGACAACATAACGGTATGATTTATAATTTAGTTCAATCTTTACATTAATGGCTTTAGTCTATATTGTAAATCACACTCACGAGAATAAGAAGAGAAAGGAAGTGCACACTATCTCTAGGGAACTTCAATGGTACAACCAACTCGTCGGCCATGTGGGAATCCATGGTTAGAGGAGATTTACGGAGGCCGGAGAAAAGGTCACTAGTCTACCGATTTAGAATGACCAGTAGAGAGTATCCAAATCCCCAAGAAAGGGCCGCCTAGATGTGCAAGTGTGTAGTGATGTACGCGTCTCAATTCTTAAACCATCGGTCTCAACTCGCGAAAAGCACTTAACATGATGGCATGCAATGAACAATGCATTTAACAACACATGGGTTTGCAAGATTTTAAGATAATAATTATCATTTTAATCAAGCTAGAACAGTAATAAGAGCGAATCAGAAGTTTCATGAATGATTACATCATGAAGAGAATAATTAGAATACTATTCATGTAATTATAGTTTTAAATGGGTTAATCACTTTTAAGCCATTAACAATCATCATGTAATGCAATTTACACATTAATACCATATTAAACTGACCTCGGGTATAGCAGTAAGTTTTTCAAAAGAAACAAGTGGGGTTTCATGCAAAATTCTAAGAACGCGATGCACCCGAGTAAGGGTCGCGATGGGGTCGGGACAGAACGCGACAAGGGTATCTACGGAACGCGACAAGGCAGTCAGATCAGGCAGAGAGATAGCGACGGTGCGCTCGTCGCATTCATAACGCGACGGGTTGCTGTCGCGACAAGACCTTAGAACGCGATCTATCGGGCCATCGCGTTCATAGGGGTTGCGCTTGAATCCGACAGAGAAAAGACATGTTTATGGATTGAGGTCCAAAATTTCCTTATATGACACATGGTGCTTCAAAAATAGAGAACAAATTGTACAGTGCATGAAAAATCACGAAACTAGTTTTAAACCAACCTAGACATGTAAGGGTACTTCCATTAAATGTAATTAGAAAACACTGATGGTTTCGACAGGCTTTAATCAAGTCTACATGAGGTATAGAAAACTATGGATAGTTAAATGCAAGATTTGCTTTGCAAGGTATGATGCCAAAATAATTAGGGCTTTTAGGAAAAAAGTCTCATCATGAAAGTTGTTGGGAACATGGAATAGATGTAGACTATAATTTTTAAATAATTTTAAACGACCTCAAGATACATGATAATTCAACACAACATAAAAGCCAAGTGCAACCCGAAAATGCAGTATCATGCTGTGACCCTTACCATGCTTATAACTCTCTAATTGTTGATATTAGAAAAATGTTCAACACAAAACATGACGAGGACAAAAGTAGAAGAACGTTTATGTTGTGTGTTTGCTCTAATTCGGTTTTGAATCACATGCAACATATAATGAATGGGAAAAGCCCTAACAGTGCGCGACTTGGGGAAAACGCTTATAATTCAAAATCTTCTCATTGGAATTAATGCAACTAGTGGAAAACAAAATCTAACTTGATGTTCTACACATTGGTAGGATATGTTAAGGTTTGGCCCAAGAAAACCTACCTTCTGGTTGAAGAAATCCCATTTTTCCAGAAAAATTGTGTTCAAACCACTTTTGAAGAACACTTAATACTCTGTGTATACTGCATGGAATTTGGGTATTCCACTTGGGTTAGAATGTAGACTTGACTCTCTTTCCAGGGGTATAAGCCTTGCAAGGGTTGGTTATAGTTTGACTCTCCTTTGGTCAACTCTAAGATGACTCTCTGTGCAGGTCGCAGCAGATGCAATGGGGAAGAAGAATGGCTTGGTGTGGGCGATCTTTTGCTCCCCAGCTGCCAAGAACTCCTCCACATGACCCCAACACGATGTAAAGTCATCCCCAAGAGTTTGGTGAAGAGTATTTAAGAATCCATGGTGTTTAGGAGTCCTATTGTGACCAGGAAAGAAGAGTTGCGGTTTTGGCTTACTAGTTTCCTATTATGAGGATTTCTTCCTCCATTAGAGTGTGTGAGGCTTTAGGAAACCTCCCACCATAGTTCAGCACAAATTTGGTTTGCCAAGAAAGCATGTTCTCATCCCAATTCAACTGTAATTGTCTCTTTCTAATTTCAGCCTATTTATGGTTACTAATTTCCATGTATTTTCTAGCTTTGTTAGATTTTTGGCCAAATGCGGTCCATTGGCCCAATTAAGATATGGGTCATTAATACATAATGTTGGATGTTTCTTCAACACTTTTATTTAATTTTTGGTTGCGTCGTATTTCGTGTTAACGGTTTTCTGACTTCTTTCCTAATTTGGATAACGATCACAATAACTCTTAAACCTAGACCAATTAATTTTTATTACACAAATTTCTTGTGAGTCATTAGAGGATATTATTTGAAGTCCGTATATGAATTTTATTTATTTTCCGACTCATCCAAGTACGTGTGATAATGATTTTTCGACTTATTTATAAATTACGATAATAAATCGCAAAACGCTTTAAACTTGGCTAATCCGATTTTTTTTGGCACAAATGTCTTTGTGGAACATTTAGTAATAATGTGTGGGTTGATTATATTTTTTACGAAATTTTCCGATGTGTTTTAGCACACACGATAATGCTACATATGTTAAATACGCTGATATTATGGAAATTATTTATTTTCATTTATTTGAGTTTTTATGTGAATAAAATTTCGGGGGTGCTACATACAATCAAGAGTTTGGGGTGCAGATTTTGAAGAATTCTTTGCACCAGTAGCTAGATTGGAAGCTATAAGGATTTTGTTGGCATATGCATGTTCCAAAATTTTTAATTGTTCAAATGGATGTGAAAACTGCTTTTCTGAATGGTTATATCAAAGAAGAGTGTTTCTTGCACAACCACCTGGATTTGAAGATCATGATAAACCTAACCATGTTTATAAACTGCACAAAGCTCTTTATAGATTGAAGTAGGCTCCAAGAGCATGCTATGACAGGCTGAACAGTTTTCTGGTTAGTAAAAATTATTCCAGAGGTAAGGTAGATCAAACTCTTATCAAAAAATCTGTCCACAATCACATCATTTAGTTCAGTTTATGTGGACGATATCATTTTTGGTTCCACTAATCCTTCACTGTGTGAAGAATTGTCACATCACATGCACAATGAATTGAAATGAGTCTTATAGGAGAATTACAATTTTTCCTTGGTTTGCAGGTCAAACAACTTGAAGACGAATTTTTCATCAACCAAGCAAAATATGTCAAAGAGTTGCTAAAAAGATATGACTATGAACAAGCCATGCTAGCATCCACTCCCATGAGTACAAGCATCAAATTGGACAGTGATGAAAAAGGTAAAATGGTTAATGCAAAGCAATACAGAGGTATGATTGGATCACTTTTGTATCTTACTGCAAGTAGACCTGATATTCAATTCAGTGTTTATCTTTGTGCTAGATTTCAGTCTAGTCCTAAGGAAAGTCACTTGCTTGCTGTTAAGAGCATTTTTAGATACCTCTATGGTACATGTGAATTGGGCTTATAGTACCCAGTTGGTTGTCATGCTGATTTAATTTCATATTCTGATGCTGACTATGCCAGTTGTAAACTTGATAGAAAGAGTACTAGTGGTTATTGTCAATTCTTGGGTAATTACATGATAACATGGGCATCCAAAAAGCAACACTCAGTTGCACTCTCTACTGCAGAAGCGAATATGTTGTTGCAGGGAGTTGTGCAGCTCAAGTCTTGTGGATCAAAAGTCAATTACTTGAAGGGTGTGGGGAATCACCTAAAGCAGTAATCTAGAAGGGGGGTTGAATAGATTACTCCCAATTAAGACAAATTAACCTTCTTTTCGATTAAGACAGACTTATCAAGGATTAATTAAACTGATTTGAACTAGATATGAAATTCACTGTGTGTGTAGGGTGTGCTTTGGAAATTAACAACATGATGAGTGTGTGAACAAACAATCATGCCTAGCATACATCTAGCATCAACTCATGCAAACCACAGGACATGATGATTTAAGGTGGTTTGGACTACACAACTCGTGTATCCTTCAGAGCGTTCATCCAGAAGAACTCCAAGCTTACGTCGATGAAGATCAAATGATGGTGACGAAGCTTGACTTGAGGACGAACCGGCTTCAACTCCTCGTACGAGACAGATCTCTCATTGAACAGTCTGGAGTCTTAAAGTAGAGCAGTAGGGAAAGCCTCTTCTTGATCTTTGCTTAGGGTTTTCATGTGGAGGCTTCTAGCATTGAAAATAGGTCCATATGATCTATATATAGTAGTGTTCAAGTCCTAAGAATCGTGTCAAACGAGAACACCCTACATAGATCACATGCCTATCATATGTCTTGACTTATCCTGCGGCTGTCGACAGACGACTTATGGCTGTCGATAGGTACTGCTGCAAACTAGGCTTCCATAGGCATGTTCGTTACTAGAACCCTAGGCTATCGACAGGTGACCTGGTGCTGTCGACAGGCATCCCTGATCTATCGACAGATGAGCTTTGTTTGTCGACAGCTACTGCTTTTTCTTGTCTTCCAGTAGGTTGTTTATTGATGTCTTAACTGGCTATCGACACATGGCTTCCGGCCTGTCAACAGATCAGTACTTTATGTGTATTCCCAGTTCTTTTGCACTTTGGTTTTGTTGCTTGTCTTGTGCTTTCATTCACACCTACATAAAAGACATTCCAACTGAGACATCATGAATGCATAGATGGTCATAGAGTCATTTTCATTTGATCATATCTTCTCATGTCTTGATCATGTCTTCACAATGTTACAACATCAATTATGTCAATCATCAAAAACATTTAAGCATTCAAACACATTCAACCATCAAGTCAATCATCATACATTGTAACCCAACATTCTCCCCCTTTTTCATGATGACAAAACTACAATTGATGTTCTCCCCTATTGGCAACATTCAAAAAGATAACTCATGCACAAATGGAGATAAGAAAACAATTGTAATTTCATTGATACTTTGTGAAGTGCACACAGTACAAAAACATCCATGACAGTGCAAAAGCACAAAGGGAAATAGAAAATTGACATAACTGACAAACCCATAAACCCAAACTAGGAAGGACTGAACTATATGACCCCACAACGCTCATGTGAACCCTAGACAAACTAAGGATCGTCATTCCCAGGAGCAGTGGGATGACGGAATCCATGAAACTAAGTAGTGAGTTGAGCAAGCTGCATCTGGATCTGAGCTTGAAAATCTGCAAGAGTGTCCATCTGAGTGTTGAGCTAATAAAATCGTGCAGTAATAAGCTGGGTCATCTGAGCCATATGATCAGCCATGAACTCCCGAATGTCTTGAGCTACAGCCTGTGGAGCTGGTTCATCAGGAACATCCTCAGCAGCACCACCTTGAAAATCCATGGGCTCCAGATGGGAATCTTATCATTGTGCTCAACATCTTCAAAATCATCCTCTTCTTCTGGTTCTTGACCCTTGAGAGTCCAGGTTACTTGTCGAACAACCAACTTGTAGCCCATCCAATGGGCAGTGGTGATATCATAAGCGTTGTGGGTTTTAAGAGGGACAAGCTCACTGTCAGGGATTTGAATGCCAAGGAAGGACAGGAGGGAAGTGATATGGCATGCATAGGGCATTGACCCCTTAGGATTGTGAAAGCATTTCTTGATGAGGTCAAGCATGAGATGTGGCAGATTATCTGCTATCTCTTGAGGAAGAAAAAGAAGGGAGACTTGTGAACTTCAATCACAAGCTCCCGACTGCCATTCTTTGGAGCTATGAGAGTGGTGAAAATATGGTGAATCATGCGGTGAAGTGGGGAAAGGAGTTGGCATTGAGTTTCACACCTCCTTGGTGGAATCATAGGTTGGATGGTAATGAGGGTGAAATACTCTGAGGCAAGAAGATGGTTGACAAGAATGTCAGCCTGGGAGTATGGAATCTGTATGGCACGGCTGAAAAGATTTATAGTGACTTGAAAAGTAGTACCTTTAACAGTGGTGTAGAGTACCTCATCCACTGTCATCCCCATGTGGTTGAAGAACTTCGTCACAGCGATCGGGGAGTACGCTTGTGGGATGAGGAATGTGGTCCAGCCCTGGGTGTCGAAGAAGGTCTCCAAACCGCGAAATGTCCCCTAGGAGACAAAATCCACATACCATGGCTAGACGAACTTCTTGAAAACTCCCTGAACCCTGGTGAGGTGCAGATTCGTGGGAACGAGGAGTTCCGGAAGGGATCATCCCAGTGCTTGCTCCGGCGCTCTGCTGGAGCCCTAGAACCTTCGCCGACTTCGGGTGAGGTGTAACGCTGACAAGATGCACGAAGCTTTCAGAGGGTAGCCATGGGAGATCTGATGCAAAGGGATGAGAGGAGCAGAGGAGAGGAAGAAAACAGGTGGAAGAAGTATGAGGAACAGAGGGAGGGTTTGTGAGAGGGCAGTTGTGGAAAAGAGAGGGTTGGGGTTTAAAATGGAAGGAGGCACCTCTTGAGGGAAGTTGAGGGGGTGAAGGGTCGTGGGTTGCCCTTTAGACATATTTAGGAGGGATTTGAAATAGAAAGGGGCCACAAAATCGGACAGAATGTGAACGGTTGAACTCGGAACGGTTCACATTTTCGTCTATCGACAGGCGCAGTGCATCTGTCGACAGATGCTGTGCAGAAGAGTTCCAGAACAGGATTTTAACAGAATTAGGTGGGGAATGAGTGTTCAAATGGCATTTTGAAGATGAGAACTGGTATACACTCATTACAAAGTGTCATATACATAAGTATTAGGACATTTAATTGTTCTACAATGGTCATGAGATAACACTCAGGAATCTTAAGTTGTAGCATGTAGAATACACCTTACAATGCATATGAATAAAAATAACCCCTTGAATAAAACAATTGTAGAGTGACTTATTTCTGGTGGTGTGATGTTCAGTTGATGATTGAAGATAACATTCAAATGAGAAATTGACAATAAACAAAGATGTGATCTGATAAAATCATGGAGGCTTCACTCTATATCATGTGATGAATGAATTTGTATGTTGATGCAGGGTAAGTGGTAATCAAGTTGACATGCACCTTTTGACGTGAAGTTAGACATTTGTGATGCATGTACCCAATTACTCCGTGTAAGTAATCGTCATACCATTGTGCAGAGATGACATGTGGACTTTTTGACACGAAGACAGACATTTGTGATGCCCATGTCCCCGGTACTCAGTTATGCTAATTATTGCTCTGCCTTTGCCCCCATTTTTTTTTAAAATTTTCAATAATTTAGAAATAGGTAGCTTTTCTCCATTTTTTTAAATTAAAAAATCACGTTCAAGAAGTCGTTTAAGGTCAAAAGCGATGGAGAACATTAAGTCCAAGAACCTTCTTACTTGTCAAACCATTTCAGAAATATGATCATGCACAAAGGAGTTATTCAATTGAGTTATGTTAAGGCCATTAGATTTGTTCAATGTATTCTAGATGATACAACCTAGACTCATACACAGAATATTATTTCAAAATCATGTGATCAAGGCAATGTCTATGGTACTATGTGAGTATGAAAGGTTGTAACGAAGTATGAAGGCCCAATTCTCCCCTTGCACAAAAGTAGTGAACAAACTCATGACAATGAGGATAATGAACAAGAATGCATAGTAGAAGGTCATCCATCAACAGCTGAAGGGTGTCTGTCGACAGTTACTGTGAAACAGCAGATTTTCAGTTCTGGAAGGGGGGATCTGTCGACAACTGATGTCCTGGCTGTCGACAGCCATTAGAAAAAAAAGTGTTGATGCTTTGAATTGAGGGACATGTGGACAATATGATTGAGATATGATGACAAAAAGATCATGAATGGTGTCCCTCAAGCATCTCACTCAAACTACTTAGACTTACCCCCCATAAAGTGTGCATGGTGTGCGTGGTGTAAAGCATCATTCAAGCAATTCAAGCATTTCATGGCAACCAATTTGCACACAATAAATACAAACATGATATTCAATGAATTTTGCAAAGCCCAAGTTCCTTTCTCAATGATGTGAAATATCTTCTCCAAAGGGTTTAGTGAAAATGTCAGCCAATTATTTTTCAGTTCGAATAAAATTGAGTAAAGATTTTTATTGGCCACTACATCTCTCAGAAAATGATGTCTTATCTCATTGTGTTTAGCTCTAGAATGTTGAATGGGTTCTTTAAGATATTGATAGCACTAGTGTTGTCACATAGGATAGGTGTGCATCCAATATCAATGTTGTAGTCACACAATTGACTTTTGATCCACAACACTTGAGCTGCACAACTCCCTGGAGCAACATATTCTACTCTACAGTAGAGAGTGCAACAAAGTGTTGCTTCTTGGATGCCCACGAAACCATGCAACCCCTAGAAATTGGTAATACCCACTAGTGCTTTCCTATCAATTTTACAACCATCATAATCAACATCAGAATATGAAATCAATCAAAAAACTACCAGCTGGATACCACAAACCCAAATCACATAATCCTGAGAGATATCTAAAAATCCTTTTAACTACTATCAAATAGTTTTCCCTTGGACTTGATTGATATCTTGCACAAAGGTAAACACTAAACTGCATATCCGGTCTACTTGCAGTAAGATAAAGGAGAGAGCCAATCATACCTCTGTATTGTTTTGCATCTACTATTTTACCTTTTTCGTCACTTTCCACTTTTACACTCGTGCTCATTGGTGTAGAGGCTGGCTTGGCTTGTTCAAAATGAAATCTTTTCAGTTGCTCCTTGACATTTCTCTGATTGATGAAGAAGCCATCTTCAAATTGCTTGACCTACAATCCAAGAAAGAATTGTAGCTCCCCCATCAAACTCATCTCAAATTCACTGTGCATATGTTTGAAAATTCTTCACACAGTGAGGGGTTAGTGGAACCAAAAATAATCTCATCCACATGGACTTGAACAACAATTATGTGATTGTGAACGCATTTAGTGAAAATAGTTTGGTGCACTTTACCTCTGGAGTAGTTTTTACAAACTAAGAAGTTGCTCAATCTGTCATACCAAGCTCGTGGTGCCTGTTTCAAACCATAGAGAGTCTTGTGCAATTTATAGACATGGTTTGGTTATCATGAACTTTAAATCTAGGTGGCTGAGATACATACCCCTCTTCTTTGATGTAACCATTCAAGAAGGCAGTTTGAACATCCATTTGAAAAAGTTTGAATTTGTTAGAGCATGCATATGCTAACAATATTCTAACTGCCTCAAGTCTAGCTATGGTGCAAAGGATTCTTCAAAGTCTACCCCAAATTCCTGATGGTATACCCTTTGGAACCAATCTAGCTTGTTTCTTACCACTTTTCCTGATTCATTTAGCTTATTCCTAAACACCCATCTGTAATCACAGGGATTGGCTTCCCCTCGACACGGACATGGATATTAAATATAATAGCATAGAAAATAGGATGTGATCGCCACCTAGGTAAGTTGCCTAATGATGTGAAAAGACATGGCTAACTTAAACTAGGAAAAGGAAGAGAACAGGAAGACGGACCTGGTGTCGCGGTCGTCATGGCCGCCGTGTCTATGCTATCGCGTCAGTAGGATCGACGCGTCTTTTTCGCGTCACCTGAGGCCGTCGCATTCTCTGAATGCGAGAGATTTGTTGTTGTGACCTTCTTCTAGTCCTCCAGCCGGCCAGAGCACCAGAGCTCCTCGTAGACGTTGCTTGCTTGCCTGCCAATCAAAAGGAAAACACAAAAAAAAGACCCTATTAGAAATGTAAAGTGTAATATCTATTCTAAAAGATGTAATGAGATGGGAGATCATGGTGGGAACGCACCTGGGGTGGTTTTAAACCCCTGTGGGTGGGGAAAACGGGGTGGATGATAAATGTGCTCTATCTAAAATAAACATAAAAATGCATGTAGAAACAGGGAGAAAGGAGGGAAGAGATGATGAGCCCCATTAGGGCGACTTCCTGGCGTGGATGCAAGTCCAATGATGTGCCAAGAGGTCCAAGAGATTGCTGAAGCCGCCCTCTTCACATTCCTCGCTCCATAATGGTGAAATGAGTGAGTTGTGTGAGGAGTGGAAGGAAGGGAAGTGAGTGGGATGAGTGGCTGCGTGGCTAAGTCTTGTTTAGAGGAGATTTTGGCACCCATTCTCATCCTTCCTCCTGCGAGGCACCCAATCGAAGCTTCTCGCTCGCCGTCGTAGCGCTCCGACGGACGCCGGAGAAAGCTCCAGGGTCCTTCTGAACGCCGCAGCAAGCATCGTGAGGATCGGTTGCCGGAATCATCGTTCCTCAAGGTCTCCGTCTTATCCGACCCAACGGCAAATTCAAGAAGATTGTCCAATCCCGGTATGTGGACTTCAAGTCCTTAGCACCGATGTTCCCCTCACTCCTACCTTATTTGACACTCAAGGGTGGACATCCTTCTTATACTCCCACTTGCAATACTCTCCAATTGCCGTATCCGAGTTCTACAAAACTTAGGGCTTTCCGATCAGGGAGATATCTACTCTTCGGTGAATGGCACTCGTTTTCGCCTCACCGCAAATCTTCTCTCCACAGCCCTTGAAATTCCAAACTCAGGAGTTGAAATCTTCAACTACAATCCCTCTGCTTCTGAGTACTATGAGCTTCTCACGTTGGAACCTTATGACACTACCAAGGAGATTGCTCGTCTCAACGCCAACTCCTTTCCTCCCTTGATCCGGGGATCCATCACATCTCACTACCTTGATCGTCCCGAAGGTGGAAGTCGAGAGTTAGTCACCGAGGTCCATAATCCCTATTCATTTTTTTCCTCATGTGTCAGGAAATCAATCTTCCTAAACTCATGATAAGCCTCTCCGTCGGTGTTTCTCTAACACCAAAAGATCAATGCCATATGCTTGCCCCATCACTTCTCTTCTTTTTCCTTGGCATTCCTATCCCTCCAAGTGAGCTCACTCACTACATCCCCGAAGTGCCTTTGACCTCACCGCCGCCAACGCATGGCTACAAAATTGGAGACGGCGTCGTCCACAAGACTCTCAGGGAAAGAACCACAAGGAGCTGATGTCAACCGTGAAGAAGACAATAAGATGTTGAAGCACATGAGGCAGGATGAAGACCCTCAAGCTGAGCAAATGCCTGACCAAGCTCAAGATTTTTATGTGTACCTTTGCCATCCAAAACAATCCGTTTCATGATTACTTGGCACAAATCCATCCAGAAATGATTTCATTATTTGCTCGATGACGTCAAGATTTGATCAGTGAGTGGACGCTCGCCTCAACACTTTAGTTGACCGTCCTTGACACCGTCTACTCCGAGAGAGATGGATCCCGTCACCCTCCTCCTGCTGGACATTGACTATATAGAGGGTCCTCATGTCATTAGAGGTCACTAAGGTCTTAGATATAATTGTCTCACTTGTCTTGTCGTCTTTTGCTTGTTCATGTTACTATCCCTTTCTGCGAGTCATGTAAGCCTTATCGCATGTCCTGTGAAATGTCAATGATCATCAATGCAACCTCAGTTCATGTTTTCTTTTGGCTCTAACTGGTGCTTACTTTGACTTTTTCATGTTGTCCAAGAAGGGGGAGAACATCAATATATGCATCAATTGAATATTTTTTGTCCTCATCACAAAGGGGGATATTTGTTTTGTTTTTCCATATATCATGTTTTTGATGATCACATTAACATCCTTGAACATTGATTTAATGCAAAATTGATGTGTTAACTAACATGAAAAACACCATGAAAGTGATTGAGTTAAACATTGCTAAATCATACAATGTACATCACTAACAATGTATTTGCATGTAGGTGTACAAGCATGAAAGATGGAACTTGAAGAGGCATTGAAAAGATGAGCAAAGGCACAAAAATCTGTCAAAGAGGTGCATCTGTCGACAGATGAAAACTGCCTGTCGACAGATTCACACAGTCATTCCAGACAGAACTCAGGTTTGCATCTCTGAGTGCATCTGTCGACAGATGCAATGTACCTGTCGACAGATACACACAGACAACCCAGGACAGAGCTCAGGTTTTCAATTCCTGAGTGCATCTGTCGACAGATGCAAACTGCCTGTCGACAGATACACTCAGAAACTCATTTTCCTGAAACCCAGTTCTCAGCCTGAGTCTGCCTGTCGACAGATGCAAGTGCACCTGTCGACAGCCGACGGAAACTTCAGATTTTGGGTTTCCAAATCCGGCCCCACTTGGTGTTTCCTTCCTCCACGACCCCCACCTTTACCTAACACTATATAAGCATCCTTTTGGAGCCAATTTCGCAGAGAGCAGCCTCCCATCCAAGAGCCTCCAAGGACCAAGAGGAAAAGCCCCAAATTGCTGCTCTGCTTCAACTTTCCGCCCAGATCGACGTGGAATCACCATCTATGCGGAGCTGAAGCCGGATCGTCATCAATTCAACCTTCTACATCGATCAATCTACATCCAATCGAAGTTTGAAGAGCGTTTGGACGATCCACGAGAAGAATTCCAACTGGATTTGTTCCCTAATTCCCAATTCTTCTCCATTTCATAATTTCCATCCATCGTGTGTGTGTGTGGTTGTGTTTCGAGCATCCCTTGTGCTTGATTCACGTATTTGTGGTTGTTCTGATCGTGGTCATCAGACAACGTGTGTGTGTTTGAGTTGTAGTGTTGAACTCGCTCATAAGCAGTCGTTTCTGCGTGTGTGTGTGGACGGTGGATGTAGGATACACGAGTTGTGTACTCCGAACCACCTTAAATCATCGTGTTCTGTGGTTTGTTCGCGTTTTGCGATAGATGATTGGTAGGCACGGTGTTCATACGCACGTTTGATTCCCTGTTTTCTCTAAATCAACTCAAGCGGTCTCACACTTAATTGAATTTGAATCAAATTTCATTAAGATCGCTGTAGCATCGAAAGAAGCCATCAATAGTTTAAAATTGCCGTAATCTATTCAACCCCCCCCTTCTAGATTACCGTATTGTGTACTTCCGCATAACTCTTCAATTGGTATCAGAGCGGGTTTCTCCGATTTACAGCTTTTCGTAATTTGATCTAGCGATCAGGAGATTTTCGATCTTATGGATTCTAGCAAAGGTATATGGCCGAGGGACATTCAGTAACCAGGCCACCCTATTTTTGATGGCACTGACTATCCTTATTGGAAAAATCGTATGCAGGTATTTTTGAGAGCTCAAAATTACGAGCTGTGGAAGATAGTCAGCAAGGGACCATACGTGTTGCCCGAGGATGAAGACACCTGGACGAAAGACCAAATAGCTAAAGGAACTCTCAACTGGAGCGCACTAAACATGATGCAATGTGCGGTGCATCCAAAGGAGTTCTCAAGAGTCTCCACATGCTCAACAGCAAAAGAGATGTGGGACAAGCTTGAACTCATTTACGAAGGTACGTCCGAGGTAAGGGAAACTAAAGTTAGCATGTTAGTGTCTGAATATGAAATGTTCAAGATGAAAACTGATGAAACCATATCAGACATGTTTGCAAGATTCATGCTAATAGTTAACGGGCTAAAAGGTCTTAAGAAGGAATACTCTGAAAGTGACTTAGTAAGAAAGATCCTTCGATCTCTTACTTCATCTTGGAATACTAAGGCCACTGTCATTGAGGATTCCAAAGACCTTTCCAAAATGAAATTGGATGAACTAATTGGCTCTCTAATGACATATGAAATCAACATCAAAAGAAAAGAATTAGAAGAAAATCCTAGGAAGTCAATTGCTCTAAAAGCATCCAATAAAACATCAACAAGCTCCAAGAAATCTATTCAACAAGATAGTGATGAGCAAGAAACATCTAGTGAGAGTGATGATGGTGAAATGGCAATGCTCACTAGACAATTCAAGAAATTTTTGAAGTTCAAGAGGAGAGACACAGGTAATTCCAAACCCTTTCCTAAGAAAAATTTTTCACAGAAATATGAGTCAAACAAAAATCTGACATTGTTTGTTATGAATGCAAGAAACAGGGCATATGAGAGGAGAATGCCCGGAACTCAAGAAGAAGCTGAAGAAAGACAAATTCACCTCCAAAAAGGCCAAAGCAATGTTGGCCACCTGGAGTGATGAAGATGAAGATGAAGATGCACAAGAAACATCCGATGATGAAGAAGTGAAATGCTTGATGGCCAGGAGTGATGACTCCAGCGAGGTAAATTTCTCATTTGATGATTTCACTGCAAGTGAATGGGAGGAAGCATACACTACTTTATTTGAAAATTTCGTGAATATAGATCTGAGAATAGAGCATTAAAAAGAAATGCAACTCCCTTGTGCATGATAAGAACAATGATGAACGAATTGCATTCTTAACAAAAGAATTAGAAATGATGAAATTGATGAAAAACTCATAATGAAGAAATGGATTGCTTGAAAATGAATTGCAAGAAACACAAAAAGAAAAAGACTGTTTAAGCCATTCTATTGAATTCCTTCAAGAAGAACAATTGGAAACAAAGAAAAAGTTGGAACAAACTGAAAAGGAATTGAAAGAAAAATCTGAGGACTTAATGAAATTTGTAAAAGGGAAGCAAAATCTAGATGCAGTTTTGGGCACCAAAATACATGTAACCAAGCATGGGTTAGGATATCAACCAGTCAAACAAAAGAAAAGGAGAATCATTGATCACCTCCTTTATTGATTCTAGCCCAAGCACAAGCAAGCATGCTCCCCAAAAGCATAATTCAAGAAAGTCTCAGACCAAGCCAATATTACACAAACAAAATGTTCCCAACAAACAAAAGAAAAAGCCACCTGTCGACAGATACAATGGTGCCTGTCGACAGACAAGAACAGTTTCAATGAATAAACAGTCTATCAAGCAACAGAAAATTGAAAAGAAAATTCCTTCATGCAATGTGTGTAAAAAGATTGGTCATGATGAAAAACAATGTTGGAATAATCCAAAGAAACAAAAAGTCAAACAAGTTTGGATTCCTAAACATCTACTTTGTTGCATGAATGAAATTTTGGGACCCAAAGTAATTTGGGTACCAAAACCTCTTGTCTGATCCACATTTGCAGGAATGCCTAGCAGCCCAACATCAAAACAAATGGTACTTGGATAGCGGCTGTTCGAGGCACATGACGGGCGACAAAGGTAAATTCTGTTTCCTAGTGGAGAAAGACGGAGGACAAGTCATTTTTGGAGGTAACAACAAAGGCCAAATCATTGGCACAGGTAATGTTGGTAAGTGTTCCTCCAATTCAATTGAAAATGTACTGTTGGTTGATGGCCTTAATCACAATTTGCTTAGCATAAGTCAATTATGTGATAGAGGTCACAACGTCATTTTTGAATCAAATTCATGTCAAATTGTTGATAAAGAAACAGGAAGTGTAAAATTTTCTGGAAAAAGAGTGAATAACATTTACTTAGTTGATTTAGATGATCCAGAAAATGACAACTTGTGTCTTGTTGCAAATAGACAGGATGAATTGACCTTGTGGCATCGTAGGCTTGGCCATGCGAGCTACAACGTGTTGCACAAGATCATGAAGCTCAAATTGGTAAGTGGACTTCCTGACATCTCTTTTAGCAACAACGAAAGTTTTTGTGATGCATGTGCACAGGAAAACAAACCCGGAAGTCTTTCAAATCTAAAGCACCGGTAAGCACATCTAAACCATTTGAACTGTTGCACATGGACCTGTTTGGACCAACTAGAACTCTAAGTCTCAATGGCAAACGTTTTGGTTTTGTCATTGTAGATGATTTCTCTAGGTTCACATGGGTCAAATTCTTGGCACACAAAAGTGAAACACTCACAATCTTTCAAGAATTCTTTAACAAGATTGAGCATGGCAATGTGAATAAAATATGCTCAATCCGCACCGATCACGGGGGAGAATTTGATAACAATGCATTTTCTGATTTTTGCAGGCACCAAGGGATTGAACATCTGTTCTCTTCCCCAAGGACTCCAGAACAAAACGGAGTAGTGGAGAGGAAAAACAACATTGGTGGAAATGGCTCGCACTCTTCTGGTTGAAGGCCAACTCTCCAAAAGATTTTGGGCAGAAGCAGTGAACACTTCGTGCTACATTCTAAACAGAGCCATGGTAAGACCTGTGATAAAGAAAACCCCCTACCAGTTATTGAAAGGTAAGAAACCCAACCTTGGGTACTTCCGAGTTTTTGGCTCAAAGGTATTTATTCACAACAATGATAAATCTGATTTAGATAAATTTGAAGCCAAAAGTGATCAAGGTGTTTTCTAGGCTACTCAGAACACTCTAGGGCATATAGGTGTTTAACAATAAAACACGAACTGTGGAAGAAACTCCACATGTCATTTTTGATGAGACTTATGCCAAGTCTAACAGATTGAATGTTAACAGGATTGAAGAAGAGGATGAAGGAACATCGCTTAAGGATCTACAAGTCAAAGCAAAAGACAAATCTGAAGTAGATCCAAGACCAAGGTGGATATCTTCACCGGGACTACGATGAAGATGATGAAATAGCATTCAGAAAACAAGATGAAACACTTGAAGAGAATCCACCAGAAAGTGATCCTCCTGAAGAACAACATTCACAAGATCAAATTCCTCAAGGACAAGATACTCCCGGCCCTTCAACAATCACAAATGTGAGGTATTCCAAAGATCACCCACTTGATGATGTGATAGGTAGTTTAAATGATTCTGTTCAAACGAGGTCTCAAGTAAGAAAAATAATTGAACATGATCTTTTTGCTTTTGTTTCTCAAGTGGAACCCAAAAATGTTGAAGAAGCCTTAAAAGACAACTCATGGATTGATGCTATGCATGAGGAACTTGGTCAATTTCAAAGAAATAATGTATGGAGTTTAGTTCCTAAAACCCCTGAAATCTCTATCATAGGAACTAGATGGGTGTTTAGGAATAAACTTAATGAAGAAGGAAAAGTGATAAGAATAAAGCAAGACTCGTAGCAAAAGGATATAGTCAAGAATTTGGTGTAGACTTTGAAGAGTCCTTTGCTCCTGTAGCCAGGTTAGAAGCAGTCAGAATTTTATTGGCATATGCATGCTCCCATAAGTTTAAACTCTATCAAATGGATGTTAAAACTGCTTTCTTAAATGGCTATATCAAAGAAGAAGTCTATGTCTCTCAACCACCAGGTTTTGAAAATTCTGAAATGCCTAACCATGTGTATAAATTGCACAAAGCTCTTTATGGTTTGAAACAGGCCCTCGAGCTTGGTATGATAGACTAAGCAATTTCTGGTAAGCAAGAACTACTCAAGAGGTAAAGTAGACCAAACACTCTTCACTAAGAAAGTTCGCAATCACATAATTGTTGTTCAAGTTTATGTGGACGATATCATATTTGGTTCTACTAACCCTTCACTGTGTGAAGAATTTTCTAAACACATGCACAGTGAATTTGAGATGAGTCTAATGGGGGAGCTTCAATTCTTTCTTGGTTTGCAGGTGAAACAACATAAAGACGGATTCTTCATAAATCAAGAAAAGTATGTCAAAGAGCTTCTCAAACGATTTCAATTTGAGCAAGCTAAACCGGCCTCCACCCCAATGAGCACAAGCATCATTGGAAAATGATGAGAAAGGTAAACCGGTAGATGCAAAGCACTTCCGAGGTATGATTGGCTCACTCCTTTATCTTACTGCAAGTAGACCGGATATTCAATTTAGTGTTTGCCTTTGTGCTAGATATCAATCTAGTCCAAAGGAAAGCCATTTAATTGCAGTCAAGAGAATTTTCCGATATCTCTCCGGCACATGCAATTTGGGTTTTTGGTACCCAGCAGGCAGTAGCTTTGATTTGATTTCATATTCTGATGCTGACTATGCTGGATGTAAAATCGATAGAAAAGCACTAGTGGATATTGCCAATTCCTTGGCGGTTGCATGGTTTCGTGGGCATCCAAGAAACAACACTCGGTTGCACTCTCCACTGCAGAGGCAGAATATGTCGCTGCAGGAAGTTGTGCAGCTCAAGTGTTGTGGATCAAAAGTCAGTTAGCTGACTATAATGTTCAAATTGGATGCACACCTATCCTATGTGACAACACAAGTGCTATCAACCTTTCAAAAAACCCTGTCCAACACTCACGGACTAAACACATAGAAATCCGTCATCATTTCTTGAGAGATGAAGTTGCCAATAAAACCTTGGAACTTATTTTCATTCCCACAGAAAAACAATTGGCTGATATTTTCACCAAACCCTTGTCTGAAGATAGATTCACATCCTTAAGAAGAGAATTGGGTTTGTGTAAAATGCAATGAAACTAACTCTCCATATTGGAGTACATGCTCTTTATGTGTGAATGACTATGTGGTATATCAAATGGTGAACTGTGGAAGAACAAGTTCGGCTTGTTTGGAAACTATCATCATGCGTGAGGAAATATTCTCCGCCAAGTATCCATAGTCCCATTACATATAAAGGTCCTGTACTTCACATAGGATTTTTAGTTTCCTTACATTTTATCATGTTAACTCCATGAACAATGTTTTTTCTGTGACCATGTGCTTGTGTATGACTTCTTTCATGATCATGTTTGTTTTGTATCAAATGCTTGTGTGAATCCTTGCTTAGATGTTGTGTCAACACGTGCACACACTATGGGGGAGTAGTTAAGGATGTGAGTATTTTCTGAGGAAACTCCTCATACATCTACTTGTTGAATTCTCACTTCCTTGAACTCAATGTGCAATCAATCTGAAACCAGAAAAATCCACTCTGTTCTATCTGTCGACAGACACATTCCATCTGTCGACAGATTCAATCAGTCTTGTTCTGGCAGAAACCTCAATTCCTCAGTCTGTGTGCATCTGTCGACAGACAGACTTCTTCTGTCGACAGATACACACATTCTTCCTTATTTTTCAAATCCTTCTTCATACTTTTAAGAAAAGTGTTCCTTACTTGATTTAAAGGTAAACCTTGGTTTGTTTGTGTGCAATATAACCCTTCATATCCACTTCATGTCAAGTCATGAACCAAGTCTAAATGTTTTTTGATGCATGACCTGATTAAGGTCTTTTTAGATCATTTTGAACATAATGAGCAAACCAAATGATTTTTAAACATCTCCTTTGAATAACTCCCTTGTCGTTAAACATGAATCTAAAATGATTTGAAAAATCAGAAAACTCTTGAATTTAATGTTCCACATTACAACTTGCCTAAAGAAATCTCATGTACTTGACAAAACAAAAACAAAAAAAAAAAAAAAGGGAGAAAAGCTACCTATTTCTTCGGTTCAATCAAAATTATTTTTCTTTGTGGGATGGAGGTAGAGCAATGATGAAATCACTAAGTAACCGGGGACATGGGCATCACAAATGTCGGTCTTCGCGTCAAAAGGTTGTTTCATTATCTCTATACAATGGCTTGATGGACACTCACATTGAGTAACTGGGGGTATTGGCATCACAAATGTCTACCTTCACATGAAAAAGTGAAAGTGCTCCTCATTGCCACTCTTTTCCATCTTCGTTGCTTAAAGATTCTAAAATCATACCAGAAATAGAGTGAAGCCTCCGAAATTTTTGTGTCAAGTCCAATGTGTTTCTTCGGTAAGACATTCTTGTGGCCATTTAATTCAATTGTCATCTGACTATCATCTCTATTTAAATGCATGTTTGTCTTCAACGGCCTTAATCAAAAGAGTTATTTAATTTTCACTGGCTTTTGTGAAATGTGTTCCTCATGATCTAATTAAAGAACTTATCATTTTAATTCAAAATCATTTTAGATTTGTGTCATGTCTTCATCTTAATGGATATGAATTTTGTCTTGCACATACACCCACTTTGCCTTAAAACAACAAATGAACACTTGTCCCTTTGAAAATTTTTGACAAAAATCAAGTTTTCACCAAAAGGAGCTATCTGTCGACAGATAGACTTGCATCTGTCGACAGACGACGGCCCAGATCCGTTTTTTAGAAAACCCTCGCGCCGGTTCACCTCCTTTTTGTGGGGCCTTCCTTTTAAAACCCTCCAAGTCCATTCTAAGGCCACCCACGACCCTTTTTCACCCCTCCTCTCTTGTTCCCTCCTCCTCCTCTCCAAACCCCCTCTCTTTCCCCCTTCAGGGCTCCGTCTCCGACGATCCTGCTCCTCGTCTGGGATCCCACTCTCCCTTCACACCATTCTCATCCTTCCTCCTGCGATGGCACCCAAATCGAAGCTTCTCGCTCGCCGTCGTCGCGCTCCGACGGACGCCGGAGAAAGCTCCAGGGCTCCTTCTGAACGCCGCAGCAAGCATCGTGAGGATCGGTTGCCGGAACTCATCGTTCCTCAAGGTCTCCGTCTTATCCGACCCAACGGCACCTTCAAGAAGATTGTCCAATCCCGGTATGTGGACTTCGAGTCCTTAGCACCGATGTTCCCCTCACTCCTACCTTATTTTGACACTCAAGGGTGGACATCCTTCTTATACTCCCACTTGCAATACTCTCCAACTGCCGTATCCGAGTTCTACAATAACTTAGGGCTTTCCGATCAGGGAGATATCTACTCTTCGGTGAAAGGCACTCGTTTTCGCCTCACCGCAATCTTCTCTCCACAGCCCTTGAAATTCCAAACTCAGGAGTTGAAATCTTCAACTACAATCCCTCTGCTTCTGAGTACTATGAGCTTCTCACGTTGGAACCTTATGACACTACCAAGGAGATTGCTCGTCTCAACGCCAACTCCTTTCCTCCCTTGATCCGGATGATCCATCACATCTTCACTACCTTGATCGTCCCGAAGGATGGAAGTCGAGAGTTAGTCACCGAGGTCCACA
Source organism: Colocasia esculenta (assembly GCA_014218235.1). Taxonomy (NCBI): domain Eukaryota; kingdom Viridiplantae; phylum Streptophyta; class Magnoliopsida; order Alismatales; family Araceae; genus Colocasia; species Colocasia esculenta. The sequence continues at coordinate 136,873,263 of CM024755.1, forward strand.
AATCCTTGTTCATCTTTTTCCTCAAGTGTCAAGAAATCAATCTTCCTGAACTCATGATAAGCCTCATCCGTCGGTGTTTCTCTAACACCAAAAGATCAATGCCATATGCTTGCCCCATCACTTCTCTTCTTATTTTCCTTGGCATTCCTATCCCTCCAAGTGAGCTCATCTCACTAAAATCCCGAAGTGCCTTTGACCTCACCGCCGCCAACCGCATGGGCTACAAAATTGTAGACGGCGTCGTCACAGGACTCTCAAGGAAAGGAACCACAAGGAGCTGAAGTGTCAACCGATGAAGAAGACAATGAAGATGATGAAGCAAATGAGGGCAGTGATGAAGACCCTCAAGATGAGCAAATGCCTGACCAAGCTCAAGAGTTTGATGATGTACCTGTGCCTCCACAACAATCCGTTCATGATTACTTGGCACAAATCCATCAAGAAATGATTTCAGGATTTGCTCAGATGACGTCAAGATTTGATCAAGTGGACGCTCGCCTCAACACTTTAGATGACCGTCTTGACCACCTCTACTCCGAGAGAGATGGATCCCGTCACCCTCCTCCTGCTGGACATGACGATGAATAGAGGGTCTCAGGGTCATTAGAGGTCACTAAGAGTCTTAGATGGGAATTAGTCTCACTTGTCTTGTCATCTTTTGCTTGTTCATGTTATTTCCCTTTCTTTGAGAGTCATGTAATGATTATCGCATGTACTGTGAAATTTCAATGATCAATCAATGAAAACTCAGTTCATGTTCTTTTGTCTCTAACTGTGCATGACTTGACCTTTTGCATGTTGTCAAAAAGGGGGAGAACATCAATATATGCATCAATTGAATGTTTTTGTCATCATCAAAAAGGGGGAGATTGTTGGGTTTTCCATATATCATGTTTTTGATGATCACATTAACATTCTTGAACATTGATTTAATGCAAAATTGATGTGCTAACTAACATGAAAACACCATGAAAGTGATTGAGTTAAACATTGCTAAATCATACAATGTACATCACTAACAATGTATTTGCATGTAGGTGTACAAGCATGAAAGATGGAACTTTGAAGAGGCATTGAAAAGATGAGCAAAGGCACAAAAATCTGTCAAAGAGGTGCATCTGTCGACAGATGAAAACTGCCTGTCGACAGATTCACACAGTCATTCCAGACAGAACTCAGGTTTGCATCTCTGAGTGTATCTGTCGACAGATGCAATGTACCTGTCGACAGATACACACAGACAACCCAGGACAGAGCTCAGGTTTTCAATTCCTGAGTGCATCTGTCGACAGATGCAAACTGCCTGTCGACAGATACACTCAGAAACTCATTTTCCTGAAACCCAGTTCTCAGCCTGAGTCTGCCTGTCGACAGATGCAAGTGCACCTGTCGACAGCCGACGGAAACTTCAGATTTTGGGTTTCCAAATCCGGCCCCACTTGGGTGTTTCCTTCCTCCACGACCCCCACCTTTACCTAACACTATATAAGCATCCTTTTGGAGCCAATTTCGCAGAGAGCAGCCTCCCATCCAAGAGCCTCCAAGGGACCAAGAGGAAAAGCCCCAAATTGCTGCTCTGCTTCAACTTTCCGCCCAGATCGACGTGGAATCACCATCTATGCGGAGCTGAAGCCGGATCGTCATCAATTCAACCTTCTACATCGATCAATCTACATCCAATCGAAGTTTGAAGAGCGTTTGGACGATCCACGAGAAGAATTCCAACTGGATTTGTTCCCTAATTCCCAATTCTTCTCCATTTCATAATTTCCATCCATCGTGTGTGTGTGTGGTTGTGTTTCGAGCATCCCTTGTGCTTGATTCACGTATTTGTGGTTGTTCTGATCGTGTTTCATCAGACAACGTGTGTGTGTTTGAGTTGTAGTGTTGAACTCGCTCATAAGCAGTCGTTTCTGCGTGTGTGTGTGGACGGTGGATGTAGGATACACGAGTTGTGTACTCCGAACCACCTTAAATCATCGTGTTCTGTGGTTTGTTCGCGTTTTGCGATAGATGATTGGTAGGCACGGTGTTCATACGCACGTTTGATTCCCTGTTTTCTCTTCTAATCAACTCAAGCGGTCTCACACTTAATTGAATTTGAATCAAATTCATTAAGATCGCTGTAGCATCGAAAAGAAGCCATCAATAGTTTAAAATTGCCGTAATCTATTCAACCCCCCCCTTCTAGATTACCGTATTGTGTACTTCCGCATAACTCTTCAAAATAGGATGTGTTATAGAAGGCCAGAGATCTCTGTCCTTGTCCGCTTTCAGATCGCGGGGTCTCGACAAGACGCGACGGGCCGGGGTCGCGATAGTGGTTGCCCACGTGCATGGTAATGCATGGGCTGTCGCGGCGGCCTACCCGTCGCGACTAGAGTCGCGGCGCACATGCGTCGCGACAAGGATCCGAATTAATTTGAGATATTTTCTTAACCACCTGCTAAATGGAGTCAATCCGCTAAGGACTCTCTCAAGTGAATTGATTCCCGGATTTCATGCATTTTTCATGGTTACTGGGCTCAATCAAGGCGAATGATGGGCTCACGGTGAGTGGACCAATTAGGGCCCACAGGGAAAAAAAGATAGAAAGATTTGGTCACCCATTAGCAGAATCGGGTGTCTACCCATCTAGTTTCCATTACCGAGATTTAGGGGTCCTAGAAACTAGCTCCAAACTTTGTTTCTTTGAAATTTCCAAATTCTTTATGCATGGCATCTATCTATAATTTTCTTTTAGAGCTTCTTCAACATTTTTAGGTTTCCACTTGAGAATAAATGCAATGCTCTTGTTCAACAATGTGTCTAAAGTGAACCTAGTGCACTCCTATCATTTACATTTCCGATGACATCTCAAGTGGGTGATCTTTTGAGTACCTATATTTCCCTTATTGTGGACGGACCCGGTTGAACTTGTTCATGAAGGATGTTGGCTCTTGAGGAATTTGTCATTTGGTTGATCTTGGAGGGATTTTGATCATTTGGTTGATCTTTTCTAGTCTGTCGACAGCCTTTTCTTGGTCTGTCGATAGATGCTTCTCAAGCTTGTTCTTCAAGTATTTTTCCTTCTTCTCATCATACCTGAAGCATTTGAATGTTAGTTTTTGCATGGACTCATTGAGACAACATGTGGAAGTCTCTTCCATAGTCTTGCTTTTATTGTTAAACACTCCTATAGCTCTAGAGTGGGTTCAAAGTACCTAGAAAAATATCTGGATCACTTTTGGCTTCAAAATTACTAAGTCAACCTTGTCATGTTAGGATTAAAACTTTGGAGCCCAAAGATTCTGAAGTACCCAATACTGGGTTTCTTACCTTTCAAGAGCTCATATGGGGTTTTATTAGATGTTGCATGATGTGCAGAACATTGTAGCTTACATGCCTAGCCTACGATACCATAATGACAATTCATCATGTCTATTTGCAACAAGACACAAATTTTTATTTTCTGATTCATCTAGATCAACTAGATAGATGTTATTGACTCTTTTTTCGATAATTTTGACACTTCCTGAAATTTATCAATGATTTGGCATGCATCTGAATCAAAATGGCTTTATGGCCTTATAACACAATTGACTATTGCTCAAGAGATTTGATTAAGACCATCAACTAAAAGCACATTTTCTATGGAGTTTGAGGCATACTTACTACCTTATCTGTGCTAATATTTGGCCCTTATTGATACCTCCAACAAGACTTGACATCCATCTTTTTCAACTAGTAGACAAAATTTTTCTTTTCGCCTGTCATGTGCCTTGAGCAGCCACTGTCCAACTACCACTTATTTTGAGTTTGGACTGCTACGCATTCCTACATAGAGTGATCAGAACAGATGTTTTGTACCCAAATTACTTTGGGTCCCATTCTTCCAATCATACTAGAAAGTAAATGCGTTGGAATCCACAGTTGCTTGCATTTCACTGTTCAAATTATTCTAGCATTGATGTTCATTATGCCCTGTTTCTTACAATAGTTGCATGAAGGAGTTTGAATTTTTTCAATTCTTTTACTGTTGTATGGAGCTTGTGAATATTTTTGTCCTTTTTGTTGCTTAGTTGGCTTTGATTTTTTGGAAGATTTCCAGGCCTGTCGACAGTTCACTTTGACTCTGTCGACAGATGCCTTTGCTTGTTGCATTGAAGTCTTTTAATTTATTTTCAATTCTTTGCTTTTAGCTTGAACTTGTTTACTTGTACTTGGACTGCATGAACAAATGATGTGATCAATATTTCTCCAAGTTTCTTTTGATTTTCAGTTTGAAATCCAAGCCCATGCCTTGTTATGTTTAACTTGACTCCCAAAATAGTATCAAGATTTTATTTTCCTTTTACAAATCTTGAGAGATCTTCATTTTCCTTTCAGTTCCTTTTGAACTTCTTCCATCTTTTTCTGAATCTCATGATTTTCATTTGAAGAGTTTCAATAGATTTGGTTAAAATTTGTTTTTCTTTTTCATTTTCTTGAAGTTTTTCTTTCATGCATTCCATTCAACATAATGGCTTTCCTTTTCATTTTCAGTGACTCTATCTCTTTGGTTAGGATTGCAATTTATTCATTATCGCTTGTGCTATGAACAAGAGTGGTGATTTTCTTTCCGTGCTTTGTTTTCAAGTTTATAGTCGCAAATTTTTTCAATATCAAAGTGTATGCCTCTTCCATTTCTTCAACAATGTAGTTTTCAAAGGTAGAGTTTACCTCATTGGAGTCCTCACTTCTTGCCATTAGGCACTGGATCTCTTCATCATCAGAACTTTCTTGAGTGTTCTCATCTTCATCACTCCATGTTGCCATCATGGCCTTGGCTTTCTTGAATGTAGACTTGTCCATTTTCAGCTTCTTCTTGAGCTCTGGGCATTCACCTCTAATGTGCCCCTGTCTCTTGCACTCATAGCAGACAATCATGTCAGATTTCTTGCTTGAATCAAATTTATTTGTAAAATCTCTTTTTGGAAGAGTTTGAAGTTACCTGATCCCTTCTTTATGGACTTGAGGAATTTCTTCAATTGTCTAGTGAGCATAGCCATTTCATCATTCTCACTTTCACTAGATGTTTCAATTCCATCATTTTCCTGTTGAATCTCTTTCTTGGAACTTGTTGAAGCTTTGCTAGAGGCTTTCAGTGCAATTGATTTTTTATAGTATTGACCTCAGTTTCTTTTCTTTTTAGATTAATTTCGTAGGTCATCAGGGATCCTATTAGCTCATCCATTTCATCGTGGACAGGTTTTTTAGAATCCTCAATGACATGGCCTTAGTATGCCAGAGGATGGAAGAGACCCAAGTATATTCCTTACTAGGTCACTCTCACTGTATTCCTACTTCAGACCTTTCAAACGTTAATTATTATCATGAATCTAGCAAACATGTCTGGAATTGATTCTTCATTTTTCATTTTAAACATTTCGTATCAGAGACAAGCATGCTAGCCTTAGTTTCCCTTACCTATGACATACCTTCATATATCAGCTTCAATTTGTCCCACATTCCTTTGCTGACTTGCATGTGGAGACTCTAGAATATTCCTTCAGATGCACGCACATTGCATCATATTCAACGTGCTCCAGTTCAAGGTTCCCTTACGTATCTGTTCCCTTGTTCAGGTGTCTTCATCATTGGGCAGCTCATAGGTCCCCTACTAATGATCTTCCATAGCTCATAGTCTTGAGCTCTCAGAAACACCGCATTCCATTTTTCCAATATGTGTAGTCAGTACCATCAAAGAAGGGAGCCTAGACACTGAGTGTCCTTCAGCCATGAAACCTTTGTTGGTTTCCATTGAACAAATCTCTTCTGATCGTTAGATCAAGCCATTAAGTTGAAAAATCAGAGAAACCTCCCTCTGATACCATTGAAAGGTGTGTGGAATCACCTAAAGTAGTAATCTAGAAGGGGGGGTTGAATAGATTACTCCCAGTTAAGACAAATTACCTTCTTTTCGATAAGATTGACTTCAGAGGGATTACTTTTACTAACATGAACTAGATATGAAATTCGCTGTGTGTGTAGGGTGTGCTTTGGAAATAACAACATGATCAGTGTGTGAACAAACAATCGTGCCTAGCATAGATCTACCGTCAATATGGAGGCTTCTAGCTTCGAAAATAGGTCCATATGATCTATATATAGTAGTGTTCAAGTCCTGAGAATCGTATAAGGGGAATACCCTAACATAGATCACATGCCTGTCACATGTCTTGACTTATCTTGCGGCTGTCGACAAATGACCTATGGCTGTCGACAGGTACTGCTGCAAACTGGGCTTCCAAAACCATGTTCGTTACTGGAACCCTGGGCTGTCGATAGGCAACCTGGTGCTGTCGATAGGCATACCTGATCTAATCGACAAATGAGCTTTGTCTGTCGACAGCTATTGCTTTTTTCTTGTCTTCCAGTAGCTTGTTTTGTTGTTGTCTTCACTGGCTGTCGACACATGGCTTTCTGGCCTGTCGACAGATGAGTACTTTATATGTATTCCCAGTTCTTTTGCACTTTGGTTTTGTTGCTTGCTTGTGCTTTCATTCACACCTACATGAAAGACATTCCAAGTAAGACATCATGAATGCATAGATGGTCATAGAGTCATTTTCATTTGATCATATCTTCTCATGTCTTGATCATGTCTTCACAATGTTTACAACATTAATTATGTCAATCTTCAAAAACATTTAAGCATTCAACACATTCAACCATCAAGTCAATCATCCTACACATTGTAACCCAACATTACTTGACTATAATATTGATATTGGATGTTCATCTATTATGTGTGACAATACTAGTGCTATTAATCTCTACAAAAACCCAATTCAACATTCCAGGACAAAACATATTGAAATTAGACATCATTTTCTTAGGGATGAAGTGGCACATAAGAATAGTGAACTGGAATTCATTCCTACTGAAAAACAAATTACTGACATTTTTACAAAACCATTGGCAGAAGATAGATTCACATCTTTGAGAAGAGAACTTGGAATTTGCCATATGCAATAAAATTGAAATCAATTACGATTCTTATGCAAGGATCAATTGGTATATCAAATGGTGAACTGTGGAAAGAAAGTCAGGCTTGTCTAGAAACTATCATTATGTATGAGTAATAACCTCCGCTAAGTACCAATGATCTTTCTTGTCTAAGAATCATTAATTTAAAAAAATAAAAAAATGAAATTGATTATGTTTGAAACATGTCTGTTTGTTAATGTTCATATCCCTCATGCTGATCATGCTTGACTGAATGTTGAAATTGAGTGCTAAATTGATTGTACATCTTTGAAAACCATTTGTTTAATTAATGCATATTTTGAGGGGGAGCATTATTTTTTGAGAAGAGAAATTGAGTTTTGAAAGGAGGCTACAATGGTATCAGATTGGCACATGAAGTATTTGAGAACAATTTCCAGTGTTTGATCAAATTTGATGGGGCAATCAGTGCATTTGCTAAGCTGTCAGGTCGACACACAATCAGTGTAGTGTCGACACTAGACCATTGTTCCTCAGTTGTGAGTGATCTTTTCACAGATTCTGTGTCAACACATACCCATTTCTGTGTCGACACATTTCTTCAATACCATTTTCAAACCTTTCAATCTGAGTCACATTCACTTCATTTAACTTCTTGTGAATCCCATGATTGAAGACGGACTCTCTAATTTTTTATGAAAATTGATCAGGTCAATAATTCAAGGGGAGCTAAAGGCTTCACTACATTTTCTCTCATCAAACCAAAACCAATTTAGTGATTTGATGAATATGTAATTCATAACCTGATCATTAATTCTTCTAAAAACAACCAGGAATGCACTCTTAATAGTCCTAACATATTCTTCAAGTCAACATTCTTTTAATTTCTGAAATCTTAAAGTAATTTGATTCCTCTAGTTGAGAAATGTTCAATTCAGTATTGTCCTTACACATTTCTTTTGAGTTTTATAAAGGTTAAAGTTGTGTCAAATTCTTGATGCTCATTAAAACAATTTGTTTTCTGGCAGAGCAATGGCATGAAGACTGAGAAACTGCACACCTTCACAAAAAGTGATGAACTATGTATGTCATGAAGTGTCATGCTATCTCTGTTCTAAGGGGTTAAATCAAAATATTTAAGATCAATGTTAACTGAGTAACTAGAAATATTGGTGTCTGATAAACGTATATTTCCCTGTCAAAAGGTTTTCATTAACCCCTTAAGGCAGAATAATTAGTAAATCTTCAGTAACCAGATACTCTGGTGTGTGAAAAACATGTGTACTTGAGTGAAAAAGGTTTACTATATTTGAATGCTCATTGCCTCTATTTCAAGAAAAATCAATCAAACAAAATGGACAACTTCTTGCCTAACTCAGACTTTTTAAGGATGTTTAACTTCAATACATATTGCATTTACACTGGTGAAATCAACTTACTTTGGTTTAGTAAGGTTTAAAAGAATGAATTGCTCTGAAGATAATATTTTAATTCAATTAAGTTGTAGTCCAAGTTATTCAGAATTACTTAATGATCAAATCTTGTATGGTATTCCTCAAACCAGTAAATTTGCGAAGGCAAGATGATGAGAATTTGGATGTGAAATATTTAACATGTTAAAAATCCTTGGATAATTGATTTTAGATCTTTTTAATCTTAATAAAGATTTTCCTTCTTATCATTTTTCAAAAATTCTACATTTCTTATCAACTCAGGTCGACACACCTTCCTCTTGTGTTGACTCAAACTGATCTCAGGTCGACACATATCTGTTCCTGTGTCGACACAACATGTTGTCAAGTCGACACATATCCTTTCTGTGTCGACAAAACTACACCCAGGCACGGCTCAAGTTTGGGGTAAATGGACCTGCGGTTCATTTTATCTCCTTTCTTTTTGTGTCGATCCTATTCTTAAAAGCACCCACTTCTAGGTCGACCCTACTTTTTAGTTTCCCAACCTTTCAAACTTCCCTCTTCTCCCACAACCTTGGACGAACGATCCTCTGCATTCTCCAAGGTTCTTCATCCTTCTTCTGGGCCTCACCATCTCTCTTCATCTCAGGCATCCATGGCACCCAAGCAAACTCCAAAGCGTGGAGCCAAGTCCAGGGCGGCTGCAAAAGGTGTGGTTATCGAAGAACCACCAGTGGAGAGAAGGAGCACATTCCGCCATGATCCTTCCAAGAGAAAATCAGATTCCATCCATTATGGTACACCCTCCAAGCGGGGCAGATCAACCCCTCAAAGCAAAGGCAAGTCTCCTATGCCATCTCGATACCCTAAGAGGAGGATTTTGCAAGACTCAGATTCTTCTGATGAGGATGGTTCATCATTTTCTACCAGTACATCTTCCTCAGACACATCTCAGACTCTGGTAGCAACACCTCCAAGTCCTTTTCATCTGAAGGGAGATGTATTTTGAAACCTAGGGCTGTTGATCTCTCTGATCAAGAACTTGCAGATGCTTTTCCTGAATTTGTACTTTTCTTTGAATTTCAAGGGTGGCTTAAGTTCATATCTGAGTTCAAAACATTTTATCCTCGGCTAGTTCAAGAGTTTTATCTTAATATTGAGGATACAGAAGAAGGGTTTAAGTCAGAAGTCAAGGGTGTTATGATTCTTCTCTCTTCAGAATTGATATCTCAATTGTTTCACATACCTGACTCTGGTGAAGATTATTGCACCTATCAATTTAATCTTCATGAGGCATATACACTTCTCACAGGCCTCCCTCATGACAAGAAAAATTCCAAACAAACCAATGTCACTAGTTTCAACACCAACACTTTCCCTCCTCTACTCAGACTAGTGCATCATGTTTTTACCACCATTATCACTTCTTAAGGTGGTGGCAGAAATAGGCTTACTGACATTCAGAGGTTTGTTTTGTACTGCATAAAGAAAAATATCAAAGTCAACTTAGTTTTGATCATGTCTCAAATCATCTATGAGACAATTAGGAAAGAGCTTCACAGATCTCAACCTTATATTGCTTATTTGACTGCTGTCTTTGAGCATTTTGGTGTTTCTTTCCTGAATGAAAAAGTGCAAAAGATTCCTTAAAATAACATCTATTGTTTGCACCATGTCAAGAAATTTATGAAGTTCAGAGTTGAAGGGGATCAGGTCATTAGAGGGCCAGTTGTGGAACAACCAGCAGAACAATTAGAAGAAGAGCCTATTCCAGATGTAGAAATTCCTCAAGGAGATCCAGTGGAACAGCCACACCTTGAGCCTGACATCCCTCAAGATATGCCAGCACAACCCACTCCTCAAGTCTCTCCAACTACTCAACATTTGCTTGTTCCTTCCAATTTTTTCCAGCAACATCACAGTTCAGCATCCACTTCATCTGGTGGATCATTTGTTCCTCCTGAGCTTTACAAATTCCTTCAAGTTCAGTTTGACAACTTGAATTCTTCTATGAGGGAGATGTCTGCCAATTTTGAGCTCAGAATTTAAAGGCTAGAGAACACTGTGAACAGTCAATTTCCGAGACAACAGAGTTAGCTAAGCATGCTACAAGAAGATTTAATAGACTTGTTGGAACTTTGAGTGATGCTTCCACTCAACTACAGTGTCTTCAATTTGTTTTGCAAGTTGTACTTTCTAACATTCTTGAGCATACCCAACAAAGAATTCAAACTGGACAGGATGTCGTGGCTCAAGTGTCAAAATGTAGATTATCATATGCCCATTTTGTTGAAGATATGGAGCATATGAAAGCACATACATCTCATATTGATCAAGAAATTGCAGATCTCAGAACTGATTTTGAAAATATATGGCAGATAGGCAATGCTGCTAGTTCGTCAACTGCTGCTCCTCTCATGTCTCAAGGCTTTACTCAACTGCAAGCACATATCTCAAAAAATGTACAGAAAATGGAAGAGGCACTGCACACAAGACTAACTTCTGTGCAATTCCAACTGTGGAATAATTTTGGTGTTTTGGAAGCACAAATGAAGACTGTTGAGGACAAGCTGCTCCTCCTCCTCCATCTCCATGATGCTCTTTTTCTGTTGATGATGTCAAAGGGGGAGAAGGGTGTAAAGGTGCTACTTTAGTTCTGCTACTTTAGTTCTATTTAGTTCTATTTGATGGTTTAAACATTGAATGTTATGTCTGCTCATTTTGGGATTTGAACATTGAATGGTATGTTTGCTCTTGATGTGATGTGAATTTGTGATGTAATTGTCATTTTTGTATGCAATGGAATGATGTACATGATTGCCTTAAAACATCCTATTTGAGTAGACAAAAAAATGATCAATGAATCATAGTTGCCATCATAAAAAAGGGGGAGATTGTTGGATCTCTTGTATTGATGATGTTTAACTATGATCCATACAAATGTAAATATCTTGCATGAATCATATCTAACATTATTTTCCATGTTTAGTTGATAGAAATGTTGATATGATGCCAACTGTGTCGACACAGGTTCATCATGTGTCGACACAACATTATTTCACAGAAGCTTTTCCAGAAATAAAAGTGATAGTGGTGTCAACACATGTTCAGTGGTGTCGACACATCCCATGCATCTAGTAAATAATGATGTATAAAGGGGGCAGTGGTGTCGACACAAGTTGGTTGTGTGTCGACACATTTATGTATCCAGAAAGAAGTCGGAACTTAAGTGCCAGTGGTGTCGACACAAGATGATTGTGTGTCGACTCATCCTTTCCCTCCCAAAAGCTTGTTTTGTAGTTTGTGGCCAAGTGTGTCAACATAAGTGGAAAGTGTGTCGACACAACTCATCAGTCAAAGTTGCCAGGACATAAAGCCTGGAACATGTGTCGACACACATCTCATGTTGTGTCGACACACTTCAACTATTTTTCCAGATCTAATTCTAAGGACACATGGATGATTTTGGATGAAGGCTTTTGAGCAGGAATTTTTGTGCCCCCAAATTTCAAGGCATTTCGTGGGTACATGGGACTGTAAATGCCCATCATCCACTCATCTTTGAGGGAACACACACCTCAGTTTCCTCAACTCCCAGAAGAAGAAGGCAATATCAGAGAGAGGCTTCATCTTGGAGAATTGCGCCCAGATCTAAAGAATTGGGGGATCCAAGTACCTTGGCTGATCAACCACGGTACTTTGTGTGTGTTATAGTGTGACCTACCTGGACTGGCGATATAAGCCACTTTGTGTGTGTGTATGGATGGTGGATGTAGGATACACAATTGTGTAATCCAAACCACCCTAAATCCTTGTGCCATTGTGGTTTGATTGTCTTTGCGTTAGATGATTGGTAGGCTCGGTGCTATCACATCATTTAATCTATCTAGTTTGCTCAGATTTATGCTTAAGTCTGAGATTTAAGCTTCCCATTAGTTTCTTTGAGTTTCTAATCGAGTAAATCTTAAATTCAGTTGAAATCTAATCAACCTCCCCCCCCCCTTCAAGATTTCATCATACATGTTTTCCACAACATTTCATCTCTAAGTCTCAAGAAAGGTTGAAGAGATCCGGCAAGCATCTACGAGTTGGAAGGGAATGCTTCTGAAGGCTGAAGGCGTCTCCAACGTGCTTGTGCCATTGGAGATCTGCTGATCAAGGATTTTACCCCAGAGAGAGGACTATCCTGGTTGGCCAAGGCGGGCTTCATCGGCTAAATTCGTAGATTCCTTAGTGTTTCAGAGGCAAGTAACCTAGGGATCGGTTTCCAACCTTAGATTCTACCTTTTTTACAATTTTCCCATGATTTTAAAAAACATTAAAACAACAATCGGATTTAGGGTTTATATGAGTTCCGGAAGGGTGCTGGTTTTCTGTCAGGTTAACGTCAACCTTGACTGTCGTCAAGGATAAACTTAACGTCAACCTTCTTGCCGTCAATTAAAGTTAACGGCAATAGTGTTGCCGTCAAGTTCTTATGTTCATCATTTTCACCTATTTTTACATCTGGATTTATATTTCTATGTTCACACTTCGAATGGACTTTCTGTGACATGTGCAGACGTAATTAGATCATCTTTTTGCCATACTGCAAATTGGGTTAATTTTTGTAATTATCATGATTTTATGGTAAATTTCTGAATTCTGAAATTAAGCATAGATTTAATAGAAAATTTTATATTTGATGCAAGTTTGTGATAAAAATGTGATTTCTATGTAGAAATGCATGTCAGGGATATATTCATGCTGATTTAGATCTAAAATCTGAATTTGATTGTTTTCTATAATTTCCATGACTGAAATACAAAAATTAGTAGCACTATTTTAATTTTCTAAATAGTTTTTGGATTCCAAAAATTGTGAGATTTTGAACAGTAGTTTGTATGATTATGATATACACTCAATAAAAATATTGAACCATGTTGATAGATGGTTTCATTGTGATGAATATTTCTCTATTTATATCACTGATTTCATTACTGCAGAAATTAGAGTATATGCTAGAAAATCATGAAAATTTACTATTTTGATTCATGACAATAGGGACACGTTTTGACAAAATATTTTTGTATTTGTGATGTCTATAACTATTTTTAGTTTGATTATCATCTTGGGAAATGTATTCTATTGAAATGAATTGTGGTAAAATTTTAGAAAATACAGCATTGATAAATTAGAAATATCTCTTCGTCGGCACCTAAATATATGTATATGATTTGGCAGCATGTTATGTTGCATTTGAATCTGGAGAAATTTGTATATGATTTTGTATTCGACCAATAAGACACTGTCACCATAGAGGTAATCTTGAACATGACCATAGTAATGCCCCTATGGAAAATGTTCAATATGTTATGTGTTTGCGAGGGCACGGGATGAAATCCTGGAGGTGGACAAATACCACCGGTTAAGGTGGGGAACTCCCCTAGTATTGCGCTATAACCAAGACTTTTTTTTTCCAAGAAAGGGGCAGGAGGGTCCCTGTCCCAATTTTATATAATGGAATAAAAGAGAAAAACACCAAGGCATACCCCTACAAAACAAATACTAGCCTAGCCGAACATACGGAAAACCAGTTTTATCCAAGACCACTGAACCCCTACAAGCCAGGGGCAGCGTGGAGAAGGATGTAAAAACATTATTCTCAATTTCGGAACAAGCATGTGATGCCAGTGCATTAGCTACATAGTTCACTTCCCTGAACACATGATAAATATTGGACCCATGTCTATGAAAAGTAGCTAAAGAAGACCGCCACCATCTTTGACACTCCTAGCCAGGTAGGGAGTTTAAAGTGAACGATCTAACAAGAATAGCAGAATCCAAATAGATCATAGAGATCTGAAAACCATTTTCTTCTACAAACTTAAGA
>CM024755.1:137552799-137612027 GCA_014218235.1 Colocasia esculenta
TCTGCATTGCACTGTTCTGACTATACTGTATTGGATAGACATCTGACTACTATCCTTTTAGTCTGAGGAGTTCAGGTACTGTGAATTATTGTGCTATCACAAACTGTTATACTATTAGTCTAAAGAGTCAGACGTACTGTGCTAATCGCAGATTGTTATTGAACGGCTACTGTCTAGAGGGGACTATTGTCGTATTCTACTAGTGCACCATTGTGCAACCATACACGCTATGTCGTTACACGCTATCTCGTTACACGTTATCTTGTCATACGCTCTACTTGCTCTACTTGATACTTGCTATCCTGAGTTATTGTGTTCTATCGTGACTTGATCACATTCAATGTGCTATACTCTCTCGTTGTCTATTGACAATAAAAGTGCTATATTTTCTCTCGGCTATCTACGGATAACCAAGTGCTATTAGTATTTCGATTGATGAAAGTTAATCAAAAGTGTTATACTATCTCGATTGATTGAATCAATCAAAGTGCAATTTACTCTTTACATGACTCTACTATCATCTCTTCTTTCTATACATGTTGCTTGCTATTCTTGACAATATCGTTACCTGCTATTGTTGTTATCGTTTTCTATCATGACTTGACTTTAGTCATCGTGCTATACTTGATTCATCTGCTTGAAAACATATTACTTGTGCTATTACTTTCTCGACTTACAGACTCTCTCTATCATTAGTTACTCTGCCATTAAAGCATTAATCTTTAAGCCTGCTTGATCTGAGATTTAAGTCTTACTGGGCGGTATCGCTCACCTTCGTTATTGTTATTGTGTCCAGGTAAGTCGGACGATGACGTTATACGTACCAATGGGATGGGACCAGAGTTATGAGTGACCTAGAGTCAAATGACGAAGTTACCCTAGCACCTTGGAGTCTAGTAGTGATTGTTTTAGATTTCTTTTCAATGTAATGATGTCATTGAGCCTTATGTGGGCTCCAATAGTGGTTATTGTAATAGTCTTAGTGATTTTATAATGAAATAAGAGTTTATTCCAATTATTGTTTATTAGATGCTCTGATGTTTGAGAAAGTATGCACAATTGTCGTTACCATACTCGTTGTTCGCATCTCCCTCTGATTTATTCCGCTGCTAAATTGGAGGGCGTGACACTGTCCACCTCCCTCTGCAGCTCGACCGCTCGGTCGGTGGCAGTCCTCAACTCTGTCTCCTGAAGGAAAATCCAAGTCAATGCCAAATTTGAATGATTTCCAATTTAAATCACTGTAGTACTTACCCACTCAGCTAGCTCAGCCTGTGACTCCTCGGCCCTCCTGACCGCGACTGCCAGTCGGTCTTCTAGATCTGACTGGGAGCCCTCTACCGTTCGGGAGGAGGAAGCACCAGTCTGTGCCCTCCTCACCCTCTCTAGCTCTGCATGCTGCACATGCAACGCAGGTCAGATTCTCAAGTCAGCTGTAAATTGGTAAAGTACTGAAGTCTGAGTAGGTACTTACCAGCTGATCTGCCTCCCTCTGAGCTACCTCCCGATCCTGCACCGCCGAGTGGAGCAGGGCCGGAAGTGAGGCAATCTCATCGGCCACGTCCACCTACAATTCATTCTAAAACTGTCAGCTCAATTCAATAAAAGAACAATCCATGGAGTCTTAGTTTAGGAGATTTACCTGTCGTCTTGCACCCTTGTAGACCCTCACCTCGTACTTTAAGGCGAATGCCTGAAGGTACGCAGATGTGGCACTGGACTTAACTTGCTTGCCTCGGCTCTCCCAGTTCTGGATCTGCTCCTTGGCCCGCTCGCGCCAGTCGATGGTGTCGTGAAGTCCCCGGAACCTCCGACCGGGCCTACGAGTCTGGTCATGGCTGGGAAACTCCACCGCACTCTAACGTAGGATGAGAGACCTCTGAGTTAGGTAGTGATGGAGAGGTAGCACGAGGTTGAGAGCATGGATCCACACCGTCCTACAGAAGTAGGGGCGGACCTGCTCCAACTAAGGCTGTCCCTCGTGCGCCTCCCCTAGATACGGCTGCCACACCACCTGCACATCAAGCATATCTTATCAGTAGCCAAATAGTTAAAGTAAATCAATTTGAGCTAGAGAGGGGTTTAGAGCACCTACATCTAGCTGAGGGTAGAGATCGATGGCATCCTGTAGGGACGCTAACTGGTCCTCTAAGGGGTGCGTGTCCCTACACGGCACCCAGCGTCGAGCAATGGGCAGACGGCCCGGTCCCTCCAGAGTCCCCCTCCTCAGGCCGGGGGATGTAGGTAGGCCCAGACCTGCAAGAAAATAAGAAAGCATGGTTAATTCGCATTAAATATCCAAAGGGCATTTTTAAGTAAAGGGGCAAGAGAAGAAGAGAGTGTACCTAAAGGAAGCGGTAGAAACCACTGATTGCAGTCTGTCGGTCTGAAGAACCTAGGCTCTCAAACTGGTGCGCTAGGAACGCTGCTCCCTACGCATAGCTCCCTACCTCACCTAGGTCCTCTAGCACTAGCAGGAACCAGCAATGGATTGCGTCACCCCTCATGGCAAACAAGAGTCTGACAAAGAAGAGGATGAGGAAGCGATGCAGGTTTAGGTCTGCCTGAGCCCCTAGCTCACTGCCTAGACTCTCTCTGTAGCCCTCTGTCAATCTCTGTAGCTGCTCATCCACAGACTCGGCTACTCTCCTCCCAGTCTCAAGCAGCCCTAATCTCTCCTGTATCTCGACCCTGGAAAGGAGGGAGGACCTCTGCCTTACGGTCAAGCCTAGCAGCCTACGGGCTAGCTCTCTATAGCAAAGATACGTGTAACCGCTCACTGGACGCTCGTGCACCCGCAGCCCAGTGATCCAGCTCACGTCTTCCAAGTTGGGGATCATGTGTCCCCATGGGAGTACGAAGGTAGTCACCTCGCATCCCACTTGCTATGCAGAGCCTGGGTGAGAGGGGCGTCCGCCCTCATCCACTCCATCCTCAAAACCTCCCCGAATCCCATTTCATCCAGCCTCTCTCTCTGAAACCCGGGGAATGCCAAGTACACTACTAAACCGAGGATCCAAGACACCCGAGCCCTCATTTCTCGCTGCAAGCACAAGTCAGTTCAAAAATCAGTTTAATCACTCTCCTGGTTGGACTCGCGGCTGATGTTGCGACGGTTTAGGGGGCCGTGACATTATCGCGATGCCCCGATGCATCGTTACAAGATCACGTTCCCCCAGTAGACCGCGACCTTGTTGCGGCCGCCTTGGTCGTCACGACATGGTCACGACCCGTTGACCCGTCATGATTGCTGGTGTCGCGCCTAGACGACCCGTCGCATTCTCAAACGCATACCGACCAGAACTTCCCTTGTCTGGCGGCTGTTTCCCTGGGTGTCGCGCCCTACATTTGGCCCTCTAGGGGCTTCTCCATACATCCACACACTCAAATCATGGGTAAAGGTTTCAAATACATACCTTTTGCATCGAGTTTTCGCTAGCCCTTGCCGCCGCCTCGAGGTCGACCGCAGGTGCCTCCTCCTCTTCCATCTCCACGTCCGGCACCACCTCCTCTGTCGAAGGTGTCGCTTCCCACTACCAAGAGCTTCTTCTCTCCGTCGGCCTCTTTCCCTTTCCACCGGATGAACCACCACCATTGCCGCCTCCTTCCATTGCCGGGAAAGTGAGTGAGAGTTTGAGAGAAAGAGATTGAGGGAGTTTGAGAGAGTGAGAGCGCAAAGAATGGGGAAATCACCGGAGAGGGAAAATCGCCCGGAGCAAGCAGAGGTTTGAAAGCGTGGGGAAGAAAGGGGGGTTTCTACATTTTTGAATCGCCGGTTGTACTATAGGCATCGCGTTAATGTCGCGACGGCGAGGTAGGCCGCTACAATTTCGCGACACACCGCCCCGTCGCAACCTTAAGGCGACCTGGGAGGTAGTCGCGATATCAGCTGAGCATGCACAAATTGAACAAAATCCTGATTTTATTGATTCAAATGATCAATTACAATGTCTAATCCTCCCTACAATTAATCAAATGTTGTTTGCTGCCCTAATTACCATATGATAATCATGCCTACATCAATCTAATCCATCTCAAGCTCCTAGTGCATCTAGACAAACCCTCTTCAATGCCTCGAGGTACTCCCGGGTCATGTCCTCATCATCCACCACCTCCGCCTGAAGGAGGCTCGTGGCGCATCCCTCCCAGTGGACGATGGCGCTCCGCACGTCACGTTCATCCTGATCATCATCCCGCTTCCGTGCTTGAATAGGAGGGAAGTGAGATAGCAGCGGCATCACCGTGCGTGTAGCACCGCACTAAAGGTGGCAGCGATCCTAGTTGTACAGGACCAATGCCTCGTTGCCTATGAGCCAAAGAGCTAGCCCGGTGCACTGAGGTAGGTGGATCATCGTATGGTGGAGGTAACACGGGCGCATGTCGAACTCTGCCACCATCATTGCCTTGAAGTAATCGCGCCATCCTTTCAGCCCTTTTACCTGTGTGGTCTTGCACCAAGCCCGTGGTGTCATGTAGAGAGGTGCGCCGACGAAAACCAGAGAGTGGTGTAGCATGCTCTTGCACTCGGTAAAAAGGTTGTCCATTGCCCGGAATTGAATATGCATCCCATCCAGAGCTCAAGGGCGATAACCGAACCGTAAACGGGTCCGCCAGTGGCTGCAGAAGATAGTCCAGCGTAAAGATAACCAAGGACAGCATGTGCAATGCTCATACCTTCTGAGATGCAGTCGATAATGCTTAGGTAGGAAATCGAGAGGAGTCCATCTTCTGCTGGGAAGAGAATAACGCCACAAATGCAGATGGCGGTGGCCATAGCTATGGTAAGGTAATTCCCAGTCTTGCGCTTGCACTGGGAGACAATCCACTGGGAGATGGGGAGTATGTGGATATGTGTCCAGCTTGTCATAGTGTACAAGTCTGTCTACTTTGTGGTGATCTCTCGGAGTATGCCCCAAGCGTCAATGGGTGCCACAGTGTAGGGGAGGGCATACTCTTTTCCCCTCTTGTACTTAGGGAGACCCAACATCAGCTTAAGCTCCTCTAGCAGGATGGTGACCTCGAATCCAGGGAAGATGAACGTGTGTGTCTGGGGATGCCACAACTCTGCCAATGCAGTGATGATGTCCCACACATGCACAATCTTGTGGTATTGCTTTGCCAGGACAAGTACACTCGACAGCCCCCACTCTCGTAGGTGATGGGTAGATGCCAAAGGGAGCATATCGATCATGGGTGCTAACCACAGGACTTTTGAGAACCTCCTATGGCCCGGGAGGATCTAGAATAGCAGAAGGAAAAAAGAAAAGAGGGTTGGTAGCAGCAGGAGGAGAAGAATAAGAAGAGCATAGAGAGAGAGAAGAACTAGAAGAGAGAGAATGTAAGGCCCTCTATTTTCCGTCGCATTATTTGTATTTATGTGTGAATGTTATGCTTGTGTATGTATGTACATATTTACGTACGTATTAATTAGTATAATTACGTATGCATGTGTTATATTAAATATAAATAATGTATTGCATGATGATAGTATGGATATAATACCATATACATATTGCATGTATATGCTTGATATGCATGGTTTTCTGCATAATTAGGGTTCTGGCCGAAGGCCACCTTGGCGTCAACCGTAGGCCGTTATCTGGTGTCAGCGTCCAGACCTGGACGCCAAACACTAACTCGGCGTCCAGAGATATGGACGCCAACTTCTCTGACCTGCATGCATTGCAGAGCCAGAAAATCTGGGAGCAAGGCATGGCCTCCATTGGGGGGATGTCCCCCAACGGCTCTAAGGCTGTCAAATCGGTATGGTGAGTGGGTGAGGGGCTCTCATTAGGTCTGAACCCGAATTTGGCCTCTCCCACTTCTCACTTCACCTTGCAAGAGGAGAAATAGAGGAGAGAAAAACCCTAGGTGAGCTGTGAGAAAAACCCATTTTAGAACCCTCAAATCCGACCCCTTAGACCTGGATCTGGCGTCCCCCTACTGCAAGGAGGTTGCTGGACCAACGAGGAAGGCTTCCCCGACATCCCCTCGGCGTGGAGATCACCCAGGAGCCCGGAGGAAGGCGATCTAGAGGGAGGTTCTGCAACTTCTTGGGACTACCCAAGGAGGTCTTCACCAAGCCTTTAAATCCCTTAGAAGAATTTTCGAAAGGCAAGTGACCTATCCTTGATGTCCCCTTATGAGTCTAGGATGGTTTTGTGATTTTTATGGATTTTTCCTCGAGTCCTAGACCCTCCAATTCACCCAAGATTCAGAGCTCGGGTCTGTGTTTCTGCACAGACCTGGTTAGACGGCAAGGTCCCTGGACGTCCAGACCATCCTTGGCGTCCATCGACCATGCCGCTGACCCTGAGTCAGCGGCCAGAGATCGCCGTCGAGTTCTTCTGGACAAAACAATGAGCTATTCTGTCCCTTTTATACATTAATTTCGGTATGTTTTACGTGATGAGGATATATGGTAAATCTTATACCCTATGTATATTGTGCATTGTGGTGTGTGAATGAATGTGGTGTGATGGTGAATGTGGGTTAATAGTATCTTTTAAATTTGTGAGCATGACTTGTAGATAATTTTGCAAATCCATGTTCCATGATTTGGATTAGTTGAATGTCTGGTTGCAGTCTATTCATGAAGAATTGTGGGGCATGTATGTATGTTTTCAAATTTTGGTAATTCATGCATGCTTGCGAAATTGCTAATAAGTTCGGTAGAATAAAATGAGAGCATGCAAGAATGATTTGTAGTATTCAATCCATAGATGTATGAATTAGGGAAATTTGTGTTCTCAGTTCATGCCTATGTGAATGGCTTATGTGTAAACAGCAAGTGGCCAATTTGCAAAATGTGTTAGACCATGTTAATTTAAGTTGTTAATAGCATGCTAATTAGGCGTTTTATTTTCTGTAAATCCTATTTAGCTCAGAAAAATCTGAAAAATTGAGGGTATGACCTTGAACCCGAAAACAGCATGTGGTTAAAATTTTAGGTCTTTTGGATCAGTAAATAAAAAGTTATGTGTTTTTCATGTGAAAGGTGATAATTCGTGCACATGATCTTAATGTGATTAGATTTGTTTAAACCCAGCATGATTAGTGTGTTTACTGTGTATTAAACCTTGAAATTTTGTAGTACCATGTTAGAAAAAAAAACAGAAGTATTCACGTGAGTGAGAAAGTAAATGAGATGAAGTGTTATGTGTAAAACCAAGTGTAAAACGGTAAATATGTAAATGTGTAACTGTGCCAATGTGACACTGCTTCCGTAGAGGGCAGTGGAGCTGTATCAGGGAAAAGTCCCCCTGAGAAAGTTCATTGTGTTAAGTGACCCTAAGGGCATTAGGGGGAAATCCTGGAGGTGGACAAGTACCACTGGTTAGGGTGGAGACTTGTTCTCCCGGTCTGCGCAGTCCAAGAGTCGCCATTGGAATGCCTAGATGGCGTCTATGTGTAATGTGATGTGTATATGTCCTTCTTTGGTGGTTTGGACTATGTGTCACGGCACCTAAAAATGTGTAAAGTGTAATGTGAAATGTGTATGTGACCATGTGTAAATGTGTAAGTGACATGTGAATGTGTATGTGTAAAGTGTAACCATGTGAAAAGAGGAAACTAGTGTAAAGAAAAATGTGAAATTCTAGATTTGTAAATGTGTTATTGAAACCCATGTGAGACTAAATCTGAAACCATGTGAATTCAGAAAATGCATGTTATTATTCTTACGTTTATGTGTGCAAAAATGTTAGAGTCCATGTTAGGGACAACTAATGAATATGTGTGCAAATAGCATGATAGATTGTTCATATGATATGTTTTAAGCAACATTGTAGCCCTCATGTGTAGATTTATAGCCATTGAATCATGTGAAATCAGCAACCTAAAGCATGTAAAAAGGTTCATGTATGTGTTTCAAAATGTGTAAAACCCATGCTAGTTGCGTTACCTTTCATGCATGTAAATTGTTCATGTTGATAGCTCTCATGTTTGACTCTTTAAAGATTAAAGTTTCATTAGTAAAATGAATAGAAACCATGCGATAGGTGAAGTTTATTTTAGAAATCTGAAAGCATGAGTTTTGTATAAAATTGTAGAATGTTCATGATAGATTGAAAACTTGAAATGACTAGCATGTTATGTGTTGCTAATTGTAATGTGCATGTAGAAACCAATAGGACTTCTAAGTGTACATCATGAGTAGTGTTGCTTGCTGAGTCCTTGGACTCACTCCTTGCTTCGGCATACAGGTATAGTTGGTGACACGACACCGCTTGAGGAGACGGTGGAGACGGACTCCGAGCGCGGAGACTAGCTAGTTGTTGGAGCTTCTTGTGATTTGTGTACTTCATAGTATGTATTTGGAACATTGTATTAGAATTATCATGAAAGGAATGTATTATGTGGACATTTTGTAATTCTATTTCAGCAATTTAAATTATGTGAGTTCTTAGTTCCTCATTGTTAATTGCGAAAATTCATGTATGGTTAATGTGGATGATGAATGAATGGAGATAGTTCTCTTTTACTTCCTCTACTCTGTTGTATATTCGCGTGTATCTCAGCTGTATGTATCGTTTGGGTAAATGTCCCACTGTGAGGACTCTCGCTATACCGACGTGGGTCGGTAGGACCGTATCGGTGTAACGAGGGTCGTCACAGAGAAAGTGCACTCACTTGAAGCTCCGATCTTGCACAAATGTGCCCGGGCACGGAGGAGAGGCGCTGCAGCTCAGCATAGGACTTCCGGGTCGCTTTGGGGCCTACATAGGGTTGGGCATCAGCCTGGAAGGTGGAGAAAGATCTCTTTATGGCTAAAGAGAGAGAAAATTGAGAAAGAGGAGGAGAGAGAGAGAATGTTGTGAATTGGAGACCTCTACAGCCCTATTTATAGAGCCCTAGGGCAGCTAGTCCATCCCAATCCCGTACCTAGGTGTTAGAGTCATAGTAGGGTAGGTTTAAGAGTCCTAAGATAGGTCTAGATCGGATTAGATAAGAATAAGATCAAAATTTTTTCGTCTTTATCCCGCGACTAGTTTTGCAATGCCGCGATGCGTCGCGTTAAGGTCGCGATGACCCAGGGCGCCGCGACCCTGTTGCGAGCCCCAGATGCATCATGTTTCTGTTTGATGTGTCTTTTTGTGTCTATACGTTGTTTGTTTATGATTTCATTTGTGTCAATGCATATCTTTTACCGTTGTCATGTTTCTTTGCTTTGATTTGTTGCTAGAAAAATCACAAAAAATTCAGAAAATTTGAAAATCTCATAAAATGGCGAAGTCACAAGTAAGTCAGGTAAGTATCTCAATCCCTATTCCCTTGCATTATTGTATGGTATACTACCTATTATATCACTTCAAGGACCGGCTGGTTTTCAATATGTTCTGGGATTTGAGTTCCCCTTTACCAAAAACAGTGATAATCTAAGTGCACATTGTTAATCGTTGGATATGTCGTTAAGCCAAATAAGTTTGGGAATGACAAACTCTGTCTTGCACAGCGGTTGCAGGAAGACTCTTGACCTATTCTTGTCCGGTTTAGCAATATTATCCTTGATAAATTTTCTATCTTCTCCTTTCTTTGCATTTGTTTTAATGATTTCTTTTATTTTAGCCCAGCATGCATCATGTAGGACTTTGAGCTTTCACGTCTCATCCCTAGCTAATGGTGAGCCCTTGTTGAGTGCCCAACCATTCTTCATTTTTTGACACAAGAAATCCTATTCCACTCCGAATCGGAAGGTCTGCCTCCGAGTGAGTTGTTTTTGTCAGTTTGATGAGAATTTCCCTGTCTAGATTCTCTATACAATTTCATCATTGTTCCTTTTGATTCGTTTTGGTTGTGAACCGCTCCCATGACAGACTCATGAGTTACCTGCCTGGAATACACATGTCCCTCCAAAATGAAACCTGCAGGCCAATCAGCTTGGGTTCCTCTCAATCTAGGGGTTGATCATCCTTTTCTTCCTCTTCTCGTCCAGACTTGTGTTTTCCTTGCATTCTACTCCAGCAACTAACTCGGGGATTTCACAAAGATTCTATTTACTTGTTGATTAGATCGGTGTCTCTTTACCTTGGCTCCCAATTTTCAGTCCACTCTGCATCATCTCCGCTCCGCCGTCACTTCATGACACCTCCGCTACACTTCTGCTTCACTCCCCTGCAAAGTGGAAGCCAAGGAGGGGAAAATCTGTAGACACCCGATTCTACCTTATAAGTTGAACCATATTTCTTGTTATCTAAGTGAGCCCTAAGTTGGTCACTCACCTTGAGCCCACCATTAGCCTTGCTTTGAGCCCATTAATAGCCCAATTTTCATGATATCCCGTCCATTATCACTTAAAAGAGTCCTTGTGCCTTTAAATGCCCATTATTCCTCATATTGATTGGTCAAAGTTCAGAAATAATCATTTTTTGTTAACGCGACGGGTCGGGGTGCCGCGTTACTCTTGTCACGCCCTCTTTGGCCGCCATGATAGCGCATGCGTATCAATGCACGTGGCTTCATAGTTGTGCCCCTTTTGGCCGTCGCGTTCATCTCTGTCGCGTCCCAACGACCCATCGCGACAATAGCCGCGTACGTAGGCATCCGCAACCACCTCCTATTTATCCTCTCATGGCCTTTATCATTATCTCTAAGCAACCTCCCAACCCCCTGAGTGCAATGAGAGGTTGTGGGACTCCTTGGAGGCCCTTTAGGACTCTCACCCATGAATTTTAATGGGATTCATCCTTCACTTTGGTATTCATCATCTAAAAACGGGATATTCTCTCTCATTTGGCTATAAAAAGTAAGGTCTTCTCTTCAAGGGAGGGAGGGCCTCTGTTTTCACCCCGAAGGGCTGCCGAAATTTTCTGTGATCTACACTTAGCTCGCAGCTCTCTCTTCACCACCCATTTTCCTTACATCTTCTACCTTAAGCCGTGCTTACCTCTTCATCCATGGAGCTTGGTGTGTGAGGAGGGCGGCTCCCACTTCGTCCACGACATCTGCACGACCCAAGGACACTGCACAATGCCAAGGAGTCGCCCCTTTAGGGCCCCTTCTTCCTCCTTTCCTCTTCTTATTTCTCATGCATTTTGTTATTTTCTTCTAGTTAGGCTGCATTCCCCATTTCCATCATATGTTTTCCATGCACCCTAGGGGTTTAAAAACCACCCCTAGGTCCGTTCCCTCCATGCTTCACATTTCTCTTTCATTTTTTTGAATAGTTACTACACTTAACGCATTCTAACAGGGTTTTATTTCTTGTCTTCATTGTTTTGGCAGGTATTCAAGCGAAGTCCCATGAGCAGCTCTTGTCCTCTGGCCGACCAGAGGACAGGAAGAAGGTCCACACCAACTTCTCCCGCACTGCAGAGAACGTGGCTGGCGAGGGCGACACGACAACGTTGACGCACCCTGTTAGGGCGCGCGACATCAGGCCCATTGCGACGGGGTCACCCGTCGTGATCTCAGGTCAGTGCCTCATTCTCCCTTCCTTTTCCTAGCTTAGTTAGCCCCTTTTCATTCTCTTATACGACAACTAGTTAGGTGGCGATCACACTCTTATTTCCAAGCCATTAGTTTTAATATCCTATCACTGTTTTGGAGTGCACATTCCCCGTGATTACAGTTGCAACCTGGTCGCGATTGGGAGACCCGTCGCGACCACAGCCGAGTGCCCAAACAGGGCCACTCAGCATCCCCAAACTAAACCACTTGGTACAAACGGGGGAGGGAAGTATGCCACATGATGAAAATTGTTCAAAAAGGTAACAAACCACCCTTAAATGACCCCATGTAGGCCAAGGAAAGCCAACTACACTCATTATCCTCACATGCAACATGGATCACACTTCATACAACCCCTCACAAGCATGAAACCATCCAAGCAACCCATGAATTCATCATACATGAATCAAGGAGCACAAAGAACATCCTAAACAGGATATCTAGGCTTGGAAGGAGGGTTGAGAACCTAGCATGAAGAACTAGGTGGAGGTTTGGGCTCCCTACCTTAAATTGAAGAACTGTTGCCCAGCTAGCAAGCCCAGAGGGGGGGTGAATGGGATTCTTAAAATTATTGGGAACCTAAAATATGTTCAAAAAACAGTCACACAAAACACACTTCGATAGTTGTTAGTGTTAGTAAAGGTAAAAAGCAAACACACAAAGGCAATCACACTACACAAGGATTTATCTTGGTTCGGATCCCCTTTACTTAGGAGTCCTACGTCCAGTCCCTGAGCAATACCTCAGGATTTCACTACCCAAAGGTACAGTGCCCCTCAAGGACACTTACACACCCAGCCATAGCTAGTCTTCTCTTCACAACCCGAAGAGGAATTACAACACCCTAGATCCCACCAGGTCTTTCTTCTACACGAAGGGAAACAAACATCCTGGAAACCACCAGGTCTTCCTTCAACATGAATGTATTCAAGTGATGATACGCTCCTAGATCAAGATTAAGGACCAACAGTTTATCTGAAGCAATGACTGAGAGGGAAAGTTCTACAATGAGGAACACTCTCTATTTACAGAAGCTCTCAAGACTAACACAATGAATGCAGAGAGCTAAGAGCTAAACAATCAAAGGAGTGAGGCTTCGCTCTTTCAGATGCTTGCAGAAAAGCTTGTAAAAGATTGTCGTTAGTGTTGTATCTGCTTCTGGAGCTTCAGTCTTCTATATACGTCTTCCATTTGAAAATTGAACATTGAACTGTCCGTTGTCTCTGAGCTTTTATTTACGTTAGACTACATGCCACTGTAGAGCTTTTGATTCAGCAGTCTTTAGCTTTCCATGCACGCAACAAGAGAAAGGATCTTCTCTGATATTCGTTATCTTCCATATTGTCCAACGTTGTTCTAAGGTGCGCTAACAGAGACCTGCACGCATTAAATGCTAAAACAATAGAAACTAGGCTGTCTCTTGTTGTCAGTCAACGTTAGATTGATTTTATATCAAAAAGGAAGTTCCATTCTGTTCTTCTAAAAAGATGTTTACAGTATAAGCATGGAAATAGAAAATATTGTTTGCATGCAGTGCAATGATTTGATCAGTCATAATAAATGCATGGATGTGAGAGAAAAGTGAGGGAAGACTTTGACTTTTCAAACTATCTAAGAATAGGTTTGAATATCAAGTTGTTATACATCATGAAATCGATATGATTATGACTTATGAAATCGTTGTCTTGATGAGTCGTTATTCATGTGAATCGTTATACATTCATAAGCAATCGATGTACACACAAATCGTATGCATTAATAACCAAATCGTTGTAGAGACAAATCGTTATGATACTATCAGCAAATCGTTATGGACGAGTCGTTATAAATCGTTGTTTAATGTCGAATCGTTACTACGACCAAGTCGTTGTGTAACTTAATGATCGTTATGAAACATAACGAGTCGTTGTGAACCGAAATCGTTACGAGAGCAATTGTTGTTCTCACTTATCAAATCGATGCGATGACCAAATTGTTGTGAGAGCAAATCGTTGTTATCACTTATCAAATCGATGCAAAGACCAAATCGTTGTAAGACCAAATCGTTGTTCTCACTTATCAAATCAATGCAATGACCAAATCGTTGTGAGAGCAAATCGTTGTTCTCACTTAGCAAATCGATGCGAAGACCAAATCGTTATGAAAAGTCGATGTGATCTCTTAGCGAATCGTTATGAGATAGATTACAATAGAATAGCAATGACTTATGAAATCGTTATAGAACCAAAATCGATGTGAATGATGAAATCGTTATGATTCTAAGGAATCGTTATAACACTAGAGAGTCGATGTGTACTTAGAAAATTTATATCTTTGGACTGTAAATGCTGGTATGAAGAATACTTACCAGTTTAGCTTTGTTTTCTTTGTTAGATTTCCTGTGCTCAAATCTCATAGAAAATAAGTTAGAAATGCACATTGTCTTAGTTTTGTTAATCACCAAAATAGATATTTAATTTATTTAATTATATGGGGAAAATCTGATCATCATCTCCCCTTTTTAGTGATGACAAAACATAGCAACAATAAAAGATGTTCTGAATAAATCTAAATAAATTAGGAAATAAAATATAAGATGTATTTCCGAAATACTATATTTCTCCACCTTTTTGTCATTAAGCAAAAAGATGCACGAGGAGACAAAGAAGAAAGGAGAAAAGATGGATGAGAGAGCACAAAAGTATATTTGATTAATCTTGAGGGGGTACAGGAGATAGAAAGAAGGAGACAAAAGGGAGGCATGATGGGAAATAACTTCCCAGCCTTCTCTTCCTGCTGCTCAAAATGTAGACGAAATACCCCACAAGCAACAGAGCAGTAAGGTCCCATGGTGGGAGCCATCCTCTGGAGAGAAGAACCAGTTGCTCATCTAGGAACTGAGCATAGCGATCTCGATCAAGGGAATACTTGATGTAGATGGTCTTCCCAAAGCTAGCACAGGCAAGAAACTGATCTATAGACATAGGGTAGAAGATGCGCTTCTGCTTCAATTCTTGCCGCATGGCTACATACACCTTATATCTCTCAACCCATGTTATAAGGGGATCCTTAACAAGATGAATGGAGTTCATATCTATAAATTCAGCAGCTGACACTGGAGGTTTATTTTCCCGAGCCTGAGAGACATTCAAATCAGAAAGTTGCTGAGCAGATAGGGGATAGAAGGTGGCCCAATCTGCAGGAGAGAGCCTTTCACATTCTGACAGAATAGGAGCAAGAATATCGGCATTGACATGGCCTAGGTGGTACTCTCTGAATAGAAATTTGTGAAATGCAACTAGATGGCCCTTCTAAACTTGAATTCGCCCCATGACTTTGGTAAAACGCTCAAAAATAATAGAACCAACATCCGAATCCATGACCAGAGAATGAATTGGGGGAAGAAAGACAACATCAGGCAACTGGAGGGCGGCAAAGTCAACCTGGATAGCTTCAGTGTGAGCTTATACTGACCCGAGAGCACTAATAGCCTGCTTGAACTGACCAACCTAAACCTTAGGAAGACGAATGAGATATCTGAAGTTATTGAACATCTGAAAGTGCCAGATCATTTTGATTTCCTTTTGAATGAACGGAGCCAGGGTGTCCTTGTGAAGGATCTGGAACCACTCAGATAAAGTTAAGGAATGATCCCAGGGTGGGAACCTGGCTGATCGAGGAAGAAGAAACTTATTGTACAGAGATTTATGACTCCGAGCCCACTACTTTTTAGTTTTGGCTTCGGCTAAGGAGAAGTTTTTTTTTTTCAGATTTAGAAAAGGGAGTGTAGGGCAAAATGATATTGAGATGATCGGTAAGGTTTAGATGAGGAAGGTTGATGATGGTAGCAAAAACAACTTTCTAATGGAATTCTCTATAGAGTGGTTTATTTTTGATGTCCACTGTTAGAGAAAACTATAGAGGTGGATAACAAGGATCAGAAGAGATAGAAGAAGTGGAGGTTATTTTTCTTTTATTAGGAGCAGGAATAGAAGAGCATGTCCTATGAATATGAGTGCCAACCTTCAAAATAGAGCGAGAATAGCTTCCTCAAACACATCTTTGATGTCCCTAAGAAAGGGAGCATCAATCTGGGCACTCTCTGGAATAATTGTAATGAAGGAAGGAGGAGTAGTAGGATGAAGAAAAGAATGTGAGGTAGAAGGAGGTATATCTGTTGGTCCAAAAGAAGAGGGACCAGAGGATGAGGAGGCTCCAGCTGATGAGGGGGCTGGAGGAATGGAAGTCGAAATTGAAGGAGATGAGGAAGAAAAAGGTGTGGAGATGAGATGGTTCTAGGTACGGGTTGTTTGAAGGTAGGTGGAGCTGTGGAGGAGGATGGTGGTGAAGGAGGAGCTGGTGTCTGAATGGGAGAAGGAGTTGGGGGCTCAGAAGCTACAACTTCTTCTTCTGCCCTGACATGATCAGCTTCAGGAACCACTAGCCCGGTTGGCCCTGACAGATCCTCAGCTGGCCCTCTTGGCCCAGATTCTTTAGCTGTCACCTGATCAACAATTACTGGCCCTGATGGCCCTACTAGATCCTCATAAACATGCCCTGATGGCAAATCTTCAGTAGATGGCCCGGATGGCCTATCAACCTCTTCTACAGCTTCCTCAGAGGGCTGAGGAGCAGATGGTGTGGGAGCAGGAGGTGCTGATGCCCTTACCTCCTTTAAAATATCTGATAACATGGTCTTCATGCTTCCCATTTCTTTATTCAACCACTTTATTGCATTCTTTACCATTGCCATTTCTTTTGCTGTCGAAGCCTGGCTCTTAAAAATAGAGGTAACATCCGATTGCACAGAGCAAAGGATCTCACCTTGGGCATCTAGCCTTTCTATCACAGGCTTCAAGTTAATAACAAACCTCTGTCTCTGTGGCCTCTAGTGAGGTGCTTCTGCAAGGAGAGGGATCTCTGAAGCAACTTCCTTTCCCTTCTCACTGGCCCTAGCAGCGGGCTCCTCATGATCAGCCTGTTCATCTGAGTCAGAAGAACTGGCAGTCTCACCTTCTCTGAATTGATTTTCTGAGGGTTTTTAGTATTCTCCCCTGAGGCTGAGCTTCCTTTTCACCCAAATTCTCCCCTTCAGCAGGGGCATCCTCCATAGGTGCATCATCTTGGACTGCTGCTGTTAGCTCCTCTTGAATAGGAGCATCTTCCATCTGAATGTCATTGTGGCCTGATGCCACAGCTTCATCTTCCTAATCTTGCTCCCCCAGAGCAGGAGCATCTTCCAAAATATCTTTTCAATGTGGCCTGGTGCCACAACATCTTGTGCTGCTGGTTTACTGGGCCTCTCAGGCTCTCCCTGAGTGCTAGAAATGGATTCCAGCACATCTCTAAGAATGGATGCCACAATAGTGGTGAGGTTTAGTTCTTCAGAGGTTCCTTCAACTGGCACAATATTTTCTAGAGGAATCGAATCAATTAGGCTGCCAGTGACCACAAATTCTTCTACTCTGGCCTCTACTGCTACTGGTTGTTCTGCTGATGTTGGTGTTACTGTTTCTTCTGCTAGTGCTGCTGCTGTTACTTCTTGGACTTCTTGGGCTTCGCCTATGACGGCCTCACCCTCAGCCATTGATGTCTTGGTCCATACACCTTTACAACTGAAAATCCACTCTTCCTTAAATTCCTGCTACGGATAGCCTGCCCCATCTTCTCTACTACTGCTCCAGACAAGCTAATGCCAAAATGTTGAAAGATTTTGGTGAGCAGATGAGCAAAAGGCAGTGACACATTCAATTTGTGCTTTGTGTCCCAAACCTGAGCATGAGGAAACTTCATTTGCTCCAAGATAACCTCTACCATGTTAATCTCTTGGTTCTGGATTGCCTAGAACATCATGTCTGAGTCCGCCTTTGTACAAGTCGAAAAGGTTGCACTCCTAGGGACCAAGATTTGACAGATTATGAAATGCAATAGGCGATTAAACACATTCATTTAGTTTATGTCCAATTTCCCATCCGTCAGTTGGAACTCAGGACCTACAATCCCTAACCCCTTCGCCTGAATGTCTACAGTGTGGACTCCACTATGACCGGTGGTGCAATCTCCGAATAAAGATTCCAAGAGCTCATAGGTGATTCTAATCTAGGTACCTTTGACAGATGATGTCAAGGACCCGTCCTCCTCTGTCTTCAGGCACACATAAAATGCTTTGACGAGGTCTGGGTAACTTACCTCTGATAGGGTTGCCAGCTTCGACCACTTCATCCTCTCCATAGCAGCAATCACATTCCCCATGCTATTCTTCTGCAAATTTGTAATATCTATAGCTTTGCCTTCAAAGAGGTGAACCTTTATTGTTGTACTGCTGTGAGGAACTCAGCTCCATAGCCCCTGACGCTGACGGAAACAACAGTTACGGCCATGGATTTGAACTGGAAAGGTTTCTGGAGGATTGTGGTGAGGAAAGGAATAGAAGCCCTCAAGAAATTTCTCGCGGGAAGGAGTTTGGAGCTTCAAATCTCAGAGAGACAGTGCCGAAGTCGATAGGGTATCGCCTGAGGCAGGTAGAGGGAGATGAAGGCGGGATGTGAATCATTGCCACACAGATTTCGGGATATATCAAAAGAGTAAAGTAACTTTTCAAAACAGAGGTGGTATGATGGCAGAAAAGGACAAAATGACCAGTTTGATGGAAATAAATTCTTTTAAAAATTACGAACCGTCAAGGATATTTAAACAAGCAGGCAACATTTGGAATTTTGCTTAAATTCATGGAGGAAA
The DNA here is from genome assembly GCA_014218235.1 of Colocasia esculenta. Classification (NCBI taxonomy): domain Eukaryota; kingdom Viridiplantae; phylum Streptophyta; class Magnoliopsida; order Alismatales; family Araceae; genus Colocasia; species Colocasia esculenta. The sequence goes on from CM024755.1 coordinate 137,570,965, forward strand.
AATAATTGATATTCTGAATATTAATATCTCATTTTTATACAGACGATTCTTTCACAATTTACACATACTTAATTCCCTCCTAAGAGAAGTAGATCTCTCTTCATGTAAGGCCTTTGTGAAGATATCTGCTAACTGATTATTAGTAGCAATGAATGAAATATCTATGTTACCATTGGCTACATGATCACAAATGAAATGATATCTAACCTCAATGTGTTTAGTCCTTGAATGCTGTACTGGATTCTTAGTTAGATTTATAGCACTGGTGTTGTCGCATAATAAAGAAATTGGCTTGACATGTAGTCCATAATCCTCAAGCTGCTGTTTGAACCACAATAGTTGTGTGCAACAGCTTCCCGCAGCCACGTACTCAGCTTCAGCTGTGGACAATGCTACTGAATTTGCTTCTTGAGGACCATGATATCAACATCCTGCAAGAATTGACACAACCACTGGTGCTTTTTCTATCTATTTTGCATACAGCATAGTTAGCATCAGAGTATCCTACTAAATTAATTTCACAGTTTTGGATACCATAAACCAAAGTCATGGGTTTTTTCTAAATATCTAAAAATTCTTTAACATTATTAAACGAGATTCTTAAGGTCTGCCTGATACCTAGCACACATGCATACAATACATAGTATGTCAGGTCTACTTGCAGTTAAAAATAGTAATGAACCTATCATACCTCTGTAGACCTTTTGGTCTACTTTTTTACCATCCTTATCACTATCCATTCTTGTTGATGTGCTCATAGGCGTTGACAGTGGCTTGCTATTTTCGAATCTAAATTTCTTTAGCAACTCCTTGGTGTACTTGGTTTGACAGATGTGAGTTCCTTCCTTTCCTTGTTTGATATACAATCCAAGGAAGTAGTTGAGCTCCCCCATCATGCTCATCTCGAATTCTCCCTGCATGAGCTTTTCAAAATACTTGCACAGGATTCATCAGTAGAACCAAATATTTATCATCAACAATATTTGAACAAGCAGAATATGTTTGACTTTAGACTTAACAAATAATGTACTATCTACTTGACCTTTAATGAAACCATGGTTTAATAGAAATGCACTTAAACGTTCATACCATGCTCTTGGTGCTTGTTTTAATCCAATAATGCTTTGTGCAACTTAAATACATGATTCAAAAAATCAATGTCATCAAAACCTGGAGGTGTTCTACATAAACTTCCTCCTTAATAAAACCATTAGAAAAGCTGATTTAACATCTATTTGAAATAATTTCAAGTCTAATGCAAATGCATATGCAAGTAGAATCCTAATAGCCTCATGTCTAGCTACACGTGCATAGGTTTCATCAAAATCTATATCTTCCTCTTGGGAATAGCCTTGAGCTACCAATCTGGCCTTGTTTCTTATGATCACACCAACTTCATCTAATTTATTTCTAAACACCCATATGGTGCCAATCACTGGATGATCGGATGGTCTAGGAACAAGTGACCATACATGGTTTCTCTTGAACTGATTCAGTTCATCTTGCATAGCTAAAATCCAAGATTCATCAGTGAGAGCTTCATTGACTGTCCTAGGCTCTATTTGCGAGACAAAAGTTAAATAATCACATGGAATTACATTACCTCTTGTCCTTACCCCTACAGATGGATCAACAATGTTGTTTTCTGGTGGGTGAACTTTCTTATATCTCCATTCCTTTGGAAGATTTTCATGTAAAGTGTCCTTTTGTTACAGGTCTTCCAGAGGTGGATCTTCCTTGTCCTCGATAGATGTATTCTTTAATTTCTTGAACAATTCTTCTGCATTATCAATATCACTATCTTTTTCCTCTCTCAAGGAAGGGTTACTTTCATCAAAAATGATGTGTACTAATTGTTCAATTAATAAATATGCTTATTAAATACTCTATAGCCTTTAAGTTTAGAAGCATACCCCATGAATATACCTTCATCTGATTTTGCATCTAACTTACCAATGTCTCTTTTGCCGTTGTTGTGGATGAAACATGGACATCCGAATGTCCTGAAGTGACTGATCTTCGGCTTCTTTCCCTTGTATAGTTCATATCCTGTCTTCTTCAAGATAGGCCTGATCATCACTCTGTTGATAATGTATCATGTCGTGTTGACTGCTTTAGCACAAAGTACCTTGGCAAATCATATTCTGATAGCATTGTCCTTGCCATATCCAACAAAGTTCTGTTCTTCCTCTCAGCAACTCCATTTTGCAGTGGTGTCCTTGGTGCTGAGAAACTGTGCTCTATCCCTTGGTCATCACAGAACTTGGCAAATTTTTCATTTTGGAATTCTCCTCCATGATCTGACCGGATTCCAACAATGCTGAACTTTTTATCTTTCTGTACCTTCTTGTTGAAGCTTACAAAACTGTCAAATGTATCATCTTTGTGCTCCAAGAAGGATACCCAAGTGAATATAGAGTAATCGTCTACAATGACAAGTCCAATATTCTTTCTTCCAAGACTTGTGGTCCTCATTAGCCCAAATAAGTCCATATGAAGGAGTTCTAAGGGTTTAGAGGTTGTTACCACAGTTTTTGACTTGAAGGATGACTTGGTGTGCTTTCCTTTGGCACATGGTCCGTAGACACCATCCAACCTTGTGCAGACCTTAGGTAGACCTTCCACTAAGCTTCTCTTGATCAGCTTTCTCATGCCATCTAGACTATAGTTGCCCAATCTTCTGTGCCACAGCTCAGTTGACTACTCTTTGCTTGCGGCGAGATAGATATCCTGATCTTTTAGTTCTTCTAGGTAAAGCATCTACAGATTATTTTCTCGGTTGGCTTCAAAAATGACCGCTCCATCCTTCATAATGCTGCACTTGGAATCTTGAAATCTGATCTGATTACCTTTATCATACAGCTGACTGATGCTGATGAGGTTGTGCTTCAGTCCTTTAACTCATAGTACATCCTCAATGACTGTCTTGCCTTTGCTGCCTACTGAACCACAGCCTATTACAGTCCCTTTTTCATTATCTCCATAGGTGACTGTGCCTTCTTCAGCTTCTAGATGGGAAAATAGTCTTTTGTTCCCTAACATGTGCCTTGAGCATCCACTATCCAAGTACCATTTGGATGCTCAAAGGTTTCCCTGAAATAAAGACACTACGCTTTAGGTACCCAAGTTCTTTTGGGTCCTAGTTGGTTAGTGTCATCATTTTTCCTTTTGATTACCCATATTTTATGTTTAGTAGGACATGATACTTTAATATGACCTAGCTTATTGCAATGACTACAGCAAGACATCTTAGTTACTTTTTTAGTTATGTATTTAAAGTTTGCCTTGTATGTTGTGTCTTGTTCAGGTACAAATTTAGGTGTAGGATATATTTTAGGATAAACGTTAGTTTCTTCGTTATCGGGGGGAGTATAACCTAATCCATGTTTCTTTTTACCTGATCGTCTAGCACCTTTTAGTATTAATTCAGTTTTACCGTTTGTAAATTTTTCTAGAGTGTTGGATATCTTTCCATTTTCTTATGTTAGTATTTTAATTTCCTTTTTCAATTCGTCTAAGGTTTCTTGTTTTTCTAGTTTTATTATCTGTTTATTTTTAACTTTTAGATCTTCACATAACAAATCATTTCTTCTTTTAAGTTTAGAGATTTGTTTTTCCATTTCTTCATTTTCTATTTTTAACTCTGAATTAGTATTTTCTAGACATGCAATGTTTTTCTTACTTACTTTTAGTAATTTAGATACTTCTCTATATTTACAATATAGTTCATTGAAGGCTTCTTCTATGTTATCTGAATCAGAATCATGACAAGAAGAAAAGGATGAGTCTGAAGTTACCTTGTCTTCTATGTTGGCCATGAAAGCCAAGTTGGCTTCTTCTTTTTCTTCATTGCTTGAGATCGACTCGCTGTCTGAGTCACTGCTGTTGTCCCAAGCCGCTGACATAGCTTTCTTCTTGAATCTTCTTGGTTTTCTTGAACTTTCCTTCTTTCTGTATTTAGATTCTTGAGCTTTGGACACTCTGGCTTGATATGTCTTGGCTTCTTACACTCGTAACAGATTGGTTCGGTCTTCTTTCAATCTTTGACTTCGGACCTTTTGAAGTCTTTTCCTTTCTTAAAATGTCTTCTTCCTGACTGATACTTCTTCTTCTTGGCTATGATGCGTTGTAGTCTTCTTGATAGCATTGCTTCTTCATCTTCGTTGTTGCTTAAGCTTTCATTTTCATCTGATGATTCTTCTGATCCATCCTCTTCAGCCTTGAGAGCATTGGACTGTTTCTTTCGGCTAGAGGATTCTCCTAGTCTCTCCATGTTGATCTCATGGGACATAAGGAATCCAATGATTTTCTCCAATCACATCCTTTTCAAGTCATTGGCTTCTTCTAAAGCTGTTACCTTGGGAGTCCAACAAGATGGTAGGGATATAAGGATTTTCCTTACCATGTCTCACATCTCATAGTTTTTTCCTAATCCAGCTAACCCGTTGGTGATGTCTGTAAATCTGCTGAACATTTGTGTAATGGTTTCTCCCGACTGTATCTGGAACCTCTCGTACTGTGTCACCAGAATATCTATTCTGGTTTCTTTTACTTTGTCACTACCTTCGTATGTGATTCTTATTTTCTCCCACATCTCCATTGCTGATTTGCAGGCTGAAACTCTATTAAATTCTTTCTTGCTAAGTGCACAGTATAATATGCTCTTAGCTTTGTAGTTTTGAGAGAAATCTTCTTTCAATCATCTTCTGTCCAGTTGTCTCTGTTGTTTAGAACGACTAGATCGCCTTCTTCTACTATGGACCATATTTGAAAATCGAATCCTTAGGAAGTACTCCATTCTTGTTTTCCAGTATGTATAATCTTCACCATCGAATAGTGGTGGCTTCTTTACTGACTACCTTCGAAGTGACTTGGGCTGCCATTGATCTTTTCTCTTCAGATCGTTGGATCTTCTTCTTTGTCGAAGAGACTAGCCCTGATACCACTTGTTGCCCAACTAGCAAGCCCAGAGGGGGGGTGAATGGGATTCTTAAAATTATTGAGAACCTAAAATCTGTTAACAAAATAGTCATGCAAAACACACTTCGATAGTTGTTAGTGTTAGTAAAGGTAAACAACAAACACACAAAGGCAATCACACTACACAAGGATTTATCCTGGTTCGGATCCCCTCTCCTTAGGAGTCCTACATTCAGTCCCTGAGCAATACCTCAAGATTTCACTACCCAAGGTACAGTCCCCCTCAAGGACACTTACACACCCAGCCACAGCTGGTCTTCTCTTTACAACCTGAAGAGGAATTACAACACCATGGATCCCACCAGGTCTTCCTTCTACACGAAGGGAAACAAACACCCTGGAAACCACCAGGTCTTCCTTCAACACGAAGGGAAAGAACACAGGAATGTATTCAAGAGATGATACGCCCCTAGATCAAGCTTAAGGACCAACGCTTGATCTGAAGCAATGACTGAGAGGGAAAGTTCTACAATAAGGAACACTCTCAGTTTACAGAAGCTCTCAAGACTAACACAATGAATGCAGAGAGCTATGAGCTAAACAATCATAGGAGTGAGGCTTCGCTCTTTCAGATGCTCGCAGAAAAGCTTATAAAAGATTGTCGTTAGTGTTGTATTTGCTTTTGGAGCTTCAGTCTTCTATATATGTCTTCCATTTGAAAATTGAACGTTGAAGTGCCCATTGTCTCTGGGATTTTGTTTACGTTAGACTGCATGTCACTGTAGAGCTTCTGATTCAGCAGTCTTTAGCTTTCCATGCACGCAACAAGAGAAAGGATCTTCTCTGATATCCATTATCTTCCATATTGTCCAACGTTGTATTGAGGTGCGTTATTAGAGACCTACACGCATTAAATGCTAAAGCAATAGACAGCTAGGCTGTCTCTTGTTGTCAGTCAATGTTAGATTGATTTTATATCAAAATGGAAGTTCCATTCTATTCTTCTAAAAAGATGTTTACAGTATAAGCATGGAAATAGAAGATATCATTTGCATGCAGTGCAGTGATATGATCAGTCATAATAAATGCATGGATGTGAGAGAAAAGTGAGGGAAGACTTTGACTTTTCAAACTATCTGAGAATAGGTTTGAATATCAAGTCGTTATACATCATGAAATCGATATGATTATGACTTATGAAATTGTTATGTTGATGAGTCATTATTCATGTGAATCGTTATACATTCATAAGCAAATCGATGTACACACAAATCATTATGTATTAATAACCAAATCGTTGTAGAGACAAATCGTTATGATACTATAAGCAAATCATTATGGATGAGTCGTTATAACCAAATTGTTCTTTAATGTATCGAATCGTTACTGCGACCAAGTCGTTGTGTAACTTAATGAATCGTTATGAAACTTAACGAGTCGTTGTGAAACTGAATCGTTGCGAGAGCAAATCATTGTTCTCACTTATCAAATCGATGCGATGACCAAATCGTTGTGAGAGCAAATCATTGTTCTCACTTATCAAATCGATGCGATGACCAAATCGTTGTGAGAGCAAATCATTGTTCTCACTTATCAAATTGATGCGAAGACCAAATTGTTGTGAGAGCAAATCGTTGTTCTCACTTATCAAATCGATGCGATGACCAAATCGTTGTGAGAGCAAATCGTTGTTCTCACTTATCAAATCGATGTGAAGACCAAATCGTTATGAACCAAGTCGATGTGATCTCTTAGCGAATCGTTATGAGATAGACTGCAATAGAATATCAATGACTTATGAAATCGTTATAGAACCAAAATCGATGTGAATGAGGAAATCGTTATGATTCTAAGGAAATCGTTATAACAACTAGAGATGATGTGTACTTAGAAAATTATATGATTTGGACTGTAAATGCTGGTATGATGAATACTTACCAGTTTAGCTTGTATTTCTTTGTTAGATTTCTTGTGCTCAAATCTCATAGAAAATATGTTAGAAATGCACATTGTCTTAGTTTTGTTAATCACCAAAATAGATATTTAATTTATTTAAATTATATGGAGAAAATCTGATCATCAATCTCCCCCTTTTTGGTGATGACAAAACATAGCAACAATAAAAGATGTTCTAAAATAAATCTAAATAAATTGTGAAATAAAATATAAGAGATGTATTTCAGAAATACTATATTTCTCCCCCTTTTTGTCATTAAGTAAAAAGATGCACGAGGAGACAAAGAAGAAAGGAGAAAAGATGGATGAGAGAGCACAAAAGTATATTTGATTAATCTTGAGGGGGTACAGGGAGATAGAAAGCAGGAGACAAAAGGGAGGCATGATGGGAAATAACATCCCAAGCCTTCTCTTCCTGCTGCTCAAAATGAAGACGAAATACCCCACAAGCAACAGAGTAGGAAGGTCCCATGGTGGGAGCCATCCTCTGGAGATGAAGAACTAGCTGCTCATCTTGGATTTGAGCATAGCGATCTCGATCAAGGGAATACTTGAAGTAGCTGGTCTTCCCAAAGCTAGCACAGGCAAGAAACTAATCTATAGACACAGGGTAGAAGATGTGCTTTTGCTTCAATTCTTGTTGCATGGCTACATAAACCTTATATCTCTCAACCCATGTTATAAGCGGATCCTTAACAAGATGAATGGAGTTCATATCTAGAAATTCAGCAGCTGACACTGGATGTTTATTTTCCCGAGCCTAAGAGGCATTCAGATCAGAAAGTTGCTGAGCAGATAGGGGAAAGAAGGTGGCCCAATCTGCAGGAGAGAGCCTTTCACATTCTGACAGAATAGGAGCAAGAATATCGGCATTGACATGGCCTAGGTAGTACTCTCTGAACAGAAATTTGTGAAATGCAACTAGATGGCCCTTCTAAACTTGAATTCGCCCCATGACTTTGGCAAAATGCTGAAAAATAATAGAACCAACATCTGAATCCATGACCAGAGAATGAATTAGGGGAAGAAAGACAACATCAGGCAACTGGAGGGTGGCAAAGTCAACTTGGATAGCTTCAGTGTGAGCTTCTACTGACCCCAAAGTGTTAGGATCAAATGGGTGGATGGATCAGATCTAAAAGGGGGGGTTGAATAGATCTAACACCAATTACTGCGGAAGCTCAAGCAATTTAAAATTACTTCAAATCAGAGATCAATTCACCCAAATAATTTACTGATCTGAAGTGATTAGTGTGTGTGAGCAAATCGATTAGTAGTGTGAACGAAATCCCTATGCATGCATCTAGCGTAATACAAAGTTAAACCACAATTCAAACCATTGCACAGAGGATTTTTAGGTGGTTCGGAAATCACCTCCAGTGACTCCTACGTCCACCCCTCACACAGTGAGGCCACACTACTCAAAACCTTGAGTACAACATACTCTAGAGCACGACGACTCCAAACACCCTTGAGCACGACGACTCAAGAAACAACCGGAGCACGACGACTCCAAACCCTTTGAGTACAATGACTCAAATAAAACCTAGGAGATAGGTACGACGACCTACTCCACAAACCACTTATGAGCACGACGACTCACAAGCACTTGAGCACAACGGCTTAACACCGGAGCACTACGGCTCCAAACCTTTGGAACATGAAAGATCCAAGTTCTGCTAGAACAAGCTCAGTTAGAGAATAGATCCTCTAGCCTGATCTATCTCAATACAAAGATAAAATAGAACAAACAGAATTAAGTGATCTGTGTAGAACACATACACAGATCACACAATGAAAACCTGGATGAACACTCCAAGAAAATAAATGAAATAGATGTGACTTGGATGTTCCTTGATGAAGAAGACTTGCAGAAGCTTGGATTGAAGATGCTTGAAGGAATTCGTTGGAGATCTTCTTCAATCCACGATGCTCTGCTTCACTGGCATCCGGATTGGCAGTTCTTCTTCTTCCTTGCTTCTCTTCTGCTCCTCAAACTGATAGCGCTGCTTTGCTCCCTTTCTGGATGCTGATGCTATATCCTCTCTCCTCTTCTCTTCTCTTCTTCTTCACATTCTCCTTCTTCTCCCCTTGGCGGCGCTGCTCTGCTCCTCTGGATGCAGATGCCTCTTTCTCGCTCTCCTTGTTATTTTCCAGAAAGCTCTCAGATCTTGTCTTGCGTGGGGTGCTTTGGAGGACCCAAGACATGAGTATTTATAGCCCCATATGTCCATAAGAAGCCTTGGAGTACGTGGGTACAAAACCCTAGGTCAAATCCCCTAATTCCTAAGCAGCCACGTGTCTAGAGAAATTCACATTTTTTAGTTTCAGCCGGAGTGTGTCGACACTACTTCAGAGTGTGTCGACACACTGTCCCAAACTGGCAGAATTGGTTCTCTGGGAAGGGTCACTAGTGTTGACACTACTTTAGGTTGTGTCGACCCACTATCCAGAACTGCCAAACAGGTCTTCTGGGAACTGGATCTAGTGTCGACACTACTTGAGGCTGTGTCGACACACAGTACAGACCTGTCAACTGGGTTCTCTGGGAACTGGGACTATTGTCGACACTACTTGATCCTGTGTCGACACCACTTGACCATTTATTCATCATTTTGCCTTGGGTTTGTAGCATTGTGTCGACACCAGTAGAGGGTGTGTCGACACCACCATGACAAAATCTGCATACACCTGCAAAATTAACACATAAATCATTAGTACAAGATATTCTCATGAAAATATGAGATATTAAACATCAAAAATATATCATCATCAAAATCACAATGTGTCATCATCAAAATCAAAGTATGAGTGATGTTCATTGGATATCATTAAAATACAACTTTAAGAAATTCCAAAACACACTCAACCCAACAATCTCCCCCTTTTTGATGATGACAAAACATATGCACAATCTCCCAATATCTTGACTCCCTTGACTACAAAAACTCCCCCTTTGACCATATACACCCTTTGACCTTTCTCCTCCTAGAGACCTTTCTCTTTTAAAGAACTTTCTCCCCCTTTTTGAAGGCCTTTTCTCCCATTTTTTTTTAATGCCTTTTCTCCCCCTTTTTGACAGCATCAAAAGGACAGATGAGAGAGATAAACAAAGAATAGCAGGGATCAAGAAATGAAATGTAGGAAAGGAATGGTGAGAAATGATCAAAATAAATGAGACAAAGTGAAATTGACATATGAGAGAAATGATTGTGTTTTTTTGTATTGTGCCACAAAGTTTAATCACAAAGACACACTCACACAAGGTTATTGCAAGATATAATGATCTGAATGTAGTTAAAATAATGATGCAAATGTGAAGTAAAGTGACCTATATGAATTAGCAGAAATTTAACAAGGATGTTAGGAGCTTTAATTTTATCACAATGTAGAATAATAGGTCTAAACTCAGTATGCATGAACTTTATTAAGGTCTTAAGCTTTTCCATCCTGACAATTTGATTTCTTCATTTTTATTGGGAAAGAGTACAAGAATAATTAGTTAAATATCACTTTTCAGTGCAAGATCACATTGATCAGATGCAAGATCTCCTGATTACTCAGTGGTTTAACTTTCATTATCTATACAGAGTTGAATACTTGATTTCCACTTTTTGACGCGAAACAAATCACTTGTTAGGTGAAATGGCCTGGTTACTCAGTGGTTAAAGAATTTGCATTGTCCTATTTGTATCTTTCTAGATTGTTGATCATTTTCATCATTTTCTTTTGATGTTTTACAGGAATATGTTTGCTTTGACCAAACAAGTCATGACTATGAATTTAGAGAAATTATTCTTAACATGTGGTAAAAAATGAAGCTTAAACATGCACATGTTAAATAGTAAAGCCACTCATGTGCCTACAAGTGTTTTGCAAGTCATTTTAAAGACATTCAGTATTAAGATTGCTTAACCTTGAAATGATACTGAATCTTTGAAATTAAACTAAATGCACAATGAGTTTAGTTTAAATGTTTCAATGAGTTTAGTTTGAAATGATACTTTCTTCTATGTGTACAGACCTCGAAGACCGTCAGAGTCTGATTAAGACAAATGAAGAGGAGATGAGCAACGGCTAGAAATCCAACGGATCTCTTCAACGGATCCATTCAAATTGCTCATATAAAAGAAAAAGCTTAGCTGAAGAAGTAAGGCCCTTTTCTTAATATCTTTGAAGGAGTGTACAACTGTGAGAAGAACTCAACGACACATACACTCAAGAAAGAGAGAAAGAGCCTGAGCCCAGAAGAAGCACTCAAGCTTTGAAGCATCTCAAGCGTTCAAGCATTCAAGCACTATTGCTTTCTTTTCTCTCTTCTGTTTCTCTCCGAGCTCATTGTATATCTGGGGAGAGTCTGGGACTGTGAGCTTTACACAAGTGTTTATCTTGTAAAGCTTCTCAGTCTGATCTTTCTAAGAAAGATACTTGTCCAGCTGTAGGACTGTATACAGTAGATAACCCAGCTAGGGGTTTGTGTCTAGCTGAACCAAATTGGGGTTTGTACCACTTGTTAACCTAGCTAGGGGTTAGTGTCTGGCAAAACCGCACTGGGGTTTGTACCAGGAGGTTGGCTTCTTTACCTGTAAGAGAAGTGGGCTGCCTTCTTGCCCGGGAAAGAAAAGAAGACCAGCTGGGGTGCTGGGTGTTGTAGTGTCCTTAAGGGGGACTGTACCCTTGGTTAGTGAAATCCCAAGAGGTTGCTTGGGGACTGGACGTAGGACTTCCATGTGGGAAGGGCCGAACCAGGATAAATTCCTTGTGTCCATTGTGTGATTGTTATTTGCTTCCGCACTACTACTCTTTATCACACTAATCTAACCAAATCTTCAAGTGTTAATTCTGTGTTTAAGTTTCTATTTCAGATTTCGGAAAAACCTATTCACCCCCCCCTCTAGGTTAGCTTGCTGCCGTACCAAAAGGGCCAACAAGTGGTATCAGAGCGAGGTTCTCTGATCTATCAAGAAGATCTAACGATCTTAGAGAAGATCCATGGCAGCTCAAGGATATGCTGAAGGTCAATCAGTCACCAGAACTCCATTCTTTCATGGAGAGGACTACCAATATTGGAAGTTGAGAATGGAATGCTTCATTCGAGGCACAAACTTTGATCTATGGCAGGTAATCGAGGTAGGTGATTATGTTATTATTCTTATTCCAGGCACTACTGCCATTACAGCAGCAGATAAAAGTAAATTATCTTTAAACTTTAAAGCTAAGAACTACTTATGTTGTGCTTTATCCAAAAGAGAATTTAGTAGAGTATCTGCATGTAAATCAGCTAAAGAAATATGGGATAAACTACAGATAACTTATGAAGGAACAGATAAAGTAAAACAAACCAGGATAGATATTCTTGTCTCATAATATGAGCAATTTAAAATGCTTCCAAATGAAAATATCACTCAGATGTATAATAGATTTTTGAGCATAGTAGTTGGTTTGAGTTCTCTTGGCAAAAATCTTTCTGATGAGGAAACTGTTAGAAAGATACTTAGGTACTTAACTCTTTCATGGACACCTAAAGTAACTGCTATTGAAGAAGCCCATGACTTAACCAAACTTTCTATTGATAACTTAATAGGTTCTCTCATGGCACATGAAATAAATATGGAGCGATTGTCTGAAAGCTCATCTAAGAAGAAATGTACTAATGCTCTTAAGGTTGTAGCTGCTCCTTCCACTTCTTCTTCTAGTTCCCAGGATCCAGATTCTGAAGACTGTAATATGGATGAAGTATTGTCCAAGCTTCAGAAGATTTTGAAGAAGAAGAAAAACAGATCAAGAAGAATTCAAAGGAAAGAGAAAAAGGAGAAAGAACCAGTCTGCTATGAATGCAGAAAACCTGGACATCTGAGACCAGACTGTCCAAGGCTCAAGAAGATTGGTAAAACTGATAAGCCCAAGAAGCAGCACAAGAAATTTAAAAGAAAAGCCATGGCGGCTGCTTGGAAAAATGATGAGGTCACAAGCTCAGAATCATCAAGCTTAGATTCCGAAAAGGAGCAGGTAAATCTAGCCCTCATGATGAGGTACATTCTGACTCATTTTTTAATTCTTGCATAGATTCAGGGTCAGAATCAGAAGACTTAGAAGAAGTCTTTAATGAACTATATGAAAAACATAAGGGGGTTGTAAAAGAACTAAAAAATCTGAAAACAACTCTATTTACTTAGAAAACACCAATTCTGATCTTAAATCCGAACTGGAGCAACTAGAAAAACAATTAAAGGACAATAAAGATAATATTTATCTTTTGAATGAAGATTTAAAAAATAAGGACAATGAAAAATTAGAGTTTGAAGAAAAATTTAAAACTCTAACTGAAGAAAATCTTTATTTAAAAGAATCAGTTAGAAAATTAACTAAAGGGAAAACATCTTTAGCCCTATGTTTAAAAGGATCAAAATCTGGAAATAATAAACAAGGGCTTGGATACATACCTCTGGAAAAAGGAAAACAAGCAATAATTTCAGGAAAATATCCATTACCAAAATTTGTAAAAGAAACCAAGTTGCCTCAGAAAATGGCCCCTGTAAAAGAAAATGTTTTAAAAATTATGTCCTAAACAGACATCATAAAAACAATAAGAACTGTAAAATAGATTATATCCATTGTTGTTCTCATTGTAATAAATTAGGACACACAGTAAACACCTGCACAACAAGGCACTTAGTTTGGATTCCTAAAGGTTATTTTCATGCATCTAACCATCAAGGACCCAAAAAGATTTGGGTACCTACCTCTGAGTAATGTATTTGTAGGTTAGCCTTGGAGCATCAAAAACCAAGAATGCTCAAGGCAGGAGTGACTGCAGATTCTTCGTTCAAATCACATCTGAAGAAAGAGTAGTCACAAAAATGAATTAGTCTTTATTACTAACAATTATTTGCAAGTTTCATTCAGGGGGAGCACAGATTAAGGGGGAGTCATTCCTTATCAACTATCCTTGTTGAACCCCTCAATGGTAAGAAATTCTCTCAAAGGGGGAGAGAAATCCCTGGTAAGATCCTTCCTTTTTAGTTAGTGACAAAAACGGAGAGAGTTTGTATGAATTTTCTGACACCTCTATGCTTTATATATATTCTTGTCAGAAAATTCTCATAAATTTTGTCATCACTAAAAAGGGGGAGATTGTTGAACCACTCTCTATTTGTTCTTGTATTTTGGTGATAATAAAATTTATGATGTAACTTAAATTGAATATTTTGTTTCATCTGTGTCGCATCAATCTCATAGCAAAGTGCTAAGTCTCACATTGATGCAATATGGCGCACTAAAATGATAAAATCGATGTTTAATCAATATACATCGATTTCAGTTTAAGTGCCAAAATTAATAAGTGCTACAACGATTTTGTTTTAATTAATTAGAAGCGCTACAACGACTTCGCTAAGTGACCATAACGATTTGTTAAGAAATCGATCTCAGAACGATTCCTGTTTTTAGCCACAACGATTTGCCCTCATATCGTTTTCGTTCTCATAATGATTTCATAAGTGTTCGCAATGATTTCTTCTGTAAGCGCAACGACTTGCTAAGAAATCGATGCCATAACGATTTCATAAAAGTGTTCGCAACGATTTCTCTTGTAAGCGCAACTTCCTTTTTTTAGCCACAACGATTTGCCCTCATATCGTTTTCGTTCTCATAACGATTTCATAAGTGTTCGCAACGATTTCTTCTGTAAGCGCAACGACTTGCTAAGAAATCGATGCCATAACGATTTCATAAAAGTGTTCACAACGATTTCTTCTGTAAGCGCAACGACTTGCTAAGAAATCGATGCCATAACGATTTCATAAAAGTGTTCGCAACAATTTCTTCTGTAAGCGCAACGACTTGCTAAGAAATCGATGCCATAACGATTTCATAAAAATGTTCGCATTGATTTCTTCTGTAAGCGCAACGACTTGCTAAGAAAGCAATGCCATAACGATTTCATAAGTGTTCGCAACGATTTCTTCTGTAAGCACAGCGATTTGCTAAGAAATCGATGCCATAACGATTTCATAAGTGTTCGCAAAGATTTCTTCTGTAAGCGCAACGACTTGCTAAGAAATCGATGTCATAACGATTTCATAAGTGATCACATCAATTTCTTTACTGATCACAACGATTTCTTCAGAATATCATAACGATTTGCTTGCATAACGATTTCATAAATAATCACATCGATTTCTTTATAAATGTGCAACGACTCTTCACATAACGATTTCATAAGTCATGCTCATAACGATTTCTTCATGGATTCTGATCAAACTCAGATTGCCTTTATATTTCAAATATGCTTGGCGCTTAAATGAAAAGTCAAATATCTTCTGACAAAAAGCTGTATGCATAATCTTGTCAGAAAAAGATATGACCTACTAATTTTAGTATGATTAGCAGAAGCACAGTACTATACATCGTTTATCATAAAACACTTTTTTTATGCTAACACTTTCTTCTATGTGTACAGACCTCGAAGACCGTCAGAGTCTGATTAAGACAAATGAAGAGGAGATGAGCAACGGCTAGAAATCCAACGGATCTCTTCAACGGATCCATTCAAATTGCTCATATAAAAGAAGAAGCTTAGCTGAAGAAAAGCAAGGCCCCTTTCCTGAATATCTTTGAAGGAGTGTACAACTGTGAGAAGAACCTCAACGACACATACACTCAAAGAAAGAGAGAAAGAGCCTGAGCCCAGAAGAAGCACTCAAGTTTTGAAGCATCTCAAGCGTTCAAGCATTCAAGCACTATTGCTTTCTTTTCTCTCTTCTGTTTCTCTCCGAGCTCATTGTATATCTGGGGAGAGTTTGGGACTGTGAGCTTTACACAAGTGTTTATCTTGTAAAGCTTCTCAGTCTGATCTTTCTAAGAAAGATCCTTGTCCAGCTGTAGGACTATATACAGTAGATAACCCAGCTACGGGTTTGTGTCTAGATGAACCAAACTGGGGTTTGTACCACTTGTTAACCTAGCTAGGGGTTAGTGTCTAGCAAAACCGCACTGGGGTTTGTACCAGAAGGTTGGCTTCTTTACCTGTAAGAGAAGTGGGCTGCCTTCTTGCCCGTGAAAGAGAAGAAGACCAGCTGGGGTGCTGGGTGTTGTAGTGTCCTTAAGGGGGACTGTACCCTTGGTTAGTGAAATCCCAAGAGGTTGCTTGGGGACTGGACGTAGGACTTCCATGTGGGAAGGGCTGAACCAGGATAAATTCCTTGTGTCCATTGTGTGATTGTTTATTTGCTTCCGCACTACTACTCTTTATCACACTAATCTAACCAAACCTTCAAGTGTTAATTTCTGTGTTTAAGTTTCTATTTCAGATTTCGGAAAAACCTATTCACCCCCCCCCCCTCTAGGTTAGCTTGCTGCCGTACCAAAAGGGCCAACAAGTGGTATCAGAGCGAGGTTCTCTGATCTATCAAGAAGATCTAACGATCTTAGAGAAGATCCATGGCAGCTCAAGGATATGCTGAAGGTCAATCAGTCACTAGACCTCCATTCTTTCATGGAGAGGACTACCAATATTGGAAGTTGAGAATGGAATGCTTCATTCGAGGCACAAACTTTGATCTATGGCAGGTAATCGAGGTAGGTGATTATGTTATTATTCTTATTCCAGGCACTACTGCCATTCCAGGCACTACTGCCATTACAACAGCAGGTAAATTATCATTAAACTTTAAAGCTAAGAACTACTTATGTTGTGCTTTATCCAAAAGAGAATTTAGTAGAGTATCTGCATGTAAATCAGCTAAAGAAATATGGGATAAACTACAGATAACTTATGAAGGAACAGATAAAGTAAAACAAACCAGGATAGATATTCTTGTCTCACAATATGAGCAATTTAAAATGCTTCCAAATGAAAATATCACTCAGATGTATAATAGATTTTCGAGCATAGTAGTTGGTTTGAGTTCTCTTGGTAAAAATCTTTCTGATGAGGAAACTGTTAGAAAGATACTTAGGTACTTAACTCTTTCATGGACACCTAAAGTAACTGCTATTGAAGAAGCCCATGACTTAACCAAACTTTCTATTGATAACTTAATAGATTCTCTCATGGCACATGAAATAAATATGGAGCGATTGTCTGAAAGCTCATCTAAGAAGAAATGTACTAATGCTCTTAAGGTTGTAGCTGCTCCTTCCACTTCTTCTTCTAGTTCCCAGGATCCAGATTCTGAAGACTGTAATATGGATGAAGTATTGTCCAAGCTTCAGAAGATTTTGAAGAAGAAGAAAAACAGATCAAGAAGAATTCAAAGGAAAGAGAAAAAGGAGAAAGAACCAGTCTGCTATGAATGCAGAAAACCTGGACATCTGAGACCAGACTGTCCAAGGCTCAAGAAGATTGGTAAAACTGATAAGCCCAAGAAGCAGCACAAGAAATTTAAAAGAAAAGCCATGGCGGCTGCTTGGAAAAATGATGAGGTCACAAGCTCAGAATCATCAAAGCTTAGATTCCGAAAAGGAGCAGGTAAATCTAGCCCTCATGGTGGGACTAGATGAGGTACATTCTGACTCATTTTTTAATTCTTGCATAGATTTAGGGTCAGAATCAGAAGACTTAGAAGAAGTCTTTAATGAACTATATGAAAAACATAAGGGGGTTGTAAAAGAACTAAAAAATCTGAAAACAACTCTATTTGCTTAGAAAACACCAATTCTGATCTTAAATCCGAACTGGAGCAACTAGAAAAACAATTAAAGGACAATAAAGATAATATTTATCTTTTGAATGAAGATTTAAAAAATAAGGACAATGAAAAATTAGAGTTAGAAGAAAATTTTAAAACTCTAACTGAAGAAAATCTTTATTTAAAAGAATCAGTTAGAAAATTAACTAAAGGGAAAACATCTTTAGCCCTATGTTTAAAAGGATCAAAATCTGGAAATAATAAACAAGGGCTTGGATACATACCTCTGGAAAAAGGAAAACAAGCAATAATTTCAGGAAAATATCCATTACCAAAATTTGTAAAAGAAACCAAGTTGCCTCAGAAAATGGCCCCTGTAAAAGAAAATGTTTTAAAAAATTATGTCCTAAACAGACATCATAAAAACAATAAGAACTGTAAAATAGATTATATCCATTGTTGTTCTCATTGTAATAAATTAGGACACACAGTAAACACCTGCACAACAAGGCACTTAGTTTGGATTCCTAAAGGTTATTTTCATGCATCTAACCATCAAGGACCCAAAAAGATTTGGGTACCTACCTCTGAGTAATGTATTTGTAGGTTAGCCTTGGAGCATCAAAAACCAAGAATGCTCAAGGCAGGAGTGACTGCAGATTCTTCGTTCAAATCACATCTGAAGAAAGAGTAGTCACAAAAATGAATTAGTCTTTATTACTAACAATTATTTGCAAGTTTCATTCAGGGGGAGCACAGATTAAGGGGGAGTCATTCCTTATCAACTATCCTTGTTGAACCCCTCAATGGTAAGAAATTCTCTCAAAGGGGGAGAGAAATCCCTGGTAAGATCCTTCCTTTTTAGTTAGTGACAAAAAGGGGGAGAGTTTGTATGAATTTTCTGACACCTCTATGCTTTATATATATTCTTGTCAGAAAATTCTCATAAATTTTGTCATCACCAAAAAGGGGGAGATTGTTGAACCACTCTCTATTTGTTCTTGTATTTTGGTGATAATAAAATTTATGATGTAACTTAAATTGAATATTTTGTTTCATCTGTGTCGTATCAATCTCATAGCAAAGTGCTAAGTCTCACATTGATGCAATATGGCGCACTAAAATGATAAAATCGATGTTTAATAATATACATCGATTTCAGTTTAAGTGCCAAAATTAATAAGCGCTACAACGATTTTGTTTTAATTAATTAGAAGCGCTACAACGACTTCGCTAAGTGACCATAACGATTTGTTAAGAAATCGATCTCAGAACGATTCCTTTTTTTAGCCACAACGATTTGCCCTCATATCGTTTTCGTTCTCATAATGATTTCATAAGTGTTCGCAACGATTTCTTCTGTAAGCGCAACGACTTGCTAAGAAATCGATGCCATAACGATTTCATAAAAGTGTTCGCAACGATTTCTCTTGTAAGCGCAACTTCCTTTTTTTAGCCACAACGATTTGCCCTCATATCGTTTTCGTTCTCATAACGATTTCATAAATGTTCGCAACGATTTCTTCTGTAAGCGCAACGACTTGCTAAGAAATCGATGCCATAACGATTTCATAAAAGTGTTCGCAACGATTTCTTCTGTAAGCGCAACGACTTGCTAAGAAATCGATGCCATAACGATTTCATAAAAGTGTTCGCAACGATTTCTTCTGTAAGCGCAACGACTTGCTAAGAAATCGATGCCATAACGATTTCATAAAAATGTTCGCAACGATTTCTTCTGTAAGCGCAACGACTTGCTAAGAAATCAATGCCATAACGATTTCATAAGTGTTCGCAACGATTTCTTCTGTAAGCACAACGATTTGCTAAGAAATCGATGCCATAACGATTTCATAATTGTTCGCAAAGATTTCTTCTGTAAGCGCAACGACTTGCTAAGAAATCGATGTCATAACGATTTCATAAGTGATCACATCAATTTCTTTACTGATCACAACGATTTCTTCAGAAGATCATAACGATTTGCTTGCATAACGATTTCATAAATAATCACATCGATTTCTTTATAAATGAGCAACGACTCTTCACATAACGATTTCATAAGTCATGCTCATAACGATTTCTTCATGGATTCTGATCAAACTCAGATTGCCTTATATTTCAAATATGCTTGGCGCTTAAATGAAAAGTCAAATATCTTCTGACAAAAAGCTGTATGCATAATCTTGTCAGAAAAAGATATGACCTACTAATTTTAGTATGATTAGCAGAAGCACAGTACTATACATCGTTTATCATAAAACACTTTTTTTATGCTAACACTTCTTCTATGTGTACAGACCTCGAAGACCGTCAGAGTCTGATTAAGACAAATGAAGAGGAGATGAGGAACGGCTAGAAATCCAACAGATCTCTTCAACGGATCCATTCAAATTGCTCATATAAAAGAAGAAGCTTAGCTGAAGAAAAGCAAGGCCTTTTCTTGAATATTTTGAAGGAGTGTACAACTGTGAGAAGAACCTCAACGACACATACACTCAAAGAAAGAGAGAAAGAGCCTGAGCCCAGAAGAAGCACTCAAGCTTTGAAGCATCTAAAGCGTTCAAGCATTCAAGCACTATTGCTTTCTTTTCTCTCTTCTGTTTCTCTCCGAGCTCATTGTATATCTGGGGAGAGTCTGGGACTGTGAGCTTTACACAAGTGTTTACCTTGTAAAGCTTCTCAGTCTGATCTTTCTAAGAAAGATCCTTGTCCAGCTGTAGGACTGTATACAGTAGATAACCCAGCTAGGGGTTTGTGTCTAGCTGAACCAAACTGGGGTTTGTACCACTTGTTAACCTAGCTAGGGGTTAGTGTCTAGCAGAACCGCACTGGGGTTTGTACCAGGAGGTTGGCTTCTTTACCTGTAAGAGAAGTGGGATGCCTTCTTGCCCGGGAAAGAGAAGAAGACCAGCTGGGGTGCTGGGTGTTGTAGTGTCCTTAAGGGGGACTGTACCCTTGGTTAGTGAAATCCCAAGAGGTTGATTGGGGACTGGACGTAGGACTTCCATGTGGAAAGGGCCGAACCAGGATAAATTCCTTGTGTCCATTGTGTGATTGTTTATTTGCTTCCACACTACTACTCTTTATCACACTAATCTAACCAAACCTTCAAGTGTTAATTTCTGTGTTTAAGTTTCTATTTCAGATTTCGGAAAAACCTATTCACCCCCCCCCCTCTAGGTTAGCTTGCTGCCGTACCAAAAGGGCCAACACAGTTCATATGTTGTCTTCTTCAAGATAGGCCTGATCATCACTCTGTTGATAATGTAACATGTCGTGTTGACTGCTTCAGCCCAAAAGTACCTTGGCAAATCATATTCTGATAGTATTATCCTTGCCATATCCAACAGGGTTCTGTTTTTCCTCTCAGTAACTCCATTTTGCTGTGGTGTCCTTGGTGCTGAGAAATTGTGCTTTGTCCCTGGGTCATCACAGAACTTGGCAAATTTTTCATTTTGGAATTCTCCTCCATGATCTGACCGGATTCCAACAATGCTGAACTTTTTGTCTTTCTGTACCTTCTTGCTGAAGCTTAAAAAACTGTCAAATGTATCATCTTTGTGCTCCAAGAAGGATACCCAAGTGAATCTAAAGTAATCGTCTACAATGACAAGTCCAAAATTCTTTCCTCCAAGACTTGTGGTCCTCATTGGCCCAAATAAGTCCATATGAAGGAATTCTAAGGGTTTAGAAGTTGTTACCATAGTTTTTGACTTGAAGGATGACTTGGTGTGCTTTCCTTTTGCACATGGTCCGCAGACACCATCCAACCTTGTGCAGACTTTAGGTAGACCGTCTGTAGCATCCTGGATTTTTCAAAATAATAATAATAATAAAAATAAAAGTTTAATAATTAAAAAAATCAAAGAAAAGAGAATTAAATAAGACCCATCAAATGAAAATAAGTCATGGGCTTTATTAAATGGAACCATTAGAAATTAGTAGGTTAAAATAGACATTTTCAAAAAGGGGAATAATAGGGAAATACCCAAAATTCGTAACTAAAATGTTACTAAAATAGAAAAGAGATATTTAATACATTAAATAGCTAATTTGAATTAGAATTGGATTCCTAAACCTACCCCAATTGATTGGGCACGAAATTCCCTCTCTCCCAACCCAAATAGGAGATCTCTTGCTTAAAAATGGGAGAGGAAAATAAGAAATTTAGAATTTAATAGAAATTAGACTTAAACTAGGAAAGGGAATAGGGAGAAGCTTAAATACTTCTCTTAAACCCTCATGGCTGGTGCTAGCTCATGCCAAGAGGTTCCTGGACCAGGAGGAGAGGCCAAGAGGAGAAGAATTCGTAGAGAGGAAGGATCTCTCAAGTTCTTCCCCGAGTTCTTCAAGTCTTAACCCTAGAAGAGGAAAACAATCAAAGGTAGGCATTCTCACAAGCATAAACCATGAAACTTTTTCTGTAGGATGTATCGTCTATCAGGAACAAAATTCTTTGGTTTCATAATTTTCCATGGAGCATATCTTTCGTTCTTTATTGTTCATGTTCTACAATTTACCTGACCCCGAACCCTCTTCTTAATAGTTGATCTCCTTGTATACTCAACCCCATGCCACGGGATTTTTATTGTAGGAACTGATGCATGTTAGGCATCTTTTGCCTCTAAAAGCCCTAAATTTGATTCATCCTATCTTGCGAATTTAATCGTTGATCTCAACTATGTACTGTATCATGTTCATCATAAATACCCGTGTTTAAAACATGTCTAAACCCTGATTGTTTTCCCATTCCTACTTAGTGGAAGTACCCATGCATGTCTAGATCATTTTGCAACTAGTTTCATGATTTTTCATTGACTATACAATTAGTTGTGATTTTTTGAATCACCCTGTGTCAACTAGGGCAAGTTCTGGCCCGCAATCCAATGTAATGTCCTTGCCTGGTCATACTCGGGCACAGACCCTGTGAATGCGATGGCCTGATAGGCCGCATTCACAAGGGCCATCGCGACAGTGCCCTCTGTCGCGATCTGATCGCGACAGGCCTGTCGTCGCGATCTGCTACACGAAGGCCCGTCGCAACCAGTACAAGACCCCATCGCGATCTCAGTTGACCCCGTTGCGACCCTCATAAGGGTATGTCGCGATATGGGTTTTTGCAAGGACCCCCCTGTCTCAGCAATGCTTGATTATCTACAGTGTTTGTACTCTTGTTTAACAGTCATACATACAGAAAATAACTCTTGTTATAAATTAAACATTTATGTATGATTAAAATACATGCACATGATCCTTTCTATCTAAAATTCCATGACACTTACACACACTGTGACGGCCCTCGTTACACCGGTACGGTCATACCGACCCACGTCGGTATAGCGAGTGCTGCCAGCCACAGTGGGACATTTACCCAAACGATACATACAGCTGAGATACATGCGAATATACAACAGAGTAGCGGAGGTAAAAGAGAACTATCTCCATTCATTCATCATCCACATTAAACATACATGCAGTTTACAATTTGCAAAAAAGGAACCAAAGTTCACATAAATTAAATTACTGAAATGGAAATACATAATGTCCACATAATACATTCTTCTCATGATAATTCTAATACAATGTTCCAAGTACATACTAGAAGGTACACAATCACAAAGAACTCCAAAAACTAGCTAGTCTCCACGCTCGGAGTCCGTCTCTGCTGCCTCCTCCAAGGGTACTGTGTCACCGACTATACCTGTACGCCGAAGCAAGGAGTGAGTCCAGGGACTCAGCAAGCAACACTATTCATGATATACACGTACAAGTCCTAGTGGTTTCTACATGCCCATTACAATTAGCAACACATAGCATGCTAGTCAATTCGAGTTTTCAACCTATCATGAAAGTTCTACAATTTTATACATACTCATGCTTTCAGATTTTTAAAATAAAATCCACCTATCACATGGTCTCTATTCAATTTACTCATGAACTTTAATCTTTTACAGAATCAACATGAGAGCTATCAACATGGACAATTTACATGCATGAAAGGGGAACACAATTTGCATGGATTCCACATATTCTTAAGTGCATACATAAGTTTTTCACATGCTTTAGGTTGCTGATTTCACATGGTTCAATGACTATAAATCTACACATGAGAGCTACAACGTTGCTTAAAACCTCACATATGAACAATCCATCATGCCATTTTGCACACATATTCATTTGTTGTCCCTACCATGGATTCTAAACACTTTGTACACATAACATGAGAATAATAACATGCATTTTCTGAATTCACATGGTTTCAGATTTAGTCTCACATGGTTTCAATAACACATTTACACATCGAGAATTTCACATTTTCTTTTACACAAATTTCCTCTTTTTACGTGGTTACACTTTACACATACACATTCACATGTCACTTACACATTTACACATGGTCACATACACATTTCACATTACACTTTACACATTTTTAGGTGCCGTGACACATAGTCCAAACCACCAAAGAAGGACACAAACACATCACATCACATAGACGCCATCTAGGCAATACAATGGCGACTCTTGGACTGCACAGACCGGGAGAACAAGTCTCCACCCTAACCAGTGGTACTTGTCCACCTCCAAGATTTCCCCCTAATGCCCTTAGGGTCACTTAACACAATGAACTTTCTCAGGGGGACTTTTCCCTGATACGGCTCCACTGCCTTCTCGGAAGCAGTATCACATTGGCACAATTACACTTTTACACATTTACCGTTTTACACATGGTTTTTACACTTTACACTTTTCATCACATTCACTTTCTCACTCACATAAATCCTCTATTTTTACTAACATGGTACTACAGAATTTCAAGGTTTAACACACAGTAAACACACTAATCATGCTGGGTTTAAACAAATCTAATCACATTTCGATCATATGTACGAATTATTCACATTTCACATGAAAACACATAACTTTTTATTTACAGGTCCAAATGACCTGAAATTTTTACCACATGTTGTTTTCGGGTTCATAATCATACTCTCAAATGTTCAGATTTTTATGAGCTACATAGAATTTACAAAAAATAAAACGCCTAACTAGCATGCTATAATAACTTAAGTTAACATGGGTCCAACACATCTTGTAATTTAGCCACATGCTGTTTTGTACAGAGACTACTAATATATGTATGATTTTAGAATACCACATTACCCTAATTCATACATCTATCGATCAATTATCACAAACCATTTTCGCATGTTTTCATTTTACCGAACTGAGCTTATTTACAAATTTCACAAGCATGGATAAATTACTAAAATTTGCAAACGCATATGCTGACCCACTATTCTTTATGATCAAACCGAAACTAAGGCATTCACACTAATCTAAATCATGAATCATGGATTTTGCAAAATTGTCTACATGTCATGCTCACAAGTTTACAAGATATCATTATCCCACATTCACCATCACATCCCACATTCATTCACACACCACAACTAACCATATACATAGAGTATAAGCTTTACCATATATCCTCATCGCATAAAACATACGGAAATTACTGCATAAGTGGGACAGAACAGCTCACTGTTCTGTCCAGAGAACTAGGCGGCGGTCTCTGGCCGCTGACTCAGGGTCAGCGGCATGGTCGATGGACGCCAAGTAGGAATTGGGCGTCCACGGACCTTGCCGTCTAACCAGGTCTGTGCAGAAAACACAGACCCGAGCTCTGAAACTTGGGTGAATTGGAGGGTCTAGGACTTGAGGAAAATTCCATAAAAATAACAAAACTCACCTAGACTCATACGGGGACACCATAGATAGGTCACTTGCCTTTCAAAAATTCTTCTAAGGGATTTAAAGGCTTGGTGAAGACCTCCTTGGGCAGTCCCATGAAGTTGCAGAACCTCCCTCTAGATCGCCTTCCTCCGGGTTCCTGGGTGATCTCCACGCCGAGGGGATGTCGGGGAAGCCTTCCTCGTTGGTCCAGCAACCTCCTTGCAGTAGGGGAACGCCGGATCAAGGTCCAGGGGTCGGATTTTGAGGGTTCTAAAATGGGGTTTTTCTCACAGACTCTCTAGGGTTTTTCTCTCTCACTTCTCTCCTCTTGCAAGGGTGAAGGGAAAGAATGGGAGAGTCCAATTTGGGTTCAGGGTTTAGGAGAGCCCCTCACCCACTCACCATACCGATTTGACAAGCCTTAGAGCCGTTGGGGGACATCCCCTAATGGAGGCCATGCCTTGCTCCCGGATTTTCTGGCTCTGCAACGCATGCAGGTCAGAGAAGTTGGCGTCCAGATCGCTGGACGCTGGAGTTAGTGTTGGCGTCCATGTCTGGACGCTGACACCAGCTCAACGGCCTGGGCTTGATGCCAAGGTGGCCTTCGGCCAGAACCCTAATTTATGCAGAAAACCATGCATACCAAGCATATATACATGCAATATATACATTATTTATACTTAATATAAACACATGCACATGTAATTATACTAATTAATACGTACGTAAATATGTACATACATACACAAGCATAAACATACACACATAATTGCAAATAATGCGACGGAAATTATAGGGCCTTACACCCTCTCCCCCTTAAAGAAACTTCGTCCTCGAAGTTAGAACGACACTACTCAAACAAAAGGGGATACTTCTTCTTCATCGCATCCTCAAGCTCCCACGTAGCCTCCTCACGTGAGAAGTTCCGCCATAGAACTTTCACCAACGCGATACTCTTGTTCCGGAGATGCTGAACCTTCCGGTCAAGAATGGATACTGGTTGCTCGACATACAAAAGATCTGGTTGGATCTCCACGGGCTCATGACTAATCACATGAGACGAATCTCGGACATACTTCCTGAGCATAGATACGTGGAATATAGGGTGAATGCTAGCCAAAGCTGGGGGTAAAGCTAGCTCGTACGCCACGTTGCCCAAACGTCTGAGAATCTCATATGGGCCAATGAACCTAGGGCTTAGCTTGCTATGCCTGCCAAATCTGACGACACTCGAGTAGGCGATATCTTCAAGAAGACATGATCGCCAACCTCGAACTCCAAATCCTTTCTCCTGTTGTCGGCATAACTCTTCTGCCTATCCTGTGCCGCAACAAGCCTTTTCCTGATAAGTTGAATCTTATCCAAAGTTTCCTGAACCAACTCCGGTCCGATCAACTGCCTATCACCAGTCTCCTCCCAACATAAAGGAGATCTGCAGGGCCTACCATACAACGCCTCGAATGGAGCCATACCAATACTAGCATGAAAGCTGTTGTTGTATGCGAACTCCACAACAGGTAAATGACGCTCCCAATCATCCTTCCAATCCAGAACACACGCTCTCAACATATCCTCGAGCGTCTGGATAGTCCTCTCGGACTGTCCGTCGGTCTGGGGATGAAACGTCGAACTAAGCTTAAGCTCCGAACATAACGCATCCTGAAGACCCTTCCACAATCTCGAAGTAAATCTCGGATCTCGATCCGAATGATCGACTTCGGCACACCATGCAACCTGATGATACCGCTAACATACAATCTAGCTAAACTCTCTACTGACTGCTTCTTCTTCATAGGCAAGAAATGAGCAGTCTTCGAGAATCTATCTACAACTACCCAAATCGAGTCATTGCCTCTTCTAGATCGAGGCAAACCCGATACGAAATCCATAGTGACAGCTTCCCACTTCCATACGGGGATATCCATCCTCTGCATAAGGCCAGATGGTCGCTGCCGCTCGGCTTTCACCTGCTGACATACTAGACATCTAGACACATAATCCGCAACATCCTTCTTCATTCCGGACCACCAAAATGATCTCTTCAGGTCTTGATACATCTTAGTGTTACCCGGATGAATAGAAAATCGCGATCTATGAGCCTCCGCTAACACATGCTCACGGACATCTACCACATCGGGGACACAAACGCGGTGCTGAATCTAATCACACCGTCCTCATCACGAGCAATGCCCGCCTTACCCACTAACTCTAACAATCTAGGATCGGCTTTCTGCTGCTCAATCACCTCATCCAAGACTGAGGATCTAAGGGATAGCTGAGCTACAAAAGCCTGACACACGATGGCTCTAACTCGGTCATAGAGCACGCTGCATCCTCCAACATCTTCCAATCCTCCTGGAGCGAAGACCTCTTTCTACTAAGAGCATCCGCTACGACGTTCGCCTTTCCAGGATGATACTAAAGGTCGAAGTCATAGTCCTTCAAGAACTCAATCCATCTCCTCTGCCTCAGGTTTAGTTCCTTTTGGGAGAAAAGATACTTCAAGCTCTTGTGGTCGGTAAACACCTCAAATCTGACACCATAAAGATAGTGCCTCCAGATCTTTAGTGCATGAACCACAGCTGCCAGCTCTAAATCATGAGTCGGATAGTTCCTCTCATGCTCCTTCAACTGACGAGAAGCATAAGCCACTACCCTCTCTTGCTGCATGAGCACACAGCCTAAACCAATCTGAGATGCATCCGTATAAATGGCAAAACCTTCTAGACCGCTAGGCAATACCAATACCGGAGCAGAAGTAAGCTTAGCCTTCAATAGCTGAAAGCTACGCTCACATGCCTCAGACCATACGAACTTCTCACCTTTCCGGGTCAGCTTTGTCAAAGGGGTGGCGATGGATGAGAAACCCTCAATAAATCGCCGATAGTAACCAGCTAACCCAAGGAAACTACGAATCTCCGAAGGGGTCCTGGGAATCTCCCAATCCATAACTGCCTGGACTTTTGCTGGATCAACTGCCACACCAGCGCCGGAGATAACATGCCCGAGAAAATGAACCTCGCGCAACAGAACTCGCACTTGCTGAACTTCGCATACAGCTTGTGCTCACGGAGAACCTCTAATACTAACCTCAAATGCTGACGATGTGTGGCCTCATCCGGAGAATAGACCAACACGTCATCAATAAACACAACAACAAAGCTATCTAGATACGGACTAAACACCCGGTTCATGAGATCCATGAACGCTGCAGGGGCGTTGGTCAATCCGAAAGGAAGAACCAAAAACTCATAATGTCCATAACGGTTCTAAATTCCGTCTTGGACACATCCTCACTCCTAATCCTCAACTGATGATAACCAGATCGCAAGTCAATCTTGGAAAAGACTGATGCCTCTCGCAACTGGTCAAACAGATCATCAATCCGAGGTAAGGGATACCTGTTCTTCACAGTCACCTGTTCTAGCTTCCTATAATCAATGCACAACCGAAGTGACCCGTCTTTGTTCTTGACGAATAATACAGGTGCGCCCCAAGGGGAAACACTGGGGCGAATAAATCCCTTATCGAGCAATTCTTGCAATTGCTTCCTCAACTCGGCTAACTCTGCAGGGGCCATCCGATATAGGGCCTTCAAGATAGGAGAGGTGCCTGGAAGCAACTCTATAGTGAACTCTATCTCCCTATCTGGTGGCAATCCAGACAAGTCGTCGGGAAAGACATCTGGAAAGTCCTGCACCACATCAATCTCTGCAAGAGTCAGTGACGAACCAGCATCGGGTACTAGCATAACGCTGGCAAGGAATGCGTCACAACCCTTGTTCACCATGCGCATCGCCTTCATGGCAGAGATAACTAACTTTCCCGCTAAGTTCTTTGGCAAGGGATGAGAGAACTCATCCTCACCAGGAATGCGGAAAACAATCTTCTTCCTACGACAATCCACTAACGCATAATGCTCCTCTAGCCAATCCAGACCAAGGATACAATCATAATCCTTCATCTTTAGCAAGAAGAAACACCCATCTAGGAATCTATCCTCAATGCACACAGGTAACGACGGAATGCACTTCCTAGTCGATACCGTACCCGCAGGGGTGTGCACAGACAAAGGGACCTCTAACTCCTCAGACTCTATGCCTGACTCTAGGGCTAACTGCCTAGCGAACCTCTCGGAAATGAACGAGTGAGTAGCCCCATATCAACAAACAACCCGAGCGTGCACACCGAAAAGTAAAACTGTACCTTCGGTGACATGCTCCTCCTGCTCGGCGTCCTCACGAGCTAACGTAAACACTCGAGCTGGGGCTCGAGGCCTTCCTGGTCGTCCTGTAGCTGGCGCGGCTACCGCTACTGCTGGTACTGGCGCTCCACGCTGAGCTTCCTGCTGAAGTCTTGGGCAATCCTTGATCTTGTGGTCGCTGCTCCCACACTTTAAGCATCTACCCGCTACTAACCAGCACTCGGAACCTCCATGGGTCTTCCCACAATGGGGACACTCTCTCTTCGCACCAGGGAACGTACAGAGGGTACCTGAGAGTTGCTGACTGCCATTTTTTTCTGCGGTGTCTGGTACACCGTTTTCCTCTTATCTTGCCGCTGGAAAGTCGTTGTCGGCCTCTTCTGCGAAGCCTTCTTCTCCTCCAGATACTGCTCCATTTCTCCCTCCTGTCTTCAGGCTGCGCTGAGGGCCTCTTCTAGCGTGCGGTGGTCGAACGCCATGAGCCTCGTCCTCAGTGATGGTTTGAGACCCATCACAAACTTCTTGGTCTTCCTGCGCTCATCCTCTACTATATGCGGTGCATATTTAGAAAGTTCAGAAAACCTTGCCTCGTATTTTAGGACGGTCATTGATCCTTGCGTCAGGGAAAGGAATTCTTGCTCCATCTTGTCCTGGATGTGCTCTGGAACGAACTTGGCTCGGAAGAGCCTCACGAACACGTCCCACGCCACATCTATCGCTCCGTCCTCGAAGCGCGTACGCAGTAGGGAGGACCACCATACATCAGCTCTCTCCTGCAATACACCTTCATAAGCACTAACCAACAATTTCTAACTTGACAAACAACATACAAGCATAAACCAAAGCATACCTGTAGCATGTAGGTGGCTAAGGTCACCTTGTCCTCATCAGGACACCTGATAGCTCGGAAGATTTTCTCTGTCTCCCTCATCCAGCTTTCTGCTAATAGCGGATCACTCTCCCCCTTAAAAGAGGGTGGGGTCATCCTCTTGAATCGCTCCATGATGGAAGGTCCACCATGGTCCTGAGCTGGGGCCTGAGCCTGCTACATTAAACAATAACAATATACAATAAACACAATATCATGCAATTTAAATAGAAAACTACTAGGTTGTTTTATTATTCTACCTGGGTCTCCAACTGGGCCTGGAGTGCTGCCTGGGTGTGGGCCTGCGTCTGCATGGCTTGCACCAGACCTTGCATGAATACTCCATAGTCCACTGGCGGTGGTGGGGGAAGCACAGGGCCCTGTGGGGCCGGGGCCTGCTGCTCCGCCCGCTCCTCACGCCTCTGCTCGTCGTCGCGAGCTGGCGCACCTCCACATCGTCCACGGGAAGCCATGGCTGTAATAAAATTTCAGCCACTAATTAGAACTAGGTTACTAAATTCTCTAACCATTTTCTTATCTATCTTTCATTTCCTATTAATGTTTTCTACACATGTGGACATACTTAGCATGCAATGGGGATGATGACTTAGGTATATTCATGTGCAATCTCAACCGATCGCTCTGATTCTAATCTCTGTGACGGCCCTCGTTACACCGGTACGGTCATACCGACCCACGTCGGTATAGCGAGTGCTGCCAGCCACAGTGGGACATTTACCCAAACGATACATACAACTGAGATACACGCGAATATACAACAGAGTAGCGGAAGTAAAAGAGAACTATCTCCATTCATTCATCATCCACATTAAACATACATGCAGTTTACAATTTGCAAAAAGGAACCAAAGTTCACATAAATTAATTACTGAAATGGAAATACATAATGTCCACATAATACATTCTTCTCATGAAATTCTAATACAATGTTCTAAGTACATACTAGGAAGTACACAATCACAAAGAACTCCAAAAACTAGCTAGTCTCCACGCTCGGAGTCCGTCTCTGTTGCCTCCTCCAAGGGTACTGTGTCACCGACTATACCTGTACGCCGAAGCAAGGAGTGAGTCCAGGGACTCAGCAAGCAACACTATTCATGATATACACGTACAAGTCCTAGTGGTTTCTACATGCCCATTACAATTAGCAACACATAGCATGCTAGTCAATTCGAGTTTTCAACCTATCATGAAAGTTCTACAATTTTATACATAACTCATGCTTTCAGATTTTTAAAATAAAATCCACCTATCACATGGTCTCTATTCAATTTACTCATGAACTTTAATCTTTTACAGAATCAACATGAGAGCTATCAACATGGACAATTTACATGCATGAAGGGGAACACAATTTGCATGGATTCCACATATTCTTAAGTGCATACATAAGTTTTTCACATGCTTTAGGTTGCTGATTTCACATGGTTCAATGACTATAAAAACAACATGAGAGCTACAACGTTGCTTAAAACCTCACATATGAACAATCCATCATGCCATTTTGCACACATATTCATTTGTGTCCCTACCATGGATTCTAAACACTTTGTACACATAACATGAGAATAATAACATGCATTTTCTGAATTCACATGGTTTCAGATTTAGTCTCACATGGTTTCAATAACACATTTACACATCGAGAATTTCACATTTTCTTTTACACAATTCCTCTTTTCACGTGGTTACACTTTACACATACACATTCACATGTCACTTACACATTTACACATGGTCACATACACATTTCACGTTACACTTTACACATTTTAGGTGCCGTGACACATAGTCCAAACCACCAAAGAAGGACACAAACACATCACATCACATAGACGCCATCTAGACAATACAATGGCGACTCTTGGACTGCACAGACCGGGAGAACAAGGCTCCACCCTAACCAGTGGTACTTGTCCACCTCCAGGATTTCCCCCTAATGCCCTTAGGGTCACTAACACAATGAACTTTCTCAGGGGGACTTTTCCCTGATACGGCTCCACTGCCTTCTCGGAAGCAGTATCACATTGGCACAATTACACTTTACACATTTACCGTTTACACATGGTTTTTACACTTTACACTTTTCATCACATTCACTTTCTCACTCACATAAATCCTCTGATTTTCCTAACATGGTACTACAGAATTTCAAGGTTTAACACACAGTAAACACACTAATCATGCTGGGTTTAAACAAATCTAATCACATTTCGATCATATGTACGAATTATTCACATTTCACATGAAAACACATAACTTTTTTTTTACGGGTCCAAATGACCTGAAATTTTTACCACATGCTGTTTTCGGGTTCATAATCATACTCCCAAATTTTCAGATTTTTCTGAGCTACATAGAATTTACAGAAAATAAAACGCCTAATTAGCATGCTATTAATAACTTAAGTTAACATGGGTCCAACACATCTTGTAATTTAGCCACTTGCTGTTTTGTACAGAGACTACTAATATATGTATGATTTTAGAATACCACATTACCCTAATTCATACATCTATCGATCAATTATCACAAACTATTTTCGCATGTTTTCATTTTACCGAACCGAGCTTATTTACAAATTTCACAAGCATGGATAAATTACTAAAATTTGCAAACGCATATGCTGACCCACTATTCTTCATGATCAAACCGAAACTAAGGCATTCACACTAATCTAAATCATGAATCATGGATTTTGCAAATTGTCTACAAGTCATGCTCACAAGTTTACAAGATATCATTATCCCATATTCTCCATCACATCCCACATTCATTCACACACCACAACTAACCATATACATAGAGTATAAGCTTTACCATATATCCTCATCGCATAAAACATACCGAAATTACTGCATAAGTGGGACAGAACAACTCACTGTTCTGTCCAGAGAAATAGGCGGCGGTCTCTGGCCGCTGACTCAGGGTCAGCGGCATGGTCGATGGACGCCAAGCAGGAACTGGGCGTCCATGGACCTTGCCGTCTAACCAGGTCTGTGCAGAAACACAGACCCGAGCTCTGAAGCTTGGGTGAATTGGAGGGTCTAGGACCCGAGGAAAATTCCATAAAAATAACAAAACCCACCTAGACTCATACGGGGACACCATAGATAGGTCACTTGCCTTTCAAAAATTCTTCTAAGGGATTTAAAGGCTTGGTGAAGACCTCCTTGGGCAGTCCCAAGAAGTTGCAGAACCTCCCTCTAGATCGCCTTCCTCCGGGTTCCTGGGTGATCTCCACGCCGAGGGGATGTCGGGGAAGCCTTCCTCGTTGGTCCAGCAACCTCCTTGCAGTAGGGGAACGCCGGATCAAGGTCCAGGGGTTGGATTTTGAGGGTTCTAAAATGGGGTTTTTCTCACAGACTCTCTAGGGTTTTTCTCTCTCACTTCTCTCCTCTTGCAAGGGTGAAGGGAATGAATGGGAGAGTCCAATTCGGGTTCAGAGTTTAGGAGATCCCCTCACCCACTCACCATACCGATTTGACAAGCCTTAGAGCCGTTGGGGGACATCGCCCAATGGAGGCCATGCCTTGCTCCCGGATTTTCTGGCTCTGCAACGCATGCAGGTCAGAGAAGTTGGCGTCCAGATCGCTGGACGCTGGAGTTAGTGTTGGCGTCCATGTCTGGACGCTGACACCAGCTCAACGGCCTGGGCTTGACGCCAAGGTGGCCTTCGGCCAGAACCCTAATTTATGCAGAAAACCATGCATACCAAGCATATATACATGCAACATGTATATGGTATTATATCCACACTATCATCGTGCAATATATACATTATTTATACTTAATATAAACACATGCACACATAATTATACTAATTAATACGTACGTAAATATGTACATACATACACAAGCATAAACATACACACATAATTGCAAATAATGCGACGGAAATTAGAGGGCCTTACACACACTTTGAACCATCCAATTATGGCATAATTTGGCATGAAATTATTTCATAATACATCTGGTAAATTATGCAATTAAATTACCATATTTTAAATATACTTGTCTATCGTTTCTCGTGATGTTTTGAGAATACCGATATTGACGCTCCACTGTTCTAGAATTCCTCTAGAACGTCGAGCACTTGTTTCTATATGCACACTCTCTCTTGACTTGGACGAACTCTTCGTCGGATACTCCTTCTCCGGACTAGTAAGTCTTTGTTCAAGGCTTCTGTAAGTCTCCTCTGTCCATGGATTCCCACATGGTCGACGAGCGGTTGTACCCTAACACCTATTACACCTTTTAGGGATCAATATGGTCCAAACGGCTATTATAAATTCACTCTCGTCTTGAATCACACCGGATCTCTGGGCCTGTGCTTAACATGGCCAGTGGTGGGGTCATGAGTTCCACCTAACTGCCAATACCAAGTGCGCGTGTTGTGCAATTGTTACTATCGCCTGTTTACTCGACGCATTACGTGCAATGTCCACTAGCTCTCATCTACACTCTATTCGCTCATCTATTCACGTTCACTCTACTATCTCATCTATTCATCTTGTGCTCTTGTCTACTTCTTGGTACTCTATATTGGCCATTGACTGATTGTCTAAAGATAAACAATATAACCAATGCCTGGCAATATTTAAAGGGCCCGATCTGGTCCTGGGATGTGCGCCCGAAAGTGCTAGTGCCCATGGGAGTTAAATGATCAGAGTGTTTGGCATTACACTCAAGCTAAATGACAATTAAAGTGCTATGTTCTCTCGTTGTCCATTGACAACAAAGTGCTATGCTATACTCGTTGTGCTATGCTATACTCGTTGTGCTATTAGTACTAAGGCAATCTTGCTATACTTGCCTTTGTACTATCTTGCTATTATTGTGCTATTCCTGACCCTTGTGGTATTTTTGGAAAGTCTATATTTGGAAAGTCTTGCTACTTCGTTCACATGCTGTCCTGCTATATTTTTACTTGACTCTCTCTCCCGTTCTATCATTAGTTACCCTGCCTTTAATGCTTTAATTACTTAAAGCCTGCTTGAGCCTGAGATTTAAGTCCTACTGGGCGATGTTCGCTCACCCTGAGTTATTTGTCGTTGTGTTCCCAGGTGAGACCGAGGATGAACCATACACTCAAGAGGACGGGAACGACCTGGAGTGATGTCATGAGTGCCCTAGTGTCCTATTTCTGTGTTTAGCATTGTAGTAGTTAGGTTTGAAGTTTAATCTTTTGCTTTATTTCAATGTAATTGGGCCCTATAGATTGGCTCTGGTACTAGTGGTTGTAACTAGATATTGGAAAGTTCTTAATTAAATGAATTCGCTTGAGTATTATTCACTGTGCAATGGTTTTATGTTTAGTACTCGCTCTATACCCTTTACTTGCACTGCCTCTTGTTCTGATATTCCACGTCAGGGCGTGACACTTTCCACCAAGCTTCTCTTGATCAGCTTTCTCATGCCATCTAGACTGCAGTCGCCCAATCTTCTGTGCCATAGCTCAGTTGACTGCTCTTTGCTTGGGGCAAGATAGATATCCTGATCTTTTAGTTCTTCTAGGTAAAGCATGTACAAGTTCTTTTCTCTGTTGGCTTCAAAAATGACTGCTCCATCCTTCATAATGCTGCACTTGGATTCTTGAAATCTAATCTAATGACCTTTATTGCACAGTTGACTGATACTGATGAGGTTGTGCTTCAGTCCTTTAACACATAGTACATCCTCAATGACTGTCTTGCCTTTGCTACCTACTGAACCACTGCCTATTATAGTCCATTTTCCATTATCTCCATAGGTGACTGTGCCTTCTTCAGCTTCTAGATGGGAAAATAGTCTTCTGTTCCCTGACATGTGCCTTGAGCATCCACTATCCAAGTACCATTTAGATGCTCAAAGGTTTCCCTGAAATAAAGACACTAGGCTTTAGGTACCCAAGTTCTTTTGGGGCCTGGTTGGTTAGTGTCATCATTTTTCCTTTTGATTATCCATATTTTATGATTAGTAGGACATGATACTTTAATATGACCTAGCTTATTGCAATGACTACAACAAGACATCTTGGTTACTTTTTCAGTTGGTATGTATTTAAGGTTTGCCTTGTATGTTGTGTCTTGTTCAGGTACAAATTTAGGTGTAAGATATATTTTAGGATAAACTTTAGTTTCTTCGTTATTGGGGGAGTATAACCTAATCCATGTTTCTATTTACCTGATCGTCTAGCACATTTTAGTATTAATCCAGTTTTACCATTTGTAATTTTTCTAGAGTGCAGGATATCTTTCCATTTTCTTCTGTTAGTATTTTAATTTCCTTTTTCAATTCATCTAAGGTTCCTTGTTTTTCCAGTTTTATTTTCTGTTTATTTTTAACTTTCAGATCTTCACATAACAAATCATTTCTTCGTTTTAGTTCAGAGATTTGTTTTTCCATTTCTTCATTTTCTATTTTTAAGTCTAAATTAGTATTTTCTAGGCATGCAATATTTTTCTTACTTGCTTTTAGTAATTTAGATACTTCTCTATATTCACAATATAGTTCATTAAAGGCTTCTTCTAAGTTATCTGAATCAGAATCATC
This sequence comes from Colocasia esculenta, assembly GCA_014218235.1. Taxonomy (NCBI): domain Eukaryota; kingdom Viridiplantae; phylum Streptophyta; class Magnoliopsida; order Alismatales; family Araceae; genus Colocasia; species Colocasia esculenta. The sequence continues at coordinate 137,607,839 of CM024755.1, forward strand.
ACAAGAAGAAAAGGATGAGTCTGAAGTTACCTTGTCTTATGTGTTGGCCATGAAAGCCAAGTTGGCTTCTTCTTTTTCTTCATTGCTTGAGCTCGACTCGCTGTCTGTGTCACTGCTGTTGTCCCAAGCTGTGCCATAGCTTTCTTCTTGAATCTTCTTGGTTTTCATAAACTTTCCTTCTTTCTGTATTCAGATTTCTTGAGCTTTGGACACTCTGCATTGATATGTCCTATCTTCTTACACTCCTAACAGATTGGTTCGGTCTTCTTTCCATCCTTGACTTCGGACCTCTTGAAGTCTTTTCCTTTCTTGAAATGTCTTCTTCCTAACTGATACTTCTTCTTCTTGGCTAGGATGCGTTATAGTCTTCTTGATACCATTGCTTCTTCATCTTCATTGTTGCTTAAGCTTTCATTTTCATCTGATGATTCTTCTGATCCATCCTCCTCAGCCTGAGAGTATTGGACTATTTCTTTCGGCTAGAGGATTCTCTTAGTCTCTCCATGTTGATCTCATGGGCCATAAGGGATCCAATGAGTTTCTCCAATGACATCCTCTTCAAGTCATTGGCTTCTTCTATAGCTGTTACCTTGGGAGTCAAAGAAGATGGTAGGGATCTAAGGATTTTCCTTACCATGTCTCCCATCTCATAGTTTTTTCCTAATCTAGCTAACCCATTGGTGATGTCTGTAAATATGTTGAACATCTGTGTAATGGTTTCTCCCGACTACATCTGGAACCTCTCGTACTGTGTCACAAGAATATCTATTCTAGTTTCTTTTACTTTGTCAGTACCTTCGTATGTGATTCTTATTTTCTCCCACATATTCATTGCCGATTTGCAAGCTGAAACTCTTTTAAATTCTTTCTTGCTAAGTGCACAGTATAATATGCTCTTAGCTTTGCAGTTGAGAGAAATCTTCTTTCTATCATCTTCTGTCCAGTTGTCTCTGTTGTTTAGAACGACTAGATCACCTTCTTCTACTATGGACCGTATTTTAAAATCGAATCCTTGTAGGAAGTACTCCATTCATGTTTTCCAGTATGTATATTCTTCACCATCGAATAGTGGTGGCCTATTTACTGATTGACCTTCGAAGTGACTTTGGGCTGCCATTTGATCTTTTCTCTCAGAACGTTGGATCTTCTTCTTTGTCGAAGAGACTAGCTTTGATACCACTTGTTGCCCAGCTAGCAAGCCCAGAGGGGGGGGTGAATGGGATTCTTAAAATAATTGAGAACCTAAAATCTGTTCACAAAACAGTCACACAAAACACACTTCGATAGTTGTTAGTGTTAGTAAAGGTAAACAGCAAACACACAAAGGCAATCACACTACACAAGGATTTATCCTCGTTCGGATCCCCTCTCCTTAGGAGTCCTACGTCCAGTCCCTGAGCAATACCTCAGGATTTCACTACCCAAGGGTACAGTCCCCCTCAAGGACACTTACACACCCAGCCACAGCTGGTCTTCTCTTCACAACCCGAAGAGGAATTACAACACCATGGATCCCACCAGGTCTTCCTTCTACACGAAGGGAAACAAACACCCTGGAAACCACCAGGTCTTCCTTCAACACGAAGGGATAGAACACAAGAATGTATTCAAGAGATGATACGCCCCTAGATCAAGCTTAAGGACCAACGCTTGATCTGAAGCAATGACTGAGAGGGAAAGTTCTACTATGAGGAACACTATCAGTTTACAGAAGCTCTCAAGACTAACACAATGAATGCAGAGAGCTAACAGCTAAACAATCAAAGGAGTGAAGCTTCGCTCTTTCAGATGCTCGTAGAAAAGCTTGTAAAAGATTGTCATTAGTGTTGTATCTGCTTCTGGAGCTTCAGCCTTCTATATATGTCTTCCATTTGAAAATTGAACGTTGAAGTGTCTGTTGTCTCTGAGCTTTTGTTTACGTTAGACTACATGTCATTGTAGAGCTTCTGATTCAGCAGTCTTTAACTTTCCATGCACGCAACAAGAGAAAGGATCTTCTCTGATATCCGTTATCTTCCATATTGTCCAACGTTGTATTGAGGTGCGTTGTCAGAGACCTACACGTATTAAATGCTAAAACAATAGATAGCTAGGTTGTCTCTTGTTGTCAGTCAACGTTAGATTGATTTTATATCAAAAAGGAAGTTCCATTATGTTCTTCTAAAAAGATGTTTATAGTATAAGCTTGGAAATAGAAGATATTGTTTGTATGCAGTGCAGTGATATGATCAGTCATAATAAATGCATGGATGTGAGAGAAAGCGAGGGAAGACTTTGACTTTTCAAACTATCTGCGAATAGGTTTGAATATCAAGTCGTTATACATCATGAAATTGATATGATTATGACTTATGAAATCATTGTGTTGATGAGTCGTTATTCATGTGAATCATTATACATTCATAAGCAAATCGATGTACACACAAATCGTTATGCATTAATAACCAAATCGTTGTAGAGACAAATCGTTATGATACTATCAGAAAATCATTATGGATGAGTCGTTATAACCAAATTGTTGTTTAATGTATTAAATCGTTACTGCGACCAAGTCGTTGTGTAACTTAATGAATCGTTATGAAACTTAACGAGTCGTTGTGAAACCGAAATCATTGTGAGAGCAAATCGTTGTTCTCACTTATCAAATCGATGCGATGACCAAATCGTTGTGAGAGCAAATCGTTGTTCTCACTTATCAAATCGATGCGAAGACCAAATCGTTGTGAGAGCAAATCGTTGTTCTCACTTATCAAATCGATGCGATGACCAAATCGTTGTGAGATCAAATCGTTGTTCTCACTTATCAAATAGATGCAAAGACCAAATCGTTATGAACCAAGTCGATGTGATCTCTTAGCAAATCGTTATGAGATAGACTGCAATTGAATAGCAATGACTTATGAAATCATTATAGAACCAAAATCGATGTGAATGAGGAAATCGTTATGATTATAAGGAAATCGTTATAACAACTAGAGATGTGTACATAGAAAATTATATGCTTTGGACTGTAAATGCTGGTATGAAGAATACTTACCAGTTTATCTTGTATTTCTTTGTTAGATTTCCTGTGCTCAAATCTCATAGAAAATATGTTAGAAATGCACATTGTCTTAGTTTTGTTAATCACCAAAATAGATATTTAATTTATTTAAATTATATGGGGAAAATCTGATCATCAAGAACCACCATAGATGGGCCTTCTCGTAGGCTTGCACCCCTCCACATCCGAGGTCCAACGCTCCACGATCCACCCACAAGTCGGGTGCAACCTTCTTCACAAGCCGATGGAGAGAAACAAAGTGCATGCCACAGAGAAAAGCGGAAGAAGAAGTGAGGAGAAGGAGGAACACAATCAATCCAAACCACACTACAATTCTTATACATACTTACCAAGCAATCCACAAGGATTCCTCTCCCAAAGCTCACCACGGAGCTCCAAACACCAAAATCGCCAGAGAGAGGGAAGGAACACAGGGAAAAGGGCGAAAAGAGGTTGTGCTCTCGGGCTTGGGCACTTAAACACAGATGGTAAGAACGTGACGGACCTGGGCATTGTGTTACCAATGCTAACGCGACGTCCACTTGCGTCACGATCTGGAACAGTCAGCCAGTCAACCACCCAATCGACGTGCATGCAAAACTGACAGCAAGATCACGATGGCCAACCACATCGCGTTCCTGCATGCACTTCGACACGTGGCTCAACTATCCCGACAGCAAGATGACAAAGGAATAGTCTACTGTCAGGGTCCTATCGCGATAGGGGCGGCCGGCGCGTTCCTAACCAGAACGCGACGGTCACTTACGTCGCCTTCAGAATGCGACGGGTCACTACGTCACGACCACAGCTGGGAGAGGAACCCCTAAAGGTAACGTGATGTTACACAAGTCTTCCCTTCACTGAGGGGCACTATAGGAAGCAAACCCCCTGCTGGTTTCTTACATAGAAATAAACACAATGTGTGTCTGCTCAGAAGAATAAGCAAACACAGAAGATCAAAAAGAGATTACAAATGGAATTGAAAGAATTAACTCTTTCTGACTCAAAGAGGGTGGACTGAGAAGAAAATCTAGAAGTATAAATGCTACCCAAGAACACTTGAAAGAAAGAGAGAAAGAAGTCAAAGCTTGAATCTGCTGGCTCTCTTCAGATCTTGTGCGCTGCTCTCTTTTTCTTTCTATGTTT